>KE504123.1:1028132-1056285 GCA_000344655.2 Fomitopsis schrenkii
CTCTCTCTACACCGGTGAAGGCCTCGCTCTGGCGCTCGCGTTAGGCTACTGCCTACCAATACCCGCTCTTTCGGGCCGCACTGCACCACGAACGCCCATCCCACTTCTCCTTCGAGCCGCTGCACGTCGAGGCGATGCCTGTCCGACCCGCGAGCCTTCCTGCCTCATGCCCAAGTATCCTAGTCATCGCATCCATCTACGGTCACTCTCCAGTAGACAGCAGCAACATCACTTCGGCCCCAATACCCACGCAGCGGTGCGCGCTACTACAAAAAGCCCTTCTCGCACATGGGAGCTCGAAGCAGCCGTCATAGGCACCAGCTCGCGCCGTGAGACTCGCAGACACTACTCGCAGGCTCGACGACACGGCACGGTTCCCTGACGCTGTCTTTGCCAGATCCTCAGCCCCAGCTTCTCGCTATCCCTGTCGCGGCGGCCACCGTCTGTCCTGTAGCTATCCCCTCCCTATCTTCACGTCCGCTATCCCTGACCTTGTCTGCTCCCGCGTCCAGCCCAGCCTTTGCCTCTCCGTCTCCCCTAGGCTCCGTAGCCCACGGCACCCCTGAATACAGCCTCCCTTCCCCGTTGCTTCACCCAATCCGTTCGTGTCATTCTCGCTGCGTCATGCCCGCCCGTCGCGTACCCCGATCGGCGCGATCGACCAATAAACGCAGCCATCACAACCCCCGCCCTCGCCAGATCTCGATCGCCATAACAGAGTCCCCCCGCACTGCACGCCTCCCTGCCGGGCGGATGCGCTCGGCACGCACCCTCCTCTTCTCTTTCCCTGTGCCCCATCGCAGCGCTCACCCTCACCTTCGGCACGTTCGTCACCACCTCGGCCAGCCCCTCCTCTCGCTCCCGACCTCTCAAGTTGAGGCATCATCGCTGGGTCGCGAGGGAAAAGTCAAAATTCACGCCTACGCTCGGTATAGGCTCAAGATCTTCCCTATCTCATGCCGTCAGCGTACGACAGTATCCCAGATCCCGCACCGTCACACTCTATCGTCTTCGCAATTCAGCCATAGGCCCACGGGCGCCTCTCCTCCGACAGCGCGCCCAATTGGCCCGGCGTGCGGGCCGCCACCCGCGGTACTCCCAATTGCAAGCGCTCGAGCCCTGGAGCGTACTGGCTGGGCCGCTGGGGATGCTCTAGGATTTGAATTTGCTTGCGTTAGCGTGTGTTGCTGCGCTCGTTCTTGTTCGTGTTCTGGCTGGGGGTGCTTCTGAACTCTATCCCGTCGACCAGTGCGGTGCCCCCTCCCGCGGAGGCTTTCGCTCCAGGCCTGACTCTGCCGTTAGCCATTTGGTTTTCCTCGCTGCTCTCGAACTCGAACCGGCATGTATTGGCAACGACACAACGAACGCCGCTATGGTCGCCGCTGCAAATGCGAGCTCCTTACGCAACGCTCTTATGGGTTGCGACTGCGACACCCGGACGACCCGGTTTCTGGATGCCCGTGGACGCAGCCGCATCAGCGTCAACGTCAGCGGTAGTCAGTTCTACCTGGTGTCCATGCGCTCTCTGCTTCCGTGGCCGACTCTTCGTTGTGGCCATGGGAGGCGTCTCTCATCGGTCTTCGGTTTCTGGCGCCCCCTCCATCAGAGTGTGGGGTTATGGGCTCTTCTCTTTGACAGCGCCATGTTGTGCGTCTGACGTCTGGCCCCGTCTGCCTGGTGTGACGGGAGCTGTGCTGTTTTGTCGTCTCTCTTCGTTCAACCTCTAGGACTACTACTGGGTGCTCGCTCTATCGACCGTCAGTTCTCGGAGCTGGGTCTCATGGCGTGCAACTGCTCGCCCTGGTTGCCGGTGACGCGCTCAAGTTCTATTCGCTACTTCGCTCGCTCCGGACTGTGGTCTATCCCGACGCCAATGCGAGCGTCCCGCGGCTCGGCTCGCTGAGCGACAAACCTATGGGGATGCCCCGGGGCGCGCTAGGAGGATGACTCGGAGTAGACGAACGGAGGCAACGGATCATGGAGGACTCATATGAACACTGTACGCGGTGCAGTATGCGTCTTTGTTGTCGTCCGACTTGCAAATGCACGATGGGATTCTGTCGGGCCGTGATGGCTCCCACACAAAGATCCGCCCGCGCGTGCGGATGTGGTGTATGTCGAGGTGTATGTTTCGAAATGCAGAGCGTATTTCCGTTCCGTCGGAGGGAGCACAATGCGGCGCCGACTCGGATGTGCCGCAGCGAGAGCTCAGAGGGCGCATATGAAGCACGCATTCTACGTGTACTTCGCAATCGTACATTATCAATCGCGGGCTTCTTGTGCCCGATCCTTTTCTGCACGCATACGTCCACCATTAGAGCCGCAGCGGCTGGTACAGTTATAGGTCCTTGGGAGGAAACGCGCGTTCGTCCCCTGCGCGCTGCTCTACATTCTCCGGGACACCATTAAATTTCTTCCCTTGACGCCTCCCCAGGCTTGGTGGTGCAGCCGAGACGCAGGATGGGCAGCGTGAGGTGTGTCTAACATACTCTCCGTTGGTCGCTACATTCTTGTGTTCACAGATGCTGATTACAGGGATAAAGAACGACAGGATGCCCCATGGATATGGGGCCGCCCAGCTGCAGCATGTAGAAGTCGACAATAAGCTTACATGCGTTTCGAAGGACGTCGATGCGACAGGGGCCATCTTTGCTCCACAGGAAGTCGGGGCCCAGATTGAACACATCGCAGCCTGCGCAGCGTCAACGAGTCGCCGTCATTCACTCGTGGAGACCTGGGGGGTTTGCATCATCGATTATGCGTCTGGTAGGTGATGCCTTCTGGCAGTGGTACGACTTCGCCTGAGAGGGTGCGCACGGACCAAGCAGAGCAAGATCCGAGTGGATGAGATGGTTGAGTTGATGAATGTACATCTAATCTCAGTCCTGTCAGTGGGATGAGGTCAAAGGTGACGTCGGCGGTTTCGTGGGATCATATACGCTGGCAGCTCATAAACTCGTTATCGATACATGCACGCCCGCTGTCGTACGCACGAAGTAGGGTGCATCGCGCGGCGTATGCCTCCTTAACTTGTAGGCGCAGAACGTCGGATGCGGCTGGGCGTTGACTGAGTCTGTTTGGCCCCCGATGCGGGGCAGGAACGATCATTTTTGATTGCGTGCCGCGGGCAGTGCGGGGTAAGTTCGTGATAGGTTCATTGGCATTGTCCTTGGCACCCGACGCCGCTCTCCCTACCTCAGCAACCGCGTCCACGCGTATGGCACTCGCCCGGTCGTTAGGGGCGCGTCTGTGAAAGCTACTACTGCGCCTGCCGCGCCCGTCAATGCGGCGTATCCGTACTATCACCGCGGTAGACGGAGATGAACTTGTCGAGGACGTCGTGCACGTACGCTTGTGGATCCATGCTGCTCACTGGCAGTAGGTTATGCACAAGCGGATACAGTCGCGTCCGTCCCGACCCCGCTTCTAAGAGCATTGCCCCGGTCGTGATTGGTCAATTTGTTGACCATTCGAGGACGTCAGAATACACTCATCTATTGGTCACTTGGCATTTTGACATGTTCTCCTAGGGCCGCATCATGATCAACTCGAGCCTGCGTATGTGTTAGCATCGGTGGGCCTGGGCTGCCTCTGATTGCTGGCCGCAGCTCCGGAGCCGCTACCATCTTGCAGAATATATCTTGCTATCGCCCGTACGTAGGCTGTCTCCATTCCCGGCCATACCTACCCTAGCTGGAGTGGTGCGGCACAAGTGGAATCCGGGACCTGTCAATCGTATATTGTAGTCTCGCTGATTGCCCGATGGACGAGCCACGAGATAAGCTTGATGTACCCTTCGCACGCACAGCCAGGTCGATACTCGCTCGGTCCGCCCGCTTTCTCGGTATCGAACAGTAGACCAGCTTGGCGGAACTGACCAGCGGGGACGGTGCTCAGCGAAGGGTGATCGTGAACAAAAGGCGGCATCGACGGGCCCGCAATGGGTATGATCTTCACGCGAGCATTCCCGGCCCTTCTTGAAGTTCTCTGTCGATGATCTCAGATGCGATGCTGTCGGGGACTGCACTGGCAAGCGTTGACGAAAAGTCCATCAGGATGAATAGCGCCACACAACGAAGTCTGCAACCGAGTAGATCTGACGAGCTACGGGATCCGGAACGGAGACTCACCAGACGGACTCGTCGCCGTAGTCAGCCCCCCGCGCATCGCCCGACATTCCCTCCTCCCCTCTCATCCTCGCCGCATCGCGAGCCGACCGGGATCAGCGCGCCAGGGGCCTCCGCGGGGGATCAGTGGGAAGATCCTGCCTTTGCGTAAGTTAGCCTTGGAGGAATGCGTCATGCGGGGTAGCGCCGCCGCGATCGCCAGCCCTGCCCTGCGCGAGGATCCACGGGTAGCCCCAGGCGAGGATCCCGTCGACGCTATACTGGGATCCGGATGTGCGTTCGAGGCTGCTGTGCGGGGGATCAGCGCTCAGCGGGGTTCTGCGAGCGGTGACCTACAGGGGGGGGTCGTCGGAGAGCGCGTCCAAGGCCGAGCTGCACTCATCCAGCAGTGGCATCGCGGTTATCGGCGAGGCGTCGACCAATTTATGATTCACGAGGCACAGCTGTCAGTGCAGGCAATGCGGCGGAAATCGGACGCGAGAAGGTGTTGAGGTGTGTCGGGGCCAATGGAGGAGGACAAATAGGCAGCAAAGGAAAGGGAGGGCTCCTCCACATAGTTGCCGAGGGGAGGTGAAAGAGGCCGGTGGCTTAGAGCTTGAACTACACACTAGAAGCGCAGCGCCAAGTGTAGCCGGTCGGTGCGGCCAAGCGAGGGAAAGCGGGAGCCCAATGCGAGATGGCGGGACTCCACGATGCGTCCCGTAGACACGAGGCGCACGAGCATGGTAGTTCCCCTCCCATAAGTGGCGCTGCGCATGGCAAGCCGACCGTAACGGGTTGCGCATCTAGTTAGGTGATGACTCGTCCAGGAGTGCAACGTGTGGATGCGATTCCGAGAAAGGACGTCTGATGCCCGTAAGCTTCCCTAACGTGCTTGGGAACTCGGGGTAGAACTTCTGCCGGACGAGGGTGCGCGTATGTTTTCTGTCTCCTGGAGAGGGCTGGCTCAAAACGACGCGAGGAGCCCGTCAGCACGGAAGGTTTTGCTACCCTCGAGGGAAGAGGATGCACGCCTCAGGCTGTTTGACATCGCGTGTCCCTCGAACACACGGACGGCGGTTCAATACCGACCGTTGCTCCCACCCATGATATGCGTTCCATGGGCAGTGCCATTGCCTGAGAGCGGCCCCTTTCACCGGCGCGCGTCATCGATGCGGGCACGGATGCTGAGCGGGCACTGAAGTGCAGGGGATCCGAGAAAGGCGCGAGACGGCAGATCGGGGGCAATCTTGCATGCGTCCTTCGCCCATTGAGTCGGACTTAGCTCGCGCAGGGCGATGTGATGTTCTGCGGCTTGAGGTACCTGCCAGGGCGCGGTGGCTGTGAGGGTGCATTGGCTGAGGAACGTGATGGACGTCAGCCTAGATGAGGAGGACAAGACATAATGATGTACTTACTATACGAGGACGAGAGTCAGCGCACGTTGATCAGAGTTGCTAAACTACGGATGGCTCCCGATGCAGAAGTGTTGTCGTCTTCACAGCTATTACGCACGCTCCGCGCTTCTCTTTCTCATGTCGGCCAGCCCGGCTGCTGACAGCACTGCTGCTAGCAGTGGCTTAGCGAACGCTGAGTCTGTTAGCAATAGATCGATCGACACGGGCCAATGGTATATAAACCTCACCTTCTAGATGTGGACGATCCTCGTCGGTATTAAACCTCCCGGTGTGGGCGAAACTTCAGACTCGGGGAATCGAAGCCCGAGAGTTGCTGGAGAAGGCGAGGAGTGGCTGCGGAGCGGGACAGCCGGCAAGAGAGCGAGGCGAGAACGAGACGAGGCGGCGACGGCGAGATGATCGAACGTGACGAGCGCGAGACAGACGAATCAAAGCGAACGCGAGATGAATCAGATGATTGCGTGAAAGCGAGACGAGGCGAGATACCGAGCTAAGTCCGAGAGCTTGCGAATACGACAGAAAACGCTCACCGCACGCGCAACTCTCGCGTTGCCCGTCCGCACGGGAGTTTCTGAGCGGGAAGATCGAGGTTGAAGGAGAAGAAAGGTGATTCATTCGAGGGCACAGGCCCGTTCTTTTATACATGCGCGTCGTAGCCAGGAAGTCTGAGACAGGAATTAAACTAGAAGCCAGAGACCGAGTCCAGAACATGAGGAAATGCAACAAGCCTGAAGGAAACCGAACCAACGTCTGAGAAAGGAAGGAGTGTAGCCTAAACGAGAAAGCTATCTATGTCATAGCCGCAGGAGCACCCACCCGGGTGACGACACTCGCCCTCTCTCCGTCAGACTCCGGCGGACGGTCGTTGACTCAGCGCGAGGTAGGATCGAAGCCGACGTGAGCTATTTGCGTCGCGCGACCAGGCCCCCAGCAGGTGCGGCTCAACGTCGAACGTTCGCCCGTCCTCGGCCTACGGTGGACCGCCGCCTTCGCCTTCCGGTTCGAGTTTGCGTGCCGCGAGAGTTGATGTATAGTATGAGGGGAATTGTATTATCGTAAGCGAGTCCATTCTGAGTCTGTTGAAACCGAGTGAGTCCTCCGAGACCAAAGACCATGCAATGAACCGAGCCAAAAGAAAAGAAAGAAGAAAGGGAATCGAACCGTATCCTGACGCGTATCGAACTTGCGTGCGCGCGCGCGTTATCCCCGCCACACCGGCATGACGCTGCGCATGATATCGGGAAAAGCAATGCGGGTCAAGATAGGTCGGCACTCACGGTGTAACCGGGCCCTGACGCACGTTGTCTTCCGAGTTCGGTAGGCTTCGAGTTGCAAGGCGACGATCCCCCCGATGTATACTATCTCAAGCAGAAAGCTGTGTGTATACGTGATAAGTAGGAGACATGGGGCGTGTCAAGTCCGAGATTGCCATCTCCCCTGGGCAGACCGAAAATACGACCTGTTTGGGAGGGATGAGGACGGTAGTCTGAGAGGCCGCGTACTTACGAATCCCTAGTACATAGGCGATCACTTGACGCCACAACAGCCACTCTCGGTGGAAGGCTATTGTATACGAAGGGTAATCGTCTCATGGTACCCGAATACACTTGCGTGGTCTATTTTCGAAGAGTCCGGCAACATATCTCATGGGTGTGTCGCGACGCTGTGAGCTGTTCAGTTTAACCCACAACTGGGCGACTGACACGTGACCGCGGCCCACGCCACCCAGTGGCCAGGGCAACAGTTGCACCTTGCGAGTCGGGCCGACTCGCATCGTGGGACGTGGCACCGTGAAGGTCGGCAGCTCAAGGGCCCGGGGCAGCTCGATGAACGAGCCCGGACGTCCAAGAAAACAACCACACAGGGAGATACCCTGAACAGCGACGATGCACCGCAGAGTTCGCATCGCCGATCCTGCGCCGGAAGGCCGCTCTAACAGCTGTCAATCCCGTTGAACGGGAGCACCTGGGAACCAGACCTCTCGGAGCAGAGGCCTCCCAAGCATGACGATGAAGTTTGGTTCAAAGATGGCACCATTATCTTGATCATCACCAGCGTCGCGTTCCGAGTGTACGAAGGCATACTCTGTCGCGAGTCGCGAGTGTTTCGCCGACGCTATGGCCTTAACTTGCTTCCCGACAACGTCAGGAAGATTGACGGCTGCCCCGCAACCAGTCTGTTCCACCCCGCGGAAGATTTCCGCGTCCTTCTGCGTGCCTGTTCTCGCCATGGCAGTACGTTGTCGAAACCCAACCTGCCAGCCTCAATACCAATCTGACGAGCTCTGTCATAGCCACTACCGTGCGGATCAGACGTTGGACTTTTCCACCGTCGTTACCCTAGCTTGCCTCGGTCACCAATACCGCATTCAGCACGTCCTCAGCAACGCCCTTGAGCGGCTGGGGAGCCGATACAGCGCCGACTTCATCAGGAAAACCCCTCTGGCGGAATTCGTGAATAAAGGAGAGAATACAGATAAGGCTCAGCTAAGTACGAGAATCCAGTGAAAGCCGGCATAATCGTATGGCGGCCAATGAATAGTCAGGTAATCTGCTGATCATTCTATGACTGCTATTGACTGACAGGATAATCCATAGCAACGAGAGAATGATCAATATAGATTATAGTAGCTGTGCGGATCCTTGTACTGGTTTACATAAAATACTGTGCAATGCTCAAGTACGTTCTCGTTCGTCCAATCTCGCGGAGCTGGACCACCCCATTTCGGAAACAAGTGGACACTACGTTCTATCCGACTAAGTGATACTACCGAGGCGATCTTTGCCTCCCCCGATAACATCCTCACCCTGTACATATGATACTGTGCATCGGGACCGTCCATGAACGGGGATAACCAGTCAATATAAGCAAGATGTCCCGGCACTTCGACACCAGGCAGGAAGAGCACCTGCCGTACTTTCTCTGGCAGTGTGAAGATAGCGCGTACTTGTCCAACTCGCATCTCTATGGCATTTACTGTCAGTGTCAGTGAAGCCGGTCGTAGACGTGGTACACACCCTGTAGACGAGTACGAGGCTGTCCGGTGACATCGTCCCAGACACGGACAAGCGCAGCATCGAAACGCGCCGGTACCGTGCCGTCGCCATCTGACGTCGGTCGACAAGGGTGTGCGTGTATTGAGTCCAAAGTGGTGCTGTCGTAGTAGAAGGTGTTACGAAACTTGATGTTGTGGAAAACGGGGAGCGTCATAAATGGGATTTGAACCTGGGCGGCATGAGCTTCAGCTTGGCTTCGGGTCAACCCTGGCGTGTTCAGCTCTACAACAAAGCGTGCGAGGCAAGGAACGAGATGTGTTGCGCCGTAGCCGTCGGCAGATATGAGCTCGTTGATAGACACGGCCTTGCGAGTCGGCCACTTCGTCATATGGTGGTGAAGCCGACAGGCCAGGTCAGGCGCCTGCCAGCGTACCTCAGAGGCATGGGTTGCGGTAGCAGGTTCTGTGAGCGGTTGTGCATTGCGTTGTGCATGTGCCCGGACCCGAAGGCACCAGCTAACATAGTTTGCGTGGTGCAGCACCTTTTCACGACGCTCGAGCCATTTGGTCATCTGAGGTAGTTCGTCTCTATGGTTTGTCGCCCGGTAGGCCTCTTTGGCGAAGTTGATATGGAGTCGTTCTGTTGATTCTGTGCTATAGTTGTCAGTAGTGCCATAAAGTGTGATAGCGCGGACATAGTGTGTGAGCATATGCAACTTGGGGATGACAAAGTCTCCTCGCGCGCCAAGGTCAATGAAGACAACCTTCTTCGCGTGGAACTCTGCGAGCGACTCCTCGAGTGCTGTGAGGGTCTTGGTTGAGTGAACCGGATACTGCGCGATATAGAGGAAATCGAGTAAGGCCTTCGTCGCAGAGACAAGATTGTCAGCCATCTCGCGGTTGGGGAGCTTGACATCGATGACAAGGCCGAGGATAAATCGCGCGATCTGCCTGTGCTCCGTGCCTGTAACGCGTGATAGGCCTGATATGCCCTTGCGGAAGATATGGATGGCATGGTTGATTGGGAGCCGCTTCACCCGCGCGTCGATCTCGTCCTTTCCGATGATGTCTGTCAGCCAGGCTAGCAAGTGTTTAATGACGCCCTGATGGAGCTGATGAAGAACGTCCGGCGCAATGGACTGGTAGATGTCGAGGTACGGAAGTGACTCCCAGAAAGGATGCTGTATCGGCTTGATGCCGATAGCGTCGCAGGCTGCGCTATAGTCAGCAGTTCCGAGAAGCTTGAGAACATCGAGAGTCTCTTCGTGATCCCGGTAGCCATGTGGACAGGGATAAACACCAAGATCACCGTGAGGGCACTTGCAGATTGGGCAGTCGCCCGTATAGGTCCCAGTAACGAGCACCTGCTCGGGGTAATCACAGGCATAGATAACAAGAATAGGGTGACAGCGACGTGTTATTCCATCGCCACTGGTCATGGGGATCCCGTTCTCGCCAGCCTCCTTCAGAGGCTTCGTGAGTACGGAGAGGCAGGCATGGAAGAGATTCGCAAGTGTTCGTCTGCGAGCAGCCTTGTTTGTGATGTGTTCAAGCCGGCTCGTAGGAAGGTACGCCAGTAAGATCTGACCACGGCGTGAGGGCTTGCGACGAATCTCTTTCGGCAGGTTCCCAATTGTCAGGTACACCGGATAGGCACTCTTGTTACGGAATGAGGTTAACTGAGTTTTATCGGAGGACAGAATGATCGGCACAATCGTTGCACCTGGGCAGTCGTGCTCTAGTTGTTTCTGAGTGAGAGTGAGATAATGGTCTCGATAGTGGGAATGCAGACATACCTGAGTGGCCCACCACCATGTGCCTGTGTGTAGGTCATGGTACAGCCGTACCGTCTCATCTGTGTCGGCATAGTGTCGCTCGGGAGTGAGACACAGGTAACGTGTATGCTCCGTGTCACCGTACAACGCCTTCATGCATGCTATGATGTCACGCCCAAACATCGCAAACTTCTCTCCGCCGATGGACGCCTCAAAGCGAGTGAATGCAGGCCGCTGACCGGGGATTTTGGTGTCGATGATCCTGTTGAGCTCATCCGTGCTTTTGAATGACAGACCTAAACGTTCTCGAACCTTGAGAGTTAGTAGATACTTAGTTGATCATTACTAAAGATTATAGGTGTGATTTGGCGTACCTCGTCAATAGCGAGCAACTCAGAGAACACCGTTGCTCCAGATCCACGGAGCTTCGCCCACTGTGCTATTTCCCAGTCTAAGCGCGACAGAAATGGTGCGTATGGATTGGCACCGGGAGCAGAGTCGAGCCGGCTTCCATACGACTCATTTCCTGAGGGGTTAGCCAGTTCCGGCAACGGCTTCCCAGCTTCGCCGCCAAAGTGCACGACATGTACTGGTGCTTGATGAAGCCGAACATGGCTGTCTGGATCGAGTCCGCCTGGTGCCATACGAGTAGTCGTAGAGCTCACACCTGCATTTTGGCAATGACGTATGCCTATCAACAACGATCATCCTTTGGAATAGGTACATCTTACTCACCATCTCCTACATTTCCCAATTGATCCAAGCCTAATCCAGGCGAGCCGTTGACAATGTTGTCATCGACTAGTACCTCTTCGTCGGAGCCATATGAGCTGTCTGTCCGAGTCTCGGAACTGGGCTCACAGACAATCTCGTCGTCGTCAAAGGGTATGTCTCCTGGCTCGTATTCTTCAGCAGTACCAAAGTAATCGCCTTCGAATGGGTGTGGACTAACCTCCCCCGCTTCCATTGATCCTGCCTGCCTCTCTGATGTCCCGGGGTTTTGATGAGCACCTGCAGAGCTTGACTGTGAATGTGCAAGGCGGCGATGGTGAGCCTGACGAGTGGGCTGGCGCATCGATGTCTGATGATGTTGGTATGCAAGCCGACATGCTGGCTTTTCGCTCGACTGAAGATGCTTGATGAATGGTCCATGCTCGGTGAATCTCTTTGCGCAGCCCTCACATTTGTATGGCATCGTAGAGCTTGAATGACAGAGCCTGCCAGATGATATGGATATGAGACACTGGGTGGTAGAGAAATCCGTGACATACCAGGATAGATGTACCACGAGATGATAATGGTAGTAAAGGATGCCCTGATTGTAGTCGAAGTTGCAAGATGGGACGATACAAGCCCATTTGTCACATGGGAGTGACCCGGCTATTCTGCACCCTTCAATTCATCACAGAAACTATCATTGAGATGAACTTGACACGTCACATTCAATCTCTCATCCCAGAACCTCGCACATTATCGACCTTTTTTCATTCATCTTCTATACTATCCTCTTGCATACTCTAGATATCCTTCGAGTACTGGTCTTGTCCATCACTAATCCGTGCTTTTCAGTACCTTGCTCCCTCAGTTGGAGGCTCAAGATTGCACGACACGCTGCTACAGGTCGGTACACATAATGCCCCAGTATGATTGTTGTACTGACCTTGTGCCATGACTCGAATTCCACGTGCCTCGACGACATTGATGACAGGTATACCTCGTAGAACCACGAACACGTACTTGCAAACGTGAAGATGCTATCCTCCCGGAAGGTGCTCAGTCGCGCTGGCCGACCTTCTGCGGCAGACAAAACGGCTGTCATCTGCGAGGACGAGGATGATCATCAGGCTACCATTGACTCGGAAGCACAATGTGAGTGATACTTACTACCTTCGTCTGAGCAATGGTATTTGATGCTTCGGTTTTACGAAGCCAGTCGAAGGCCGCCCAGTACTCGCCCTGCTGCCAAGGATGCTTCTTCAGGTGTGTATTTCTGATACGACATTCTGCGAGGACAGTAATGACGCACTAATATTCTTCCACAGCATGGGCCGCTCTACTTCCCAAGAATCGTGATACTGCGAAGAAATCAGCACAACCCAAAACTACCAAATTGCCCCCCGCCGCGCCTGTAAAGGCTTGTAAGTCTTTGCAGCAAGGTCGTGTGACGAACTGTTGATTGAAGTGCCGATCCTATAGCACAGAAGGCAGTTGTTGCATCCAGGAGGGGAGACAAGCAAGAGAAGCGCAAAAGAGCGGAGTCTGTCGCTGACTCGGTGGAGAGCACAGGTACAAAGCAGAGAGCAGCGGGCAAGGGAGATACAGGCGCTAGGCAGCGCCTGAATGTCGATAGCCTGAAGTCAGAGCGTCACCCTAAGAAAGCAAAAGTCGGAGATATTCCTGGTATTGTGCCACCACCATCTTCCAGTATGTGAGGTTTGGAACATGTGCGCACTAGCTGACTCTTCTTCGTACTGCAGAGTCAAGTCAAATGAAGAGAAGGAAGTTCGCGGCGGCTAGAGTTGAAGATGAAGACGATCGAACGTCGGCAGGGCCGAGACCCCAAGCAAGGAGCATTCCATCTCAGGCACGCACCTCTACTCGTTCAGCTGGTCCCGACATGGTTCAAATCCACTATGAGGACAACATGAACGACAGTGGTGAAGAGGAAGTCATCGAGGATGAAGATGATGATGAACTTCTGGAGCAGCGCGACATAGGAGTGTCCCAGGGAGGTGGCATAGATCTGGACTCGGAGGTGCGTAGTTGAGCTGTAACTTGGCACACTCCATCCTCAGGCTCATCGTTGATAACAGCATGTCGTGTTCGCGCGAACAGGTGAGTAAAGTCATTCGTTTGACTGATGTTTGTTGATCTGTCTACTTACCTCTCAGAGCTTACTACTGGAGACTCAGAGTCAGCGGGCGATGACTCGGAGCAGGATCATGACGAGGCTAGTACCCGCCCGCCAAGGTTCCGGCTCAGGAGTGTCTCATCGAGGGCTTCGAGCATCCCATCATCCCGCATTTCTGGGCCGCCTACAAGCGATACCGATAGCGACAACATCTCAAAGCATGGCACCGGCGCTGAAGACTCCGATGTCGATGCTGACTCCGGTCATCATTCGATAGACTTGGATAGTGGTTCAGACAGGGTGCGATCACGGTCTCGCTATGCTATGCGACAGAGCCAAGCGGTCTCTACAGACAGTGACCCAGAGTCGTCCGACTCCGAATCCTCTGAGTCAAATGATGTGGTTGATGTGGCTGTGCGGCCATCGCAGAAGGTGAGCTATTGTTCACGGAAGCCGTCTGTAAGCATAATATCACCATTTTCGCTAGTTGACTGAGAAGCAGAAGGCGAAATTGGAGCAAGAGGTATGTCCTTGACAATCTCCTCGCTGGTATGACTCATACACACGTTATAATCAGTTGCCCAAGATTCGTGAACACGCCTCTGAGTCGAAGAAGACAGCTAGAAAGCTAGCCACAGAATCACGGACTACGGACACATGGAAGGAACGTACGGAGCTGGTTATCATCAAGGGGAAGCGGGAACAAACTATGAAGCTCAAGTCCGGGATGCAGAATGCGGCGGTTAAGCGAGTACTTGACCATTCGTACCCAATTGGCGATAGGATTATTGTGTTTGGTGACCCGGGGTCGGACATCTTCACGTATGATGTTGCCGCTCTCAAGACAATCGCAACGCCCATGCAGCGAGAGATACTTGATCAGGTTGCATGGGATGCGTTGGTTGCTGCTGCGGATCAGTGTGGTTATGACGGCGAAGGTGACATTGCAGCCCGCCTGCTTGACCCTACAGAATTCTCAACCTACGCAAAGCCGCTCATTGCCTATGTAAGCATTTTGTCTCCGTTTAAGTATTCACAACTCATTTATATCTTCCTCCAAATCTTCTCACCGTCTGTCTCTCTTTCGCGCTGCCGTCCGGAGGGCGTTGGTCCCTCTCGTTGAATCGTCGTATGGCTTCCTCGGCAGGGGACCTGACGACTCACCTAGTATGGCTGATCTCCTAGATGGAGACAGTTATATTTATCCGTGGTCATCGCAGGTGTGTTCCGCTCAATCTGATTAACGTGTAGACAGGAACCACTGACCTTGTATACAGGATGGTTTTGATGTCGGTTCGCCATACGAGAATCCAATCATCAAGCCGGCGGTCCGTGCGACATTTTTCTCCACGGCGGTGTACCTGGGCGTTGGTATGTCAAACATGGCATACTTCAAGTCTACGTCTGTCACCGCTGCGTCTGAGCCCGAAATCCCACCCATGATGCTTGCGCTTGTCATGACTGCCGTATGTTTATGCTGGCAGTATAATATTAGACCTCGGACAGCTGGGCTGACACGTCTATTCTAGGTTCAGTCCATCATCAATGATCACTGCCTCAGAGTAACGAAAGCAACAGCGTTTGGCTCTATCAGTGCACCAGTATATCGCGAGCATCTGATTCGGCTCATTGAATTCCGCCACGAAGTCCCAAGGCGTTATCACCGTATCATGCACGACATTTTCAACATTGCATCGTGCGCCATTTCTACGTCTTTGTGGTGTTCCTCTCACATACTGCTTCTAGGACTGGGAAAAACGTCCATACTGGAAATCAGGGCAAGAACCGTGATTGGAGTGGGGTCCGTGACGAGTGAGGCCCACAGCTCCGCATGTTGTGGTAGTAGCAGCACAATGCATTTGCAACACTCGTCGCTTACTAGTAGCTCACTGTCGTTAGTGGTTCTCATCTGGACTACATCATAGTACTCTACACAGTCAATTGAATGTTCGCTTCATTCCAACGAGAACCCGATAACCTGCCATGTGTAACCGCGATGATTTCTGTGTCACCGAAACGAAGGAAAGTGGCGAATGTATCATACACGTTGAGAAGCCCTGTGGATTACACCCCAATTCTACTGGAAATCCAACCGAATTCTGCTGAATTCATATTGGAGGTTGGTGGGGGTAGCGAATTCTCGATAATCGAGCGAATCGGAGAATGGTTATAATTCACCTGAATTCGACAGAAAAAGTGGTAATTACATCTCATTACACGGGGAGGGTTTTCCTGATGTTGGATACCTGGTTCGACGCGCGCTGCGGGCAAGCCAACAACCCACCCGTCACCTGCCTACCGACAGACGCTATCGCAGCCGTGAACCTCGCCCGATTGACGGGGGAAACCTGTATGCCGCCCAGCGCGCTGTACGAGTGCGCCATCCTTCCGACGCGGGAGCTGCTTGATGGAGTCGTACGCACCGCCAGCGACCTCGAACGGTGCCTAGAGGCTAGAAAACATCTGCTCCACGACTACTTCGTCGCTGCCCTGCGCGTTATGGTGCCCGTCGTCAGCACACAGTGCGCGACGCCCCTCGAATGTCTTGACTACTTCAACGACAAGGCGGAAATGTTCAAGAACCCCCAGCGCACGTGGCTCTGCCGCTACGACGCGCTCTCTGCGAATGCAGCGGAGATATTCGCGACATTCGAGCCGCTCTGCGAGGCCTGCGTGAAGATGGTGGAGGCGCGGCACCGTGCTGAGAGGTGGGATATCTGGTTCAGGTTGCTGGGTTACCTTGGGATAGTTGTCGCGGACTGGGTCCCTCCCGTGGTCTACGACTGACACTGTTACGACGGGTTTGTGAGATGTCCCGTCTTGATCTTGCGTGGTATGCTCACCCTTCGGCGGAGTTAATACCTTGGTGGGTATCCTGAATCTTTCTCGAGTTCGGTCTCCTCGGCCGAAGAAGAGACGAGACTGCCCAAAATTATACAAATTTGTAGGCCAGAGGCTATGGAGGAGCTTTGCATTCGCCGTGCAGGTGATAAAGCTTAATGTTCGCAAAAGATCAGGCTGAACGAAATCGCGATGTACGACGATCCTCTCACTTTGTGAGGCACCACTTTTATGGTCTGCAGCGAAGACTGTCATGCTGCCGATAGAGCAGCATGGCATGATGCCATGGTCCCCTTGTGATTTCACGACGATCTTCCACGCTGACCAAGCGTGGGTAGGACTCCGGTGATCAAACACGCTAGACGTCTTTGCCAACACGGACTGAATATAGCTGGGAAGGTGTATGTCATGTTAGCACAACGCACGCGAAACTCGCGATTCGAGACGACGAAGCTGGTCTTCGTACACGCGACTCGCCCGGGCACTGTGACTGACGACCTAGGGCCCCCCCTGATGCTGCAGAGTGGCACTGTAATGCCGTCCGCTGAGGCGAAATTCCTCGGTGTGTGGATCGACCGGAAGCTTCGCTTCCGGCGACAGGCTGAATATGCACTGCGCAAAGGTACCACGTGGTATCTGCAATTCGGACGTCTTGCACGCCCGAAGTCGGGGATCACTATGCGTCATGTACGAACCCTGTACGAGCAAATGCTCCTACCAGGCATGCTATACGCTGCCAGCGTATGGATTGTGCCCCAGCGCACCATTGCTGGCCGTAAGAAAACGTACGGCTCTGTGGGGATCATACGCAGGCTGGGACGAGTCCATCGCCAGGTGTGTACAATGATCACGGGCGCACTGCGGAGCACCCCTACAGACTCTATGGAGACGCACCTCAACCTTCCTCCTTTCCACCTCCTCGTCGATCGTATGATAATGCGCGAAGCCACCAGGTTATGCACCATGCCACCGACACACCCCCTCCACTCCCATGTCAAACGCGCCGCAAAATGGGTGAAACATCACCGGAGCCCCCTGCACGAAGTCCTAGCGGCGTACAACCTAGACCCGAAGGCGATTGAGACGATCGCAGCTGTCCGACACCCACCTGGCTGGAGACCGCCCTGCGTGGTCTCTATTGCCGCGAGCAAGGAGGACGCAGCAGCCGATGAACAAAAGTGGGTGGAGAGAGAGGGGTGGAGGGTGTACACGGATGGATCAGATGTGGACAGAGGTGTCGGCGCAGCGGCGGTGCTGATTGTCCCGGGGAAAGCACCCAAGGTTCTCCGCTACTACCTGGGCCCTTCGACCGACCACTCCGTGTACGAAGGCGAACTGATCGGCCTCGCGCTGGGCGTGGAGCTCCTGCACCGTGAACGTGCCTGCCACGCAGCGTCCTGCGCGGCCGACAATACGGCCAGTCTACGTGCAGCGCAGAGCCGCAAACCACACCCTGCGCATTACCTCGTCGACGAACTCCTACGGCGGATCGAGGCACTGCAGAGGCGGCACCCGGGGATTGACTTCACATTGAGATGGGTACCGGGCCACAAAGGGATCGAAGGGAACGAGATGGCGGACGTGGAGGCGAAGAAAGCGGCTAGAGGGGACAGCAGCCCGGTCGAGGACCTCCCGGGCTGGCTACGGAAGCAGGGCACACTGCCCAAGAGTGTGTCAAAAGTCCGCCAGGCGTTGAACACCACGATCGCGCGTCGAGCGAAAGAGGAGTGGCGACGCTCGCCAAGGGCAGCGCGGATGGACCGGATAGACGACCACATGCCATCCAAAGTGTACCGCAAGCTGGCAGAAAGACTACCCAGGCGCCAGGCAAGTATTCTCATCCAACTCCGCACGGAGCATGTTCCGCTCCAGAAATATCTACACAGGATTAAGAAGGCGGACTCACCAATATGCGAACAATGCGGCACGGCACCAGAGACGGTGTACCATTACCTGCGCGAATGCCCGGCGTACGAGGAGCAGAGGGAGCGGCTAGACGGGGATGCAGGCGAAGCAGCCACGCAGTTACGGACACTCCTCAACACTCCGAGGATGATGAAACACCTCTTCCGGTACATCCACAGCACCAGACGGTTCCACGCGACGTACGGCGACCTTGCACTGAAGACCGCGAGGGCGATGCCAAAGGCGCGAGCACGACACGGCCAAGAGGAGCGCGGATAGCCAAATGTGACCAGATTCCATCCTACTACACTACTATACATCATGCTACTGTACCACCACACCCAGAGCCGCGGCGAACGGGATATTTGGAGATGAGGACCGGGGAAGGATAGCGGGTCGGGGAGACACACCGAATGTATCGTCTACATAGGGCATAGCCCTCAGCGACGTAAAATGGAATAAACAAACAACAAATGTTAGCACAAGCCAAGGATACACGCACCATTTATTCTCAACCTACTTCAAACTTGAACAGTCCCAGCCAACGAGCCGGTTCACGCTGTGTCCTGCCCCAGACGATCATGCGACCACCGCATCCACGACACTTCGAAGCACGACTGAGAATAAACGGTTCCAGTGCGTTCCAAGACTGACACAACGTACACTACACTGCGGTCACAAGATGGCTGCTTTGCTTACAGTAAACACGTTCCAGCGATAAATGATGAGCTTCCGTACATGCATTGCGTCGATCACCGCTGCTTCCCTCTCCAGCCCGCACCGCCCAAGGCACCCGCACCGCCGATCCCGAAGCCCGCGAACGCGCCCCCGGGCCCTGCCGCACCCACGGCGGGCAGCCCAGGGCCCTCCCCAGGTCCGGCCATCGGACTGTTCTTGCTGCCGTGGAACGACGAGCGATAGGACGTCTGAGGCAGCGCCTGGATAGTGAGGAACTTGTTCGGCGTCGGGCGGTCGTCGTTGTTATACTGCACAAACGGCATCAAGAAGAGCGCGCACAGACAAGGATGAGCCGATACGCACCTGGAACTCGAGCCCGATGCCGTCCGCCTCGGAGACGTCGAGGAGCTTGACCAGCTTGCGCCCGATGCCGTTGATCTTCTCGACGTCCTCCTTGCTGCGCGTCCAGAGCTGGATGCGGTCGACCTTGCTCCGGAGGCTGACGACCGCGCCGCAGATCTCGTCGCCCTCGTCGAGGTCCTCGCCGACGAGCGCCATCGCGAGCCAGCTCCAGCAGCGGTCCAGCAGCTGCGGGTTGTTCTTCATCGTCAGCACCCACTTGCCCCCGCTCGCGTTCGCGGGGTCCTCCCACATTGGCTTGATGCCCGACTTGAAGATGTGGTAGTTCGAGTTGCGCTCCAGCCGCGACGGCGGCTTCAGCCAGTTGAAGTACCGGCAGAACGTCTCGACCGTGTCGAACTCGCCGATCACGGTGAGGCCTGCCTCGTACTCGTCCGACTCGGGCACCGTGAAGGGCGTCGCGCTCTGCGGTGGTTCCAGCCCTCCGCTGTTGAGCGAACGCTGTGGGTGGGCGGAAGCCGGGGTGAAAGGGACGTTCGACTTTGAGTCGTGGTATAATGTCCTGTATTTCATCAGCCCACGAGGTGCGTCGTATACTGACAGTGCGCGTACCACTTGTTCTCTAGCGGATGCTCCGGGGCCTTGATGCGCAATCCAGGTGTCTTGGGATCCTCAATGGTCTCCGCATCGGGCGGCTTCGCCGAGCCATCGACGCTCAACGTCCTCGCCTTCGCAAGGCGGGCCGAGATCGCATCCAGAGAGGGGATGTTCTTGTAGCCAACCGGCATCTTGGGCTTCTTGGGTTGCGCCGCGGCGTCCGCTGTTTCTTCGTTCAGCTTGTCGAGCTGTTCGCTCGTCAGCTTCTCGCCAGAACCCGCATCGCTCGGAGCGGGCGTGCTCGAAGTGCTCCCCGGTGGAGACGTCGATAGCGCAGCGGGAGATACGGAGCGAGATCCTGGGGGATTAACGGTGACCGAGTCCGTCGTAGACGCTACTGTCGAAGAGAGCGATGATTGTGAAGACGTGCGGAGGAGTGCCGCGGCGAGACGAGGGCGTGCGGCTGCAGACGCGGGGTTAGAGCCTGAATTTAGGTTGATACGCGCAGCAAGCTGGTTGAGCGAAGGCATGCGGGTGCCCGAGGAGGGGCGTTCGGGTTTGGGAGCATCGATCTTCGTCGCCGTCGTTTCCGAGGCGGCAGGAGGAGCAGCGGGGGTCGACATGGCGGCGAGGAGCAAGTCGTACGCGCCGTCGAGCGCAAAGGCTGTGGCGCGACATCGCCGGGCATTGCGGAGCGAAACAGTGACGCATGATCGTATCTGGCCTTTGAATATGGATTGCCCTAGCCATGACGCTCAAGGGCACATGGTGTAGTTGGTTATCACATCCGCTTAGCACGTGATAGCTGCGGGGGGTGCTGGGTTCAATTCCCAGTGTGTCCATCTTGTTTTGTTCGCTTTTTCGGCTGATCATGACGTTCGCCTCACCTGCAAAGAGAACTTCTAGATGGGCTGCCGCTACAATGCAAAACTTTGACAAAGACTCCCGGATGCGATCAAAGTACATGTACAGGAGTCTAAAATGCTGCAGACACCGAACACGACGCGACATGCTACAGCAATATGCAATCCAGCTTTGAGTGTGACGTCAGCCCTCTACTAATACATAAAAGTGAACTGCTATTGCAATACAAGCTCTGTGACATCAGGCTAG
Organism: Fomitopsis schrenkii; assembly: GCA_000344655.2. Classification (NCBI taxonomy): domain Eukaryota; kingdom Fungi; phylum Basidiomycota; class Agaricomycetes; order Polyporales; family Fomitopsidaceae; genus Fomitopsis; species Fomitopsis schrenkii. The sequence goes on from KE504123.1 coordinate 1,048,772, forward strand.
AAGGTATCCATACTCGCTGCCACGTACTACGCATAGAATGCATGGAAGGGCCAGAGATGCTACCGGATGGACACGAATCGCAGAGCGGTTGACTACCGCATCCCTCGTTGCCCCAATTCTGGACTAAAGCATGGAGTCACGCGAGACTTCGGAGATGCAAATCAGATAGACATACCTAGCTGTCCTTGAAGCCAGATATATTTGGAAATTCACGCCAAGCTCTTCTCATCGCCCTGTTCTCAGTCTCCTTGAACACCTCCGCGCACATATTGCAGAGGCCCGAACTGGTGCACAGTTAGGCGATCAAAGACACTATCTGGAGGGTAGTGTCCATTGTGATGTGCGTCGCTCAACCCCTTCCGAGTTTCTTCACAAAATGTGAGTCGCACTCCGAAGATTCGAAGGCGAGGGTCTCCTGATGGACCTCAGAAGTCAGGCGCACCAGGGCGGGTCCACACACCCTAGTGTTTGTGAAGTCTTCTCTCAATGTTGGCAGATCCGCAAAGGCCGCAGCGTCGCATCTCAGATCATCCGAGATGGGCAGGCACAGGTAGAAGTAGGCGGGACGGAGAAGCAAAGTGTCCCCAAGGAGCCGGGAGAGCTCAAGGACACAGAGGGAGTCTGCTTGGAGGTCGAGATACAGCAGTTCGGGGGATTCATACGTTCCGTCTAACGAGTCGATGAAAGCATCCATGTTGCTTAGATAGCTGTATATGATGCGGTCTACGGCGTCCTCCACAACACCTGACCTGGTACTTGTGCGCGAGATGCGCGAGGGCATAGAGGACACGAAACTGGGCTGGCTGGTGCACTCTGAAGTGCCTGATAAAGCGAATCCTAGTCAGTACTTGTTATTGAACGAAGAGAACACAAACACTTGTTTTCCTTGTAGAGAGCAAGTAATAGGTGTCGCATGTCGTCTGTGCTATTGGTCACTTCTATGATGGGGCATGTGCCGAAGCATAGTGGCTGAGGCTGAGGTATGGACAGCATGTTGCGGAAGAGCTCGGAATGGGTGGAGAGAACACTACGGTGGACTCGGAATGCGGTAGCTTCCGCGACGATGTCAATATTACCGTCGGTGAGCAATAAATAGTTGTCCGGATGATGAGAGTGATTGATGTCTGTGTCTTTCTCCGGCTTTGCTTCTTCACTCAGTCCGCTGCTGTTGTCGTCGGTGTGCGAGCGTTTGAGTGTAGTTTGCATTGCTGTGCTACTATAACGGGGCGGTTACCAGTGTACTACTGTCGGAGATCAAGTTGCGGTATGATGCTGCCCGCAGGGGTAAAAGATGAAAAAGAAGTTGTATGACCACACCTGAAACTCATGGAATAGCACGCACCTCCAGACCCGCCAATGAGGAATTTAAATGTCATGGGAGTTACACTACTAGCTCTGCCGGGTACTCGCAGTAGACTCAACTGAGTGAAGATACCCTGTGGAATCACTGGGGTTCTGGTCTAATTAGAGAAGCCGTTGCTGGGCCGCCGTGTGCGTTACTGGTTGAAGGTGGTAGGATAGATGGCTGCGGTAAGTACTTGACCAGGATTCATATTCAGGCCTCAGGGAGGCGAACAATTTCAGCAATCATGTGATCGTGCAAACAACAGTGAGCGTCTCTGAGTCAAGCTCAGGCGCCACTGACCCCACGACACCATTCTTACCGGCTGCAGTGAACAGCATATCATACTCCCCAGTCCAAGGTATATAATCAGCCTATACATAGACTCGAACGTCCACGTAGGTTTCAGGTTAGTTCAACAGATGGCGGACGACTGACGAAATTGTGCTTAGTGTTTCCTTATGACGTCCGAGTCACAGCAGACTAATACCACTGTGCAAGCCGAAAACCCAAATGATCACCAATGCGCACACAGTGAGGAGAGTGCAGGAGGAGAAGATTTTACGGTGTCCCAGACAGGCCTGGAGCCCAATGAAGAGCTACTATCACGGACCGGTCAGTCGGCAGACCCTAGAAGTCGGCACCCCGCCACCTCTCTCGCCACAGGTGATGGCCTGCTTCCGTTCGACTTGGACTTAGATTAGTATACCTTTGCGTGCATTCCGGTACCATTCTCACGGCAGGATGCCCACTGTACAGCGAGATTGACATTCGGGCAAACATCACGCCCTTCAGCCACTGGCCGAGGCCTGCCGTAGCGGAGCTCGAATCCAATGAGGGAGCAGTGAGAAGGCGCACACAACGGGCAACATTTGGGACATAGAAACAGATCCCAATTCACGCCGGTGGCTCAAATTCGGTACCTTAGTACATAACCATGCATCCACTGTGATGGGAGCTGAACTTCCGTCCAAATAGCTCGTGGTGTAATTGTCAAAATGAGACTCTATGCTACTAGCATGACTTGGGACTAGTGCAGCCTGTTTGGTCTTCTCAGTATGAGTTTTGGGTGCTCATACCAAGGATAACACCAAGAAACAGCATGAAGTCGCCTGCCCAACAAGTACTGCCCGACATTGCACTCCGGACCACCGCACACTAGGAGCTGCCATCCATACTTGGTAGGGCGGACCTCGAAACAAGGTGTGCGAACTGTGTGACGCTGGCGTGACCGCCAACTTCTAGGGTCTGCCGACTGGTCCATGATAGTATGGTTTGATGACAGCAGTGTGGTCATTGTGGCAGAAAACATCGCTTTCTGTGTTCTTTTTTTTATTAATTCCACATGTTTACGGCCCGTATCTCTACGATACATGCAGGCACAATAACTACGGTGAAAATCAGTCCTAGGACCCTAGTACGCCTCACGGCTACCTGCTCAAGCAGAGCCCGTGTTGCCCTCTTGCAACCCTGGGGTGAATCGTAAGGCATCGTACACTAAAAGTAGGTAAGGAAAAACTGCGACCATCAGCTAAGGGAAAGCCTGAGTCCGAGCCCAAGGCAAGCCACCAAACGCATCACGTGCAGCAGGTGCAACTCCCCCCAAGACCGGCCTCGCCCATCGCGGCCATAGCAACCTGTCGTCCTGGTCTTCTATCGTAGGCCCCCCTCGGGGACGTTGGGGTGAGGGGCTTATGCCGTGTCAGAACAGCGAGCGTGAGGGGAAGGTGGGTACGTAACTTTGCATATCTCTCTGTCGTATCCGTTGGGCCGCTTCTGGCACTTGTCTTCATCATCTGTTGTTCTCCTGACCAGGGTGGTAAGTGGGGGGCAAGTCTATGGGCGACACCGAAGTGCCTTCCAACTGGGTGCGATTGTCGGTGTTCACTTGTGTCAGGTTCCCCACCTCCACATTTCGGACCCTCAGCGGCCAGAGCTCCTCCGCAATGCAGTGAGTATTAACCTCTTGCCTAGCCTCTCCTCCAATGCAATGCCTCCGCCTCAGCTCTCCTTGGTTTTCTTCTCGCCACCCCGTGCCTCAGAATACAATTTATCCCAGGGGCCACAGGCGCCCTGGAGCTTACAGTCCGCAGTAAAGCATCCTGGACTCAACAGAGTCTCCCGGGAGAGTGGGCAGGGGCTAGGGCACGTTACTGAGGGAAGGGGATCGTGATGGATAACGGTGCCGCCGGGACTCGGTGGAGTCTCCCCAACGACTGGACCAGGGCTAGGGCGCCTTGAGCCCCACAGGCCATACCAGGCTGCCGACGCTGCATTTAAAGTGCCCGTGGTACTATTCGTGCTCAGCAGATAGGTTTCTTACCCCAGGACACACTGTGCCCCTTGTAGCTTGTGGTTGGTACGATCGTCCAGGTCCTTTGTAGGATGGAAAGGAGAGTTGGAGAGAGGAGGGGGATGCGAGGCCGGGAGCCTCAAGTGGGACGTCGGAGTCGACAATTTGCGATCCGTGACACTCGATGGGCAATCAGTGAGTTGTGCTGGTTTGTTGATGTTCGTAAAGCGATGGTCGAGTTAGGCGACACTAAGGAATGTGGGGGCCGAGTTGGACAGCCTTGACGCGAGGAAACGAGGGTGAATTAGGAGGGGGCGGGTAGGTAGATGGGCTCCGATAAGCGGGCGCCTAACGGAGATGATGGTGGTACGAGGTCAAGGAGCGATTGCGCTTTCCGCATTCACTGGAGCGTCTTATCACTCAATTCAGATGTCTTTCGAGACATGTTCGCTATCCCGCCGCCAACCAGCGATGCTCAAGAGATGATGGCAGGATGCCCTGTCATGCGCGTCTCAGACACAGTTCACGATATGCGACATCTGCTCAAAGCATTATACCGAGGTAGTGAAATGTAGGCAATGTCGCTTTAAGTCTACTATGTTTGCTATGTGTGACTGACCAGCGATCTTCAGGCTCTCAGGACAGAAAAAAGCCGCCTTCGAGGTTGTCGCGACTCTTCTTCGACTGGCACACAAATATCAAGTTGGCCAGCTTCACAATGGTGTGCTGGCGAGAATCAAGGTCGTATACGTCGGCGACTTCATGTCGTATCTGGACAAAGGGCTGAACACACACCCCTCGCTGACGTACACGCCCTCGGACGTGTTCGAAGTCGTACACATCAGGAAAAAACAGGATTGCCAGATAGCGCTAGATAGCCAACATAGCGCTCGTAGCGTCATCGAAGACCCCCGCGTTTGTAGCCCGCCATAGGCGCGTGCAGCAGCTCTGTAGTGGCAGGTAGTGCTTCATAGCAGACTCTCTGTCATTCATAGCACAGTGTAATACAGCCATAGACACACATATTTGACTCATAGACACTCACATCAAGCTCATAGGCACTCATAGTCGTACTGAAGACATCTCATTTCTAGCAAATGGTAGTGCAACAATGAAACATATTGTACAATATTCTACTTGTGAACACTTGCAAGACACAGTGTATATTGGGAAGTACTCCGCACACGAGGTCGACAGTGTGTTCTCGAAGATGTCTTGCCTGGACGGGTGGAACGGGTCGGTCACAGTGAGCCCGAGGCGCGGTGGGGCGGTCCCGTTGCCGGACTCTTCAGAGATGTCGTCGAGCGAGCTCATCACGGGCAGCGTGAGCACCTGCACCTTGTCGCCCTCTTTTGTCGGGGTCTGTGTCACCCACATGAGTCACTGCATTGCGAACGCCAAGCACCACTCACCGCTTTCATGCTCGGGCTCGCGGGTATCGTCGGGTAGTGCGATGCCCCGCACCGCTCATGCGTCGCCAAGTTGTCGCTGCTCCAGGGGACGTGGTACGATTGCACAACATCCTCCTTGTCAAACTTGGTCGTCTGCTTGCGCCCCCCAGCGTGCCCACGACTGCGCCGACACTGCTCGAATGGCTCCCACTGAACACGTAGCTCCGCTCGTCGAGCGCCGTCCCTGCCACGCTCACGTCCGCCATGCTCAGCGTGTGCGACGGCACCGGCGTGTCCCACAGCTGGTGGCGCTTCAGCCCCACGAGGGGGTCGCCAGGGAGGGGCGGCGTGTTGCTGAACCTGCTGCTCCGCACACTGCCCTTGCTGCTCATCCTCATCTGCCTCGCACAGCGCGCGTGGATGACACTCACTACCATGCCATATGTGCTGTGGAGCGTGTTGATGCCGGCGTCCTCGATGGCGGTGATGCTCCACTCGTCCATGCCCTCCGTCTTGCGCTGCGCGGCCTGGAGGAGGATCGTCAAGCGGTGGTCAAGCCAGAGCTCCGTGGGGGCAATCTTGGAGAGAGCTGCAGGATTGTGATCCCAAAGCAGATCATGACGAGCGTGACGATCTGCGTCGGCGGCGCGCTCACGCCCTGGCAGAGCACGATTGTTGTTAGCATCGAGAAGAACATGACTGCGCGCGAAGCAGGGACGCAGCAGTGCCAATTAGCAAAGCTCGGAGTGACATGGGGCGAGACGCACAGATCGATGTTGTAAGTGTTTTCCAGTGTTGTTCAAGGGAGTCTCCGCCAGGCATTGGAGTCCCAGACGTTATGCTACGTTAGAAAATTACAGCGAGTGAAGAGAACGAGGCGACGTACCAGCGAGACGAATCCATGCCCGATGGGTTGTTTGCGAAGCCAGCGAGTCTCGGTGACGTGGGCAAGAGTGAGTGTGATACGGGTGGGACTCCGTGGGAGTCGAATCGGATAACTCCGGATTTGGCGCTTACCAACTCTCGCTGCCACTAACTCCCTCCTCCTCCTCTTCCTGCGATCGGATCCTTCTCCTGCCGCCAATGCGGCGCGCCTCGTCGAACTTGACTGACCGCCTGCGCAACCTGGCTCACGCCCGCCGCCCACAACTTGCGAGCACGCCCACCGGCCGCAATATGGCCGTGCCTGGAGGGTTCACAGGAAGGGATGGGTGCGGGGAGATGGAGAGACGAACGCGGGTGTGGACAGCAGAAAACTGCTCGCATCAGGTGCGTCGTCAGCCCCCACCGATAGTCAGCCACTAATCACGCATCATACCCCTGCTGCCCGCCGCTCCACAACCTCAAAACGTACCACCCTACATGCTGCTCAACGGGTCATGAGGACCGCCGCCCGCCCTGCAATACGTTGCGGACACCCTATGTCTGCCATTCAATTTAGCCCGCCGCGCCAGCTACAAAGTGCGTACGCCTTGTATGCATTTGCGCGCGCTGACAATGTGTCGAGCTGATCGTTAGACATGCGTGTGGATGCCCCGAAGCCAATGTCCACCTATCTCGCGTCTCAGCTCGCAAAGCGATGCTAAGACCTAGCATACATACTCGTTGTGGAGCTCCCGCGCGCGGAAAACCCGACCGGGAAGTACAGCCTGGCAAGGTCTGTCCGTGTTACCCTCGCCACACCGTGCATGCTCGCTAATGTAGTCACTCTAGAGCAATCATGATGACTTTCCGGATTTCAGGAAGCTGCACCCGGATATCGCCGCTGGAGGTTACACATGCGATATGGCCTTCGCAGATGCAGACAGCCTCGCCTGCGCAAGAACTGGCAGGAACGGAGCTGGGTGATGCCGCGGAAGCTAATCCAGTACCCCAAGCATGACCCGATGATGCTCAGTGCATCCCATGCAACGGTGGGCAAGGACTGTCACACACCACCCAACAGCGAGCGAATACCCAACTACGCCGCTTACTGCAATTTCAGCAGTAGGCCTGCCGCATATAGCTCGCCTCACCTGTCATGCATAGCGTATCGCTGGCGCCGTAATGCGTCTGGCTTTGATAGTGTAGAAATGTAGCACTTGTCACGAAAGTAAACTAAGACTGTACCAATCTAGTGACCCTAACTCGAGCTTCAATTGTTGTTCATAATGTCAAGTGTGATCCTCTCATGTGCTGCAGCAACTTTGTCTCCCCTAGGCAGACTGGAAATACGACCTTTTTGGGAGGGAGGAGGACGGTCGTATATCAGTCTGCTTCAAAACGCGCCCTACACACTGGCCAACCCCCTTCGCTACGTGTTCTGTGATCGCCGACAGATGCCAGTGGCTGCCGAAGGGGTGCCGGTGGCTGAGATCAGATCTATCGAGATATAATCGAACTTTCGTTGAGTACGAGCGACCAAGTGTTGTTGCATGAGTCACTGCAAGCACGGCACCCTTTACCAAACCACGGAAAACCATCCGACGTATCAGAATGACAACCTACT
>KE504123.1:1057865-1167448 GCA_000344655.2 Fomitopsis schrenkii
TTGGACAAGTCGTGCGACGCGCTCGACGCGCTCGACTCGACGCAAGGGCAAGATCGTACGCGCGTTTTCGGAGATCAAGTGCTTATGTAACTCCGACTAAGGGCGTTGGCCAGTGTTCGACAGGGATATTGAAACAGACTAGCAGCAACTGCATATGGCGCATCTCCTTGTCAACTAACCTATGTATGCATACAAGTACTGTTCCCACTACCAGTAACTACAGTTCTCGGTGCAGGTCTATGAGATGCTATGTACGCTCACATATTGTTAGGTTCGACACAAACCCCTCACGTGGGAGGGGTTTGAAGCAAAGTCCGGGGTCTTGTATGGTTCTGCAGGGTGGCGCGGCCATTAGATTACACTCTTATCTCATTAGATAATGTATCATTGTACTTTGTTGATGTGCACTACATGAGATTGAATCGTTTGACTATTCAACTGAGTAACAACCGCTCCCTCATCCCCGGCATCCATACATGTCGATGAATTCACCTGCTGGAACACCTCTTCACTTGTTAACAGACACACCACGTCGACGCAAGACACCGCGGAACTCCTCCGCGTCGCCGGGGCCTGCCGTACGCTCGCGAAGTGGAGCCCCTGAGTGCGAGCCGCAATCGCGTTCACAAACCCCTGTTCCCTTCGGTCCCGCACCACCGCCTCGCCCCTGGCCTCGCCTGAATGGATGGCTATCCGACGCCGAGTGGAGTGGAGCCGCGGCACAGGTGGCTGGGTATGAACCTAGGCAATGGCAGCTTCAGTCGGCACGGAAAATCCTGGAGGGGCATGACAGCATGGTAGTCGCACCTACAGGGGCCGGGAAGTCATTGGTGTTTGCCCTCCTCGCTATCGCTGCCGAGTTGACGAAGTCGGATGCACTTGTCTTGGTGATTTGCCCGCTGAAGGCACTGCAGCTGGATCAGGTGAGTTCATTGCTAGTGTAGCAGCTGCGTACGCTCGTCTGAGTGTTCATCGCCCAAGGTTCGCCGTCTTAACGCAATGGGTCAGCATACTCCGGCTCAAATCAACGAGGGCGAGCCGGGAAATCCACAGACCTCCATCCCGCTGCTGCCAAACGGCATTCGCGCAATCGCTATCAACGAGGACAACAATGAGCCGTCTGTATTTCGCGAGCTCGAGAACAAACGTACCCGGATCTGTTACGCTTCCCCCGAGTGTCTCCTTCGCCACAACCAGTTCAAGCAGCTCTTCCGCAAGGAGTCTTTTCGGGCGCGTATCAGCTCGATAGTTGTCGACGAAGCACATGTCATTCAGATATGGTCAGAGGGGTTCCGGGTGGACTATGGCGAGCTCTTGCAGTTGCGCCGCAGGACAAGGATCGACATACCTTGGGCTCTCTTCTCTGCAACATTCCCGACAAAAATCTTCAACTTCTGTGGACGCATGCTTCGGATGGGGGCGCGGCTACCGTTCTGGGGTCTCAACCTAGGAGCCGACCGTCCTATGATTGCGCAGTGGGTTCGTCGCATGGAGTTCCCTGTAACGAGCTTCGCCGACTTGTTCGCATTCATGCCTGATGATCCGCGCACCGCGTCTGACCTCCCGAAAACCATGTTCTACTTCTCGTCACGCCGTCAAGCTCGCCGCGCTTGTCGCATCCTCCGTAGCCTGCTGCCGCGCAGCATGCACAAGTACCTTCGAATCTTCACGTCAGTGATGTCTGAGGACTACAAGAGGAACACACTCAAGTGGTTTCGCGACGGAACCGTACGCTGGCTCTTCTGCACCGATGCAGCTGGCATGGGATGCGACATCCCTGACGTACTCTGGGTCATCATCTATGGGGTCGAGGATCTCGCATCAGCATTCCAGAAGGGCGGTCGTGCGGTGCGTCAAGACGGGCTATCCGGGACAATGGTGTGGTTGATCCAGCCATGGGCGTTTGAGCCTGCCTGCAAACCTTCGGATAGTGCGGCGGCGGAGACATCAAGGACAACGAACCGCGAACGGAAGACCTCCAGCACAGTGCCATTATGCAACCCAGACAGTGAGAGACGAGCAAAGCTAGACCCTGCAACGCGTGAATACATCAATCGAACCCAGTCAGACCAATGCATGCGAGAGTTCGCCATCGACTACTTTCGTCCGACGCCCTCATTCAAGTCGTTTGCAGGTGACGCCGACAGCGAAGGAAGTGAGGACGAGGCAGATGAAGACAACCTACCAACAACGGTACCAGGATATGCGTGGGAGGAGAAGTCAAGAAGCGAGCGGCGTCCCGGGCCTGGCGCCTGCTGCAGTGCGCGATGCTGTCGAATCGATACCAACATGCCCGTTGGTGAACTCACGGACGTTGATCGGACCCGTATCCTGGCCATGCTCAATTCTCTGCATCGGTCTGCGGTCTCCAGCTCCGACGCAGGACAGCATGCAACCTCAGCCGACTCCCAAGTCCAAAGCGCTGAACCTTCGGCTATTACCACGTCCCCCACACGCCGCTGTCCTCATGCTGAGCGCGATAGGCTGCGCGAAATTCTGACGACTTGGCGAGACCGACGGTGGGCTTCAATACGCGACGACAACCCTTTCTTATGTGACGACTGGGTGATGGACAATCAGGACATTGGTACGCTCGTCGCAAAAGCTCACATCATTGTGAACGCCCGCACGGTAGACTCCTCCCTGATTAACTCGCTCATCACCTGGTGGGCCGATGAGGAGACCATGGCCTCTCTGCTATCTGTCGTCTTGGAATTCTGTGTCGCTTTCCGGGAGCGCGAGCAGGAGAACAAGAGGCCAAGGCATGATCCCGATGACGCCATGCCAGAATCTCCAACCGCAAGCTATGGTCCCCAAGCTGCGGATGGTCCTACAGCTGCAGCGGGGATGATGCTCACGTAAGTGAATGTATTTCTCACCATGAACCTCCAAATTCACTCGAGGATAGCTTTCGAGTCACCTCCCACTCGCATATTCAATCGGTTGCGAGTCAGCCACCCTCAGCGCATGATATCTCGTTTTCGCAGCGGTCGTATGCAGACTCCGGGAAGCCAATCTTCAAGTCCGACATCTTTTCACCAGCACCTACAACCTGATGCACTCGCGATGTGTGGGTTCGGAGAGCGTATGTATTGAGCCATTCTACTCTACTCGTCAGACTCAGCCTCTTCCCCCTGCGCAGTTGCCTCGTGGAACTCCTCGTCCTCGTTCACATCGACATCCATAGCCCCCTCTGGTTCATCAAACCCATACCCAGTATCCATCGTGTCGTCGAGACCGTCTGCTGTGTCATCCCCTGTACCATCACCATCCTCCATTGTACGATTCCTCCATTTCTCAAACAGCTTGGTCCGAGTGAGTGCCTGTAGGCCTTCTGTGAGAACGTCTCGGACACCGGTCGTGCGTTTTTGCTTGCGTGCGTTCTGCGTTCCCTTACGCTTCTTCATGTGAGGTGGCGGGACCCGTCTATTCGCTCGGTACGAATGTATGGATTGTTCATTGAGGTCGATGAGGAGTGCCTCCAGGTCACCTTCAATGCTGACTTCTTGATGGGAGCGATGAAAGTCGGTGACGTTGAAGTAGGTCGCAACGTCATGTGTAAGGCTTCGGAGTACCTCGACACATGCTGAAGACTTGTTCTGAATGTCGTCCATTGAAGCATTGCTTCCGGTAGCTGCAAACATGTTCTAAAACATTGGGGGTTACTACGTACAGCCTGAGCTAGATCAGAGAAAGAATACCTTTAGGAATCCATTGTTGTGCTCGAGGTAGAGATCTGTTGGGATCGAGCAACCTTGCTTTCCCCACCGATTGACCAACCACGTATTCTCGACAATATCTTGGAGCAATGCGGGGAGGACATGAATGAACTGTGCCTTCATCTCCAGTATCTCGTTGCCGTAGTTGTGGCAGCCAGCTCCCCGCATCATGTAAACCCAGAAGTCATAAACCAGCCACATCCGTCCAACATCAGCGTCCCGTATCGCCTCCGCGAACTCACGGAAAATGAGTGCATCACGCATGAATAGGATTGCGTGCGCAAGAACCTCATCCCCGGTTGTGAGTGCAATCTTCGCTGCACTGGTTGATGCGAAGTCAGCCACAATCTTGCCGGCCATGTCGTCAAGTTCATTCGACCGTGGCTTCCATTTCTTCAGTTCATCGTGGCTTTTGAAACCCAGCTTTAGCCTGGACCAACAGAGTAAACATCAGTGCCCATAATACTGGTGAGGAATGGACACAATCAGTCCTACCGTGTACAGTCCAGAACGCGTGCTATGAGTGAGTGGTACAACAGCTCCTTTGCCTTGTTGTACTCCGGTTTAGTAGGGTCAAGCTTCGACCGCTTGAGAAGTACTCGATGATGTTCAAGCGAGCTCGGGTTGTTGTCACTAGGATGGCCGAGATGTGTACGGAAGAGCATATGCATGGCATTGAGTTGGAAGTGGAAGGGCATAGATGCTTCGTGGATCCAGTCCATGCGAGTGAACGATGTAAATTCTTCGGCAACCTCGTCTTTCACCAGCCGTAAATTACGGATAGTAAGCCAGTCGCCTACAAGTAAGCGTAGCTGGGAAGCTACGACTTCCTCTGCAAGGCGGAGGACCTGAGTGAACAGCTTCACGACCACCTTGATAGTCCCCGCAACAGAGGCCTCCTCTTGAGCAAGCGCACGCAGGGGGTAGAACTCCGTTTTCTCGTGCGAAAGAACACGAATCTGTGGCTTCATAGTGGTTACTGATCTCCGTACCCTTCGATTCCGCTTGTTCTTCTTCTGCAGCCCAGGGGCATATGTGAGCAGAATCATGCGGACTTGGTGTCGCAACGCCTCCGCCATCTGCTTCTGCTTGGAAGGGGAGAGGGCAAGGTCGGCCGGTGAGAGCAAGGAGCGCTTCCCAGCAGCTTTGTTCTTGTCTGCTACCGACAGAACTGCTTCATAAGCGGCAGACGCGAACTTTGTTGGAAGTGAGAAGACTGCCGATGTTGTTGCATTCAACTGCTCTGTCGTACTGTCGAGCCGCTGTGAGGCCTTCCGCAGAGTGAAGTTGATATTGTCATACACCAGACCCCACAGCCGGCCAGCCGTGCGGATGAAAACATTTGCGCGTTCTTCGGCATTCTGCGAGAGTGAGACGAGACACCGCTGCACCGTGCTAATGCTCTTCAGTCACATATTCTCAAGAAATCCCATCACTTCCATACGCACTCATAGCTCACACAAAGACCCATATGATTGAACGTATTCATGACACGACGGCTAGCTCCAGTACCGGACAGGAAAATCCCTATGACCACCTGAAACACGTTGGTGGCCCGGTTCCGTGCGAACAAGAGCATGCTGATGATGACCACGATGACCTAGTATACCCAAAGCCTCTTGATGTCAGAGGAAACCACATACTCGATCAGTACTGGCATGAGAAACTCACCGGAGGGAATCTTGTATCTTTGCCCTTCTTCTCTTTCCCATGCTTCCGTTCGTAATCGTTTGGTGCCGTCAGCAGTGTCATGAGAAGAAGCCATAGGCAGGGTAGCATGGTTTGATAGATTGTCGCGAGTTTTGACAGGGCAAAGTCTGTTGAGAGGTAGGACGTCTCGACCTTTGAGGCAGGGAGTTTCAGAGCCGGCTTGTGACATGCCCTGCTCGATTCCTCGACTAGTATTCCTGCAGCCTTCCTTGTTAGCATCATCTCGAGCTGACGCTTTGTTTCGCCATGGGCCGTGTCCAGCCAGGAGTCGATGATTTGCTCTGGGGCGAACCGCTTTCCCTCAGTATAGGCGATGTTCCGTCCTGCCTGCTGAGCAATCTCCGCGTCATTGCTGCTGTAGTAGGCGAGGAGAAAGTCATTCAAGGATCGCCAATTGTGATCCTTGACAGCTTGCAAGACAGCCTGGATTTTCTCGACGCGACGTAGTTGCGACATGAGCTGTTACAGAGGATCGCCGGTGGTAGTGGCAAGGCTTACAGATCGTTTGTTATCTTAGTTACAGATTATCTAGTCTACATCTGTTATCAAGATAAGTAGATTTGTATGGACTCGCCACCCTGCAGAACCCTTCAGGACCCCGGACTTTGCGACAAGACCCTCCGCGCTAGCGCCGCGCGGAGGGTCTTGGTATGAGACTACACATATTGTACCCTGGGAACTATGCCACTGATGTTACCTATTATGGTTACGATAGTGCCAGTGGGCGCTATGAGCCTGAGAGTTTTTTCCTGATGCAGCTAGCGCGGCTCACTCTTACAGACTTGCTGCTTCCCGCTGCATTCTACCTCTGCTGCATAGACCCTGCATTCAACACCCCTGCCTCCACTATCGATCTTTTTGCCACCTGCAGCGACAGCGATGATTTAGCCATTAGGCGAAATCAATACCTCTGCCGCATATCCAAGAATGACTTTATTCGTTGTCTCACTGCACGCCCCATATTAGTGCATGCCAGCCTGTGGGGAACCAGTCAAACATTCACGGCCGATCGCTTTGATGATTGCACAGCCGTAGAAGCTTGTAACCGCACACTCGACTACGCATTACACACTCACCTTGCCGAGCAATCCTCTTTTGACATCCCCAATTCCCATTGTCTGGCATCCTCTTTCTACTACCTCGAAGAAGCCAATGCCTACGGTCATGAGCTGTGCCCTGCCTGTGACACGTACTATAGGAAGAAGGCATTGAATTTACGTCAACGTATCTCAGGCTGGGAAGAACTACCAGGTTACTTCAGTCTTGAGATACCCGGATGGCCCATGTCAGCGTAGTCCTGCATTGCCATTACGGTCTCATGCTTACTTAGCCCAACAGGAGACTGTAGCTCGAAGCACCATCCTCTCAGTATTCTGTTGTGTTTCCCATACCCGATATCAACTGCAAGCTCTTCTCAGAACGGGGCCGAATATCACAGAGGAAAGGCTCAAGCTCCCTGGTATAAATCAGTGTCTGATTTTGTGACGAATCATTGGTGAAGTAGACGACCTACATAACTATGCCTGAAACAAAGCGCGAAATCTGTGTTATCGTTTCGCCTTGTGAGTCGACCGCCTGGCGCATATCCATGGTCGCCGCAATGCTGGCAACAGCGAGCCAAATCGTGGCATCCGCGAAGTATCGACCGGGGCAGATTCTGCGATATGTGGCGTACAGACTCGGAACATACTGGACAGAAGTCACATGGACTCACCTGCGCCCAAAACCGAACACGAACTTCCTTGGGTCATGCAGGTCCGACACCGCACCATTCTGCGAGAGAAACCTTTCAGGTTTGAAGACGTCTGGCTCGGGGTAGACCTCTGGATCACGAGACATGGCCCTACGTGATGCTGCGTCAGAGCCCGCGCAGACGTGCATCGAACATAGCTAGCACGGACCATGCGTTCAGCAAGATAACGGCTTTGTTCGGTATGTAGTAGCCGCGGTACACGTCGTCCTCCATTGATTGATGCGGGATGACTGCCAAAATGTCATGAGATGAGACGAGCTCGAGGGCGATTCGACGAACTGGGTGCTACAGGACACCAGCTGGGACAGGTCGGTGTGCTACGTGAGTATCACGTAAAGGAATAACGAGATCATTCTCCATACCGGTATGCCTCACGGAGCACACATTCAAGGTAAGGCAGCGACGCTCGATCCTCGAAGTCCGGGAGCCTTGATTGGCCGACTACCCGGGTAATTTCATCCTGTATCTTCTCCAACATGTCGGGATGCCGAGACATCATGAGCATGAATACAAGCAATGGTGCCATGGTCTGAACGATATCGATGACCCCGTGCTCATGTTGTACAAGTCTTCCCACTTACCGTATCTGTTCCCGCTACCAGGCCTGAGTCAGTAAGAAGTGTAGATCATGGGGCTAACGATAGCGTACCGGCATACAAAGATCCTACGGTACCTTCGATATCGCGCTGGTCCTGTGCGTTGAGGACCCCATCCTTCAGGCACCTGTCTATCAGACGGGTTGCCATAGAAGGTTTCACGATTCCATTGGCCTAGCATGAGCAATTGAGTGCTGCGAGACAAACTTTTTCACCGAGCCAGCCACTCACCATCTCCTGCATAACATTGCGGTATGGAATTTCTTCCATGTCCCGTATTGCCTTGCGCGCAATCGCTGCAGAGCGCTTGAAGTCCATCCCTGGCATCCATGCAGGAATGTAGCGCACTGGAGGCAATGATGAGCGTGATAGTCAGGACAAATAATAACACAGAGAGGAAAAGATACTGCACAAATAGGGAGGAAGTCGACTAGTGTCGCCCCTGGGCTGCTGCCTGAGAGGCATGCGCGCACTCCGTCCTCCACCAGTCTGATATATTCGTTGTCGTCCAAAGATGAGACCGTGTGCCCATACCCAATATCAAGCATAATAGCAGCGGTATATCTATTGCGACGCGACCATCAGATGAAGCATTACAGTTTTAGAGCCTCTGAGAATATCACCGCTTCAGACTGAATCAGAAGTCTTGAGGATTCTGCGCGAGGTCGCTGAGTAGCCTGCGAACTTCCCGACGTTGAATCGGAAGATAGCTATCCTGGGCAGAACGAGAAATGAAGCCCCTCTGGAACAATCCCCGCACGCGCTTCCACCTATCATTGTATGGAGCAAACCCGATGTTACCTGTCCACCCGACGCTGATTGTAGCGAATGGTCAGATAGACTCCTCGGACTCCACGTAAGAAGAAGTGCACTGACAGCTCGTTCAAGTACAGCATGCGTGGTTTATTCGAGTACTTTGTACCTCGCTTTTCCACAAGTGTGGTTGCCGCCGACAGGGAGTTGACTATTATAGTTGGTTGACCGAAGAACTCTGCATAGACTACGTCTCCTGCAATCCGTGGTTCGTTTGATCTTCACCATCTACGTGCTAGCAAGGTTTGGGAACCTACCATACTGACGCGCCCACTCCGTCATCTTCAAGTGCTGGTCGAGCTTGGGGAGCTGAAGGCCATTACCGAAGAAGGGAGCACCCTTGGGTCCCGGCGGGAGGTCCTTGCGCCTCGTGACGGCAGCGCAGAGCGAATACAAGGCAGATATGCATAGCGTCGCCCCAAGGCACTTTAAGATGAAGAAGATCTGAGAGCCCAAGCCAGACATAGTAGAGGGCAGATGTGCGTGGTATGAGGAGAGTGATCGCATGGAATGCATACATATATGCGGCGGGAGTGCGCTGTGGCGCCTGCTTGTGTGTAACCTTGCTCAGCGGGTCAGTCACCTGGCGCGTCAGCGTCTCTTGCATCCGTTTAACGCACTTCGAATACTTAATGTACTTTTGCGCGCTGAACCCTCGTCTCGAACGGAAGCCCAGCGCTCAGATTGGTACACCTGTGCACAGGAGTTTGCAAATGAGGACGGACACTGTATGGAATCAAACCTACGACTTATCAATGACATCTTCAGTGGGAGTCGCATTGTTGAGGACCATGCAAAAGGCACCGGGACTCGATGCGCGGCGCAGAGTAGCACAGATGTCCCCGCACCATGGTGCAGTTGAGGGGTCCTGAGCACGCTGGTGGACAGTATGAAACCAAGTAGTAAGAGTGAGTACTTGATTTGTTATAGCGATTATATCGGGCCGATATCCAGGAATACCCCGGGAAGCGAGATAGACGTGCGGTGTCTACGACGGTACCACTCTACCTCCATTTCGAAGTACTTAGCATGAACAGAACCACGGCACAGGAGTCTGATGACTTACACTCGTGGTGGGGTAACTTTAAGTTCCGCCTTCAACTTGTTGGCTCGTCTCGCCATTGACAGGTACTGCCTGAGCTCTAGAACAGGCATACGTCGGGCGGCGAGAATGGAGACGCGCTGTGAGGCCGTGATCTGTAGCCGTAGATGCGAGACGAGAGTGCATTGCAGAGACGCACTTACAAAAACGGTGTGCGGCCAGAGAGGTAGTCGGCGGTGAGGGCGACGGTTATCCATCTCTGCAGAGCACGGTGCAGATCGTCCCCGCAGCTGCTATCGCGGGAGCCTCAGCTAGCTGCAAGGAGAAGAAGAGGATGTTGCGATACGATGTAGTATCGGAAGTTCGAACAGGGGAGGGGGAGCCACGTGATCGTGCAGATATCAACCGCGACGCGGCAAGCCGCAAGACCATCAAATACCGTTCAGTTTTACCGTCCCACCCCCGAACGACGATGGCCAGGACATGATGGGTCGTATCTCAACTAGTGCAAACATCTCCTCGCTCAGCGGCGGGGAAGCTGCCTGCAGCACGGACGCTGGATGGACGTCTGCTATGTACTGTGTATGCGCGTCAGTTGCAGGCACGGCAAGTTAGAGGGAGGCGAGTCATACACGCACGCGTTGGCAAGCCGCCACGTCTGAGTTGCCGGCCTTGCACGATGCACTCTGCGGATGGCTGGAGGGATCTGTAGTGATCCCTCAGGTACTCGGCGGCCGGGGACCGATTGTCGCATAGTTCACGCCGGAGGAAAGTGTGTGGGGCGGCTTTGCGCTGTTCACACCGAGTCAGATGAGCACGCCGCTTGAATCGCGACTTGGACCCGCCGTACTAACCTGCACTATGTCCGCGGCTGTCGCGCAGCGAGCCCCGCGCGCGTCACATTTTGGGTGTGGGGCCGAGTGATTGCAATGCTGCTGCAACTCGAAGCACACCTTGTCGCAGAGGGTGCACGAATCTTCGGGTTGGTGAGCCCTAATTGCTGTACTCTCGTGGCCCGAGGTCGATAGATCCGAGCTGAACGCGACGTGTACTATGCGGGCGTAGACTGCACCGGCTGAACTGGCATAGGCTTTGCAGCCTATGTTAGCGTTGCCGCTGTCGACGTTGAGGCCTCCCAAGCGGATGAGAGATATATAGAGGATATGTGCTAGTCTAGTACGCGTGAGTCTTCCAGGTAATGCTCGGTAGAAATAACACTCCGTACCTTGCTCAGGGTATGCACTGGCAGGTCCTTGCAGTCGAGTCCACACAGCTGCCAGAAGCATGTCGGCTGAAATCGTTGAACTGGGCACGGAGGAGAGCCTCAGAGATGAACGCAATGTCACGGATGTCGCAAACGTACCTCGTAGGCGGTGGAATTGCTGTAGTTTTGACAGTAGGTGCGCGCGCCCGGTGAGTGGAGGAGGCAGAGGAACGCATGTATGCCCACTTTTCCCGTGCGTGTCTCCGGACGCTTACTTGGGTGGCAGACTTGAGTTGAAAACGAGCATGATGTTGGGCTGCAGAACTGTCGAAGAGCGTCGATAGTCAGTCGATGAATGCGCACAGGTACTTCAGCGTCGCAAGCACCGTGCATGTCTTGTGAATTGCGTGAGTACCAGCGCACTCGGCGTGGGGCCACCTTTCACGCGTAAGAAAGACCCGTCCACATAGATGGACTGCTATGACATGAACCTGAATGGACGAGGATCGTGCCGATAATGCGCACTTGATCATGCCTATCTTTCCCTCCTGCCGCCACTGCTACACACTACAAGTGGTGCTGGTTTGATCTAGTGCGCCGCAAGTGAATGAGTCGACTGCGTCAGTATGTGACGGAAAATGCCCAGGGTCGATGGTAGGAAGAACGGCGAACGATGAGGCTACAACTTGAATCTGAGACACTGCTCAGACCCGGGGCCATACTGTGTGATCAGTGTGACGTCAGCAAATCGTGGGAACCGTACTTCTTGCGTAGGGTTAGGAGTCGCTGTCGCTCAGGGCCGCCGCAGTGCGCGCACTCTCTTGTGACTTGTCCTGAGGTGACGTACTTTTGCTCGCACCTGCTGGGGCTGAGTACTGAGTACTGATTCCTGACCATTCACTCTGTCCGACGACAATACTTTTCTGCACGATGTCATTTCCGCCCTGCGACTGCAAGCAACGTTTGCCGCACTCTCGCGACTCAACGCATTGACCGCCGCCAGAGATACTGGCACTGTCTGACAGTGCAGCGCCATGTGCCCTTGTCTCTACTTCTCCTGTGGGCCCTCATATCTCGCGTAGCCTGTCGACGAAGACGGCCTGCCATGGGGACGCCGTGGAAAAAGCAAAGCACCTCAATCGTCTAGCGAAGGCGAAGAGCCCGTACCTCCTTCAGCATCCAGAGAGCCCGTAGTCTTCCCTAGGCAGACCCTATATACGATCTTGGTGAGGGGAGGGGGGAGGGTAGAGATCCCGGTGCGTCGGGCTGTGGTGCAGACCAGATGCAGTGCCCGCTGATCAGCGCGCACGAAATAGGGCTAGGGCGGATGGGACCAGGTTACTGTGCTTAGTTGAACATTACTCCCCTTCGAGGCACCCCGAGTTCCAGTCGTGTCCGCAGGGACCCGCCGCCATCGAGGGAGCGCGACT
This sequence comes from Fomitopsis schrenkii, assembly GCA_000344655.2. Lineage (NCBI taxonomy): Eukaryota > Fungi > Basidiomycota > Agaricomycetes > Polyporales > Fomitopsidaceae > Fomitopsis > Fomitopsis schrenkii. The sequence goes on from KE504123.1 coordinate 1,070,133, forward strand.
TGACGGGACGACATGGCAGTTCCTCATTTCGTCTCACACCGGAACTCCCATCATCGAACCGCCGCAATCGTGCTCGCGGGCGGGCGTCGACGTCTCTCCACGAAACACCACCCTGGACCGTCAATCAGCAAGCTGCCGTGGTCCGAATGATTGGTCGGCACCTAGTACGTTAATTATCCGCCTCCTCATTCCTCCCATCTCCCGTGTCTCCAGCGTGCTGTTCTCTCCCGACGTGGAAGACATGGATGTCTCGAGAAGCCTTGGGAGTCGAGTGCTGTTACCCCCTTCTGCCGATTCCCGAGCTCTTCCTATGTGCTACGCACGGGTATTCACGCCGGAGCTGCCCTGTACGCTTTACCCCGTGTCTGTGTCTCTGTTCGTCGGCCTCCATACCTTGTCCGTTCTCATCTTGCAGGGACTAGATCGCCGCCGCCACATCCCGCGCGCTCTCTCCACCCGGCCCACGTCCCTTCTCTCGTGGCTCGTCACCAGGAAGCTCGCAAGTTTCATCAATTCCTGTGGCACCAAGACTTGATTGCCTGACAGGCAGACGACGCTGAAAGATTTTAGCATGCCTCCGGAAACATTGACTTCTCTCTAGTTAACTTCATAGCGCAGCGGCCAAGACGAAAGGCTGACAGTGTAGATGCTGAATATGGGTACGACACCAAATGCAGGCGGTCGACGATCAACACGAAGAACCTTCTCCCCACCGACGCAGCGCAATGTATATTTTTACAGCGCGTAGGCTGCTAGCATGCATGCAGATATCTTTCCCCTCTACAGCTCAGGTTGTACGTACGTGCACTTTCACTCATGCTGTCGCCTTGATGTCTGCCGGTGTTTTTGTGTGGCTGGATTCACGATGCAGCTCCACGCGAGCGTGCTCCTTTGCCTCCGCATAGCGCCCCCTGGCGCAAGAGCCCTTGGTACATCCCAATTCCGCCTCGGGCAGTGGTCAACGAGCTTACCCCGATCAACCGCTCCGACCGTCGCGCGATGACGATGTGCTAATGAAATATGCTGATGCGTCTAATGACATACCTTGCTGACATTACGAACCACCATTCATCGACGAGATGGACTCATCCGCCTCCCCCCGCTCGCCCAGTCTATGTAACACCTCACCATGCTTTCGATGCGCACTAGAGGTGTACGCCGGTCAGACAGGGGATATGCTGGTTGATGCGCCTGGGGGATCTCGAGCTATGGTACATCACCAAAGCACCCTGGCTACGCTTTGGGACGCAAGGCTTGCCGCCTCTTCCGAGTACCTGGAACATAGGAAGTCCGTGAGGACCCCGTGGAGGACATAGACTGCCGCTGCGCACCATACTCGAGGTTGTCCATGCTTTGGCCCTCATCTTGCGGCACCCATCCTCTTGTTCCCTTGCTTGCTGTTCCAGAATTATGAAGCCTCTGTCGCTCGGCCCTCCGCCCCTCAAGTTTGTGTCAAGCACCGATCCCATTCCGTTAGGCGATAGGAATGCACCTCCGCCTCACGGGTCCGATGTCGCTATATCTCCACAAAATCGAGTGCTTCAACCCAGTTCGTTCCCAGCGCCTGGCCCTGGCAGAGGGAGGGTATGTGGTCAGTTGTGACTGCGCCGGAAGATTAACCCCATTGCAGAATCATCTCCCTACGCGCGAGCCCGTTCAACAGATTTGCTCCGATCGAAACGTTCGCTGTTGATCTGTCTCGTAAACTGGACGTGCAGAACTTGTCTGTTTTCCTTCGTTCAAGTGAGTGTTTTATACTGAAATTTGAATCCCTTCAGGCTGCTGACTGGCCACCTTCCCGTCGAGCTGACGATCATGCACCACCGTCTTCTCAACAACGAGAGGACTGGGCGCAAGGACCGCGACCCTCGTGTGGTGTGTTGACATGCGCGAGGAGTTCACGGTTCCCTTGTAGTGCTTATTTGGGGCAAAATGTCTGTCATCGTCTACTCTTACTCCGTCCGGCGATATGCCCCGTTGTCACACTCCCAGCGTCTCTGCAGCCATGCCCCATTACTCACGATGTTTTTCCGGAGCCAGCTTCATGCCTCGAGAACCGCCACAGGAGGCGTGATGGTGCACGCCGTCAGGATGAAAGGCCTGCCCGTAAACGTCCTACCGACGATCTCATTCGCGATGAGTCCCCGGGCAGCACACTGGCAAGATACACCCGGACCGCTTAGGTCTGTTGGAGACGACGTCAGGCCCTTCTCAGCCTCAGGACGAGCCAACAAAGATGACCAACCCCGTACGCATCCGCCGGCGACGAAGCTGCCTGGAATCCCGTCGCTCCTCGAGATCGCCTCCCGAAGTCGTGTTTGGGCGCGTCGACGACCATGCGCGCCCAGATTCGCTCAGGCGCACGGGCTCGCCGCTTTTCGACAGGTTGTCCTTCGACGACCCCGCACCTCATATGTCAGAGGCTTCTCCTTCGGGTGAGAACGGGCGATGGAACGGGCACGTACTTAGCCCGACAAAGCTAGGTACAAGAATGATGAGCTCGACATCGATCTCAATGTCGTTGCGCTTGATAGAGCACAAATGTGATCGACATTGTTCATGTACTGTAGAACTCATATACTACTACGTTACAGACTATGTAAAACATATCAATGAGACTTTCTGCGTCTGGACTCGAAGCGTAGCTATGCGTGGAATATCTGAGGTGCTACGATGACAAGTGCTGTGTCCAGCCGCTGCCCAGTCACAGAGAATTTATGTCCCGCGAGCGTATTCGATGACAGAGTCAACAGATGCTCATTCCCTGATCATCAGCACGGATCAGCTCCTGTCGATGTATGTGAGTGCCAAGGTCTGCGTGATCTCTGAGCTATGTGAACCGAGGTCTCGGCAGTATCGAGGTCGTAGAATGACGAGGAGCGATTTGGGTGGCAAGCAAGATGGGAGCCGAAAGGCTCACGAGGCACAGCAACCACGCTATCGAGGCGCGCGGGATCTCCGGGCTGCCAGTGCTCTGACCAAGCACAGAGGATATTCGCGAGGTTGTTCAGTGACAAGCCACGCTCTGGGTGGCCAATAGGAAGGAGGTTAAAAACCGAGTATGAAGGGCGGTAGCGAGGTTGTTGAGCGACGAGCTACGATCTGGGTGGCCAGCAGGACGGAGCTCGAGAGCCTCACGATGGAGAGTGATCGCACTGTCCAGATCCCCGCGATCTCCAAGCTGCTCGAACAGTGGTCGAGGGGTGATAGCGAGGTTGCTGGATGATATACTGCGCTCTGGGTGGCTAGGTACCCGGGGGACATTGCGCAACGCGGTGCCGACTCCATCTTCGACCTGTTCGTTGACCAGCCTGAGCGATTGATCGTTGCTCACTGGATATCCATCACATTGTGAGCCACGGCGTCCAGCACAAAGCACTAGATGATTCACTCACTTGGTGCCTACTCGGATGCTGAAGGTGAGGGGAAGGAAGTAGGCGACGGACAGCCTCGAGCTCGTACGGCGTGTGGCTCAGGCCTCGTGGTTGTAGGCCTGCGACGTCAGAGTAAGTTAAACTCGGTTCATACGCTTATAGACGCCGATTCAGCCGCGCTAGTGGCTTGTGTCCTCTCTCTGTTGGTGTTCTCACGGGACACGACGCCAAAGAAAGTCTATGAGGTTACGGGGGCGAGCCACGAATGAAGGCAGTGGCTAACTCTAGTACAACTCGAAGGGAACGCTATACTTCAACGTACCAAATCCATTGCATTCGTTCTCGTTACATCCACGAACAGATTTGCAGCACGCGCACGCATCAGCCTAAGACCTGGGACATAATAGGGGTGACGCCGCACCCGAGCATGCCAATTCCGCAGTGGACGAAGAGCAGAAAGGACAGACACCGGTAGGTACTCACCACCCGCGTTGTACTGCTTCACGATCTCCTCCTTCGCACCTTGTTCATCAGCCTCGAGACGGAGCCTCGCCTGGTATGCGGGTACGCATCCGGCCTCAGACGTCCCCGCGCCTCGTACATCGCAGCTTCACGCTGCGCTCGCCGTAGATGACGCTGGACAAGCTGAACCAGTTCCCGCTCGCGCCCGCGTCCATGTCCATGTCTATCGTGCTCGAGAGGTCGATGACGGACGGGATGTGGTACAGGCCCTTCTCGGATGGGACGCTCGTGTAATACACAGCGAGCGTGTAGAAGGGGCGGTGCGGATGTGTGAACGCGTGCGCTAGCAACCGGAAGATGGGGCACAGCACATAAGGTATCTCTCGTCGCAGTCGTTGTGAAGTATGTACCGTCGTGATAGCATCTCGCTCATCATCCCAGACACGAAAGCGATCGTGTCCTCGAAGGAGGGCGCAGTTCACGGACTATGGGTGCCAGTGGACCATGAGCAAACTCATTGCGCGGACGCGGCTACTTCATCGAGCACGGCGGCGGTCGCGTTTTCGACGAAAGTGAAGAGGCGGTGGATCTCGTGTAGGCTTGGCGGAGGAGCGTAGATGCACCTCCGCAGGGCATGACCAAACACCTCCTCGTCTCCTTCGAACTGATGATCGCGCACGCGCCGCTTGCTCCGGCTCTGGATCGAGTACTGGCATTCCGGAGGGACGAGCAGCTGCGCGAAGATGAGCTCCCTGTTGTTGTCGTCGTCGTCTCGACCCGCCGTCGCTCCTGCTCTGGTGCGACGAGAATCTGAATGACTCGCTCGACGCGCTGAGTATCCCACCAGAGAGCCCGCTTGGTCGATAGATGTCTCGGGCATGACTGGTCGGCGTTTGAGCGTGTTGGGGGCAGAAGTCATGTGCCGGAGGCAGCTCCTGCACGAGAGACCTGTGCACATGTGTGCGGATTGCTGGTTGAGTAGGAGTTTAGACGGAGTAGTGGTGGTGACGGAAAGATTAACGGACCCTGGAGATTCAAACAGAGGAGGCAGCCGTTGATGACGGCGTCATTGGAGAGGCTGGGAGCGGGCTTCGGGGTCATTCAATCTCGTTTGGAGTGTATGCTTGTGCGCGAGAGGTAAGGAAGGGAGGGACCAGCATAATCGCGGTTCGTGCGGAGGAGTGACTCAGGTCATGCGATGTAACTCTCTGTTGTGCTTGAGCCTGGTGGCTTGCGAGGTAGCCCACCACCGAGTCGACGCCGACGCGAAGATCGCCTCTCCGACTCTCCACCTCTCCTCTGTCACCTGTTTCCGCTCTGACTCCAGTGGTGTGGACGTGCGCGCCTCCTCTGGTGCTGTTTCTCGCAGTGCGTGATCCAGGCGTTCGTACGTCTTTGGTGTGCCGGGGAATAAAGTGCGACGCTAGCGGGATCGCTACAAGGAAGCAGTCTGCGGGGCGGCGTGACGGCGCAACCGGACGCGGCGCCGGGTAGCGTCACAGACATCGGGGAGAAACTGAAACGCGCATAGAGCGTGAATGCCTGAGTCCGAAGGCTCTGCAGGGGGCATGCCTTTCGTGCTGCTTGCTACCGAGCCCTGGACCATAAGCCGACTGTCCGTTATGAATATGGGACTTTCCTTCGTGTCTTGGTCTCTTGCACGTGTGGAATGGTGCGATACCGGTCAGCCGAGGATGCTATTGACACGGACCCGGAGGCTGAGAATGCAGGCGGGCGATCCAAGAAAGGCATCCGCCGACAATGGATTTCTCGGCATGATGATACGTAGTATGATATCGAGGGGAGCAAAACCGGTGGATAGGTTGGCACTCATGGTGCAACGGGCCTTCCACATACGTTGTTTGCCGGAGGCTTCGAAGACGACGGTGTTCCTATTCGTGCTAACTTACCGGAACGCATGCCAGGCAGGGCCTTGAAGCTGTGGAAATGCGTAAGAGAACGAGCATTGAGGCTCGTATGCTGAGCTCAGAGGGACTCACTCTTGAATCTAGGGCTCGCTGGTCCTCCAGTCGTGCGGTTGAACCAAGGTGACGGCATCCCAGTTCGTGTGCGTCGCGTGCCCCTGCACAGAGATCCCGCATTCCAGCAATATAGCCTTATCGACCCAGACAAATCATTGGAGAAGACTGAGACATTCGGTCCTGGTCATAAGTGCAGACTGAGAAGGACCGTACACGGTACAGCGAGCATGTCCGGCGCGTGCATCAAAGTATTACGTAATGGGTCACAGTCACAGTAATGTCGACACCGACTTGGAGTCTGCCTCTGACCACTCCTCCACGTTCAACATCTATGTCGCATCTTGCTGATTTCACAGCAGCGGCCAGTGATGTTTATCCGACAAGGCGCCAGGTGCATCACCTGAACGACGACGAGATCATCGAGCGCGTGTGCGACGCGATGCAGCAGTCCGAGAAGCTCGCTACGCAGAGCCAGTCGCGCATCTTCGAGTAAGTACAAGGTCCGTTCACCTTTCCATGGCGCGTCGGGCTAGGCAATCCTGATCTGTGGCATAGATCCTCTTCACAGGACGCATAACAGAAGCCCAAACGCGAGGCAACAGCAAAGGCAAGAAGCGCACGCGCGTCGCGAAACGAGGACGAGATGTACATCGACGATGTGGATCCTACTGCAAGGTGCCGGAGAAGAACCGTTGCACGTGCAGAAATGGCGTGCGGCGGCAGTGCGTGAATGTGGCAGCGTTGAGGTGATGCCCCATCTCCCACCCACCCAACCCATTTGTTACCACCATCCCGGCGGTGAGTCAAGGCAGTAAGCCCCTGCGTCGCAGCGTGCACGCGAGGAGGTGACGGGCACATCGTCGACTTGAGCGGCGAGCCAGGTGCGAGACAGTCCCCTGCCGGTACTCTCACTGCTTCAGGCTTAGATGGTAGGTGCCTAAACGGCACCAGAGGAGCGGACGGTCGGGGTAGCGGTTAAGCCCCCTGACGAGGACTTTCGCAGGTCCTATCCGCTGCCCCTCGTCCCTCTAGCATCCCTCTCGGCTGGATGTAACGCGAGTCTGATCCTCGGCGAGGACTGTCCCGACATCGCATGAAGGGTGTGGTCAGCCTGGCTACAATTGTCCATAGACATTGTCTAAGGGCCTTCGTACCTCGGTCCCTTGAGACGGTGAACAGCTGCGAGAGGACGTGACGATTTGAACATGTGATGCATGTGACCCCTCGCGTCACAACACTTTGTCGATCGAGTGAAAGCGAGGCCACCCCAAGGCCTCTCTCCTTCATCTCGCTTTGCTCAATGACTCCCCCTTTCCCCTATCTACTTATGTATAAATTCCCTTCGTAAAACACCGCGTACTCGATAGTTCCTCGACTTCGAGTATCCGAGCCGCCTTGTCTTCTCGTCCCCGGCCCATCCGCATCCCCTCCGCAGCATTTAGCAGGATCACTGCCATGTCCATGCACTTCGATCATAGAACCCCGGACAGTCGAAAACGTGCACGCACCGAGGGAAGCTTGGGTGGCGACGATGCCCCAACAGCCCTAACCAACCTGAAGCCCGATGAAGAGGTATGGCTCAACGACGGGAATGTGGTCATTGGGGCAGAAACTACCGCCTTTCGCGTTCACCGGAGCGTGTTGTCGCTCCACTCGGATGTTCTTCGAGACATGTTTACCCTCCCGCCACCGACCGACGATGGCCAGGAGATGATGGAAGGATACCCAGTCGTACGTGTCTCCGATATGGCTGCTGATATGCGGCACATGCTTAAAGCATTATACGGAGGCAGCGAAATGTAAGCAACTTTAACAGGATGCACTGTAGTTTATGTGCGTAAGACTCATTGATCCTTCCCCAGGCTGTCAGGATACAAAACGAAAGCCGAGTTCAAAGTGCTCGCAGCTCTTCTCCGACTAGCGCACAAGTATCAGATTGACAAGCTTCGCGATGGTGCGCTAGCGAGACTCAAGGCTCTCTACGTCGACGATTTCATGTCGTATGTGATCGAGGGCCTGGAAACATACCCTTGGTTGACGTTCGACCGGTTGGACCCATTCAAAGTTGTCCAGCTTGCACGGCTTACTCAAACCCTCACATTACTTCCCGCGGCACTCTATCTCTGCTGTGCAGACCGTATCTTCGAGTATCATACACCGGCCCGGGCCGCGGCTCTCCGTGCAGACAATAACCATCACAACGATACGGGCAGTACAGGGCCAGAGCACAAGGAGCTCGTCTATCGTATGCCTCAGGATGACCTCGTCCGCTGTCTTGCTGCGCGGCCCAGTCTTATGCACGCAGGCTTACGGGTTTTCGCGGAAACAATGACAGCTGACAGTGTTGGCTGTACTTCCAGGCTCACGTGTAACCGGGCCCTCAACTTCGCATTCAAAAATCACTCGAAGTGGACCCTACTATCCGAAGACTGCGAGGCTGATGTTCGATGTCTGTGGTCGTCGTTCGTCCACCTGGAGGTGGCCATCACGGAGGGCCATGAGCTCTGTCATGCCTGTTTCACATACTACAAGCAGCGGGATCTGACGGCACGCCAGCGTATCTGGAATAACCTGCCAAGTTACTTTGATCTTGATATACCCGAATGGCCCATATGTTGACTAGTAGTTGTTGTTCATGCAGTCCTGTATAGCCTCGGTGGTTATGGCTGCTAAGGGCGTCGAATCCAATAGAGATTCGAACCTAAATTACAGTGACGGGTCGTACTGCCCTTTGGTGAACTCAGAAAGACCGTGTTACACCTGAGTAGTTACCAGCATGCGGATATGGGTTTACTCTTGCGACTGAATAGCTGAGTGAGCGAAGAAGTGTCCAGTTGCCCCGGCGTGACTAGGAGAGTGAATTGCCGAAGCAACTAGTATACCCTCAATATCCTGACTCCGAATCAGATATCAATTGTAGGCTCTTCTCAGAACGGGGCCGGATATCGCAGATGAATGGCTCGGGATGCCTGGTATAGGAGAACGTCTGATTCTGTGACGGGTCATCGGTGTGCAAGACGACTTACATAACTGACCCCGAGACGAATTGCGGGTTCGGTACGACCAAGTCGCCTTGTGAGTTTCGCGCCTGGCGAAAATCCATTGTCGCCACAATGCTGGCTGCAGCGAGCCATATCGTGGTGTCTGCGAAGTATCGCCCGGGGCAAATTCTGTGATGATGGGCGTACAGACTCGGAACACAAGCAACGTGGACTCACCTGCGCCCGAAGCCAAACACAAATTTCCTTGGGTCATGTAGGTCGGACACGCCACCATTCTGCGTGAGAAACCTCTCGGGTTTGAAGACGTCTGGCTCGGGGTAGACCTCTGGATCGCGAGACATAGCCCTACGTGACACTAAGTCAGAGCCCGCGCAGACGTGTATCGAACATAGCTAGCACGGACCATGCGTTCATCACGATAACGGCTTTGTTCGGTATGTAGTAGCCGCGGTACACGTCGTCTTCCATTGATTGATGCGGGATGACTACCAAAATATCATGTAATGAGACAATGAGCTCGAGGGCGATTCGACGAACTGGGTATTGCAGGACACCAGCTGGGTTGTATGATGTAAGTATCACATAAAGGCACGACGTGGTTGCGTCCCGTACCGGTATGCCTCACGGAGCACACATTCAAGGTACGGAAGTGACCCTCGATCCTTGAAGTCAGGGAGCCTTGATTGACCGACTACCCGACTGATCTCATCCTGTGTCTTCTCAAAGATGTCGGGATTCTGAGTCATCATGAGGATGAATACAAGCAGTGTCGCCATGGACTAATCATTGTCAGTGACCCCGTGTTCCTATTGTGTAAGCTTTCCCGCTCACTGTATCTGTCCCCGCTACAAGGCAGGAGTTAGTAAGAGATGGAGTCATGAAGCGAGCAATAGTGTACCGGCATACAAAACTCCAACAGTACCCTCGATATCGCGTTGGTCCTGTGCTTCGAGGACCCCATCCTTTAGGCAACTGTCTATCAGTTGAGTCACGTATGAAGGTTTCGCGGTTCCATCGGCCTGGCAAGTGCGAATAAGTCCTGCAAGACAGACAATTTGCACCGAGTCAGCAGCGCACCATTTCCTTCATAACTTTGCGGTATGGAACTGCTTCCATATCTCGTATCGCCTTGCGCGCAGTCGCTGCTGAACGCTTGAACTCCATCCCAGGAATCCAAGCAGGAACGTAGCGAACTGGAGGCAATGACGGGCGGGATAGTCAGGGCGAATAATCACACAGAGAGGAAGGGATACTGCACGAATGGGGAAGAAGTCAACCAGTGTCGCTCCTGGACCGCTGCCTGAGAGGCACTTGCGGACTCCGTCCTCCACGAGCTTTATAAACTCGTCATCGCCCAAAGATGAAACCGTGTGACCGTATCCAATTTCAAGCATAATCGCCGCCATATACCTGTTGCAACACGACCATCAGATGCGGTATATGATGTTAGAGCCTCTGGGAGTATCACCGCTTCAGACTGAATCGAAAATCTTGAGGATGCTGCGCAAGGTCGCTGAGTAGCCTGCGAACTTCCCGACGTTGAATCGGGCGATAGCTATCCTGAGCAGATCGAGCAATGAAGCCCCTCTGGAACCATCCCCGCAAGCGTTTCCACCTATCATTGTATGGAGCGAACCCGAGATTACCTGTCCATTGGACGCTGGTTGTAGGGAATGGTCAGATAGTCTCCACGTAAACAGAAGTGCACTTACAGCTCGTTCAAGTACACCAAGCGTGGTTTATCCGAGTACTTTGCACCACCATTGTCCATGAGTGTGGCTGCCGCCGATACGGAATTGATGATTACAGTTGGTTGGCCGAAGAACTCTGCATAGACTACGTCTCCTGCAGTCCATATTTCGTTCAGGTTTCATCACCTAGACATGGGTTAGGTGTGAGAGCCTACCATATTGACGTGCCCACTCCGTCATCTTCAAGTGCTGGTTGAGCTTGGGGAGTTGGAGGCCATTACCGAAGAAGGGAGCACGCTTTGGTCCCGGCGGGAGGTCCTTGCGCCTCGTGACTGCAGCATAGAACGAGTATAAGACAGAAATGCATAACGTTGCCCCAAGGCACTGCAAAGCGAAGTAAACCTGAGAGTCTGAGTCAGACATAGTAGAGAGCGGAGGAGCGTGGGATGAGGACAGGTATCACGCACATCGTATATACGGCCCCGTGGATTGCGCTACGCCAGCACAATCTGATCCTCGCTGCGGCTCAGTGCCAGTGGTTGGTCATCTGGCAAATTGGCCGCGTCTCTCGCATCCATTCAAAGCACTCAGGCGCCGACCTTGTGCGCATAACCCTCGCCTTTGATAGAAGCTCGGTATTTAGGTTGGTACACCTGTGCTCAGGAGGTGCAAATGGGGATGATCCTTGTATAGCATCAAACTTATCGATAGTGTCTTCGGTGGCACACAGTCTTCTAGGGCCACGCAAAAGGCGCCGGGACTCAATACTCAGTGCGGGGCACAGAGCAGCATCGATGTTCCGGCATCATAGACCAGCAAGTGAAAGGGGTTTCGAGCATGCTGGCAGACAACATGAGTACTGCGTAAGAGTGAGAACCTGAATTATGGCGAACATACCGGACACGTCCGCTTTCGGCCCCTGCTCCTTGAAATATAGCCCGGGATGTTAGAGAGACGCAGCTTCTATGATGATACCACTCTACCCCCGAAGTAAAATGACGATAACCACGACACTGGCTCCCTGTTTGATGACTCACAGCCGTGGGTAGGGTAGCTTGAACTACCGCCGAGTCGGCATGCAGAGGAGATTTCTGCCCAAGTCTTCATAGGTCAGGAATCTCCCAACATCGTAAGACCAATTGTCTGATTGAAGACCAACACAAACTAAACGCCAACTTACTGTGTTGATTTCTTGGTCGGCCCGGGGGTATGTGTCTTGGAATTGCACGGCCGCCTGAAGCTTGAACCGCCGTGAACTTGAAAGACGCGAGACCGGAACAATTGTAGCTTGAGTTCTCTGGCTCGGTTATGTCAGTGCAGTAGTACATCTTTTTCGTTCTAGATATCGCGCCCAGATGAAGATTCATATGCGCTATTTGGCTCGCTGCGCCTGGAGGATAAGTAATCCATCATGGTCAAGACAAGGTCAACTTTTCGCAAGATCGGACTGGCGCTTCAAGTTACACGCTTACTACTAGTACGCTTATGTACTCGTTGATGTGGCGAGCGCCCATGAATGTCCAACCCGATAACACTGACAGGACTCCACCGGCTCCAGCAATGATGAGTCTGTCATTGACGTGGCTCTTTTCCACTGCCAGCATCGTTCTCTGGGTGTGTTTACCTCGACCAGCATCGCAATACGCTGTACCAGCCAGAACGAGTTCTTGAAGCTGCCGGTAAGACCTCCCCGAAGTAAGGGCTCAACTTCTTGTCGCCCAAGTTGCCTAAGGCTACTGTGGCTGACGCTCTCCAATTGCAGGACATAGACACGACGCGTACCAATCTAGTGTTCATTATCTTCAGCGACTCGGAGGAAACGCTGACTGCCAGCAGAGTTACTGTGAGTCACGTACATCGGTCTCTGCGTCCGCGATATGTGGTCTTGATAAGAAAGCAACCAACAGTCCCTGGTTGAGCCCCACAATGCCGCACCCATCGTCAAATCGGCGTCGCGCTATCTACAATGACTCCTCGGGAGAATTGGACGACACTGGGAAAGTCACACAAGACGAAGAATTATGGTATCCAGCCTGAGATGGCAATATCGACATCATCGCCCAGAGTGTCGCCTTTCACGTGCACCGTGACGTACTCACTGTGCACTCCGAGGTTTTCCATGATATGCTCTCGACGATCCCTCAGCCGCGTATGGCCGGACGAAGGACTACATGTCCAACCGTGGAAGTCCAGGATACTGGAGATGAGATGAGACAGCTGTTGCTCGTTCTCTACTACCGCAGTCCGTAAGCCCAGATGTCTGCCCACCCTGGATTTTGGCCTGACTATCGGTCGTAAACAGAGAATTCCAAACGCACGACGATCGACCCGGATTCGGACTCATCAGCTTGCTTGTGCGCATGGCTCACAAGTACCAGATCAAGAACGTGCTAGATCATGCGATCGGATTTATCAAGGACTTCTACTCGTTGACACTGACTGACTTCGTCGCCGCCCTGAACGAGCCTGCGTGGGGGGACGCGGCAATCGCGGCCTGTGTTGAGGTTCTCAACCTCGCACGTCTTGTGGGCGACAATTCCCTCCTACTTCCGGCACTCTATGTCTGTTGTCAAGTATCTCCTGAAGTGTTGTTCGGTGCGAACGGCGAAGGGACGCACGCCGCATTACGCCGCCTGTCGGAAGAGGACTTGGGGAGATGCTTGTCCGGGAAGGCATATCTTGCCAGCGCACGCAGGTGGATCCGAAGCTCCATTTTTGCACTGGAGCACGCAAAGGATTGTATTGATCGCCGATGCACCTCGGTCATTCGCGAAATCAAGGACATGCATGAGGATTTGGATGTGCCTGAACCCGGGGACATGTCCCTCTGCAACGCCTTCGATCAGGTGAAGATGGGGGGCGGCGAGAAAACCCTATGCGGGGCGTGCGTGAGAATGTTTAGAGAGAAAGAACGGAATGCACACGAGGTTGTGTGGTATCAGCTCCCAAAAGCATTAAACCTATAACGCATCAGGGCACAGGCATACAGTTCGTATAGTTCACCTGGGCGGCTCAATGTCTGTGCTGACGCACGACTTCAGACTACCCATAGATTCTAGTTCATTGCTCAAGTACTACTTAGACGGGCCCGTTAGCAGATGAAGTGCAATCTAGGCCGGTTATCCTGAAGAAGTCAACTTGCCGGGCTCGGTGGCAACTCCCCACTTGCCCAATCGTTTTTTGCGTTTGGTCCCAGGACGAAGTGCATCGTTCCGCCCTTCGCGAACACGTCGTGCCAACTAACCCAGTTCTTGTCCCACGGGCACCCGTTCACCTCTAAGCCCTGCACGTAGAAGCTGTCCGCGGCGGCCCCTTCCGTCGTGATAGAAAGGCTCTTGCCGCCGCCAAGGTCGATCCTCAGGTCCGCAAGCCAGGGAGAGGCGACCAAGAACGTCGTCGTGCCCGTAAGCGGGTACATCCCGATCAAGCTCCACAGCAGATACGCCTGCATCGCGCCGGCGTCGCTGTTCCCCGGTAGGCCGCCGACAGTGGGCTGGTAGAACGAGCGGATGAAGTACCTGCTCACTTCGACCGAGCGGTCCTGGCGCCCTGCGAAGTTGTACAGGTACGGCGTCGCGAACGAGGGCTCGTTCCCGAGGTTGAAGAGCGTATTCCCGAACGCGGAGTTCCCGGAGTACACGCCGGACTCGAAGAACTTGTCGAGGCGCGCCACGAAGGTGTCCGTGCCGTTGCAGTACTCGATCAGTGTCGCGACGTCGTGGTACACCCCGAACGAGTACTCCCACGGGAGCGCCTCGTAGTACGCGTCGCCCCAGTAGCAGCCGCCGCAGGAGAGCGGGTCTTGCGCGATGAACGAGCCGTTCGCGCGGCGGGGGACGACGAAGCCCGAGAAGCCGAGCGACGTCGCGGCTGGGTTCCAGTGGTTCCGCCAGTTGCGCGAGCGGTTGAGGAAGAGCGCCGCGTCCTTCGTGTGGCCGAGGCCGGCAGCGACCTGCGAGACACCGAAGTCATTGACGGAGTAGTCGACGGCGCGGGAGACGGCGCGAGAGAAGGTCGGCGTTATATAGCGGTACTCGATCCAGTCGGGTAGGGCGCCCCGGCCTTCTTTCGTGGAGGAGTCGGGGGCCATGGGATCGGGTGGTACGGTGTTGTTGGGAGTGACGGTGGCATCCTTGAGGAGCGCCTGATAGCCCGCAGACCAGTCGACCGCACCGCGGACTCCTTTTACGTAGGCGTCCGCGAGGACGTTGTCGGCATTAGAGCCCCCTTGCGTACGACCGCTGGAAGGGGACATGAGATCCGTCAGGAAGAGTAAGCAGTACGGCTGCTCACTTGTAGTTGGAGGAGCGTGCGTCGGGCATGTAACCTTCATTCCGCCAGACATCGATCAGGGAGCGAATGTACTCTTCATATAGCGTGGGCTGCAGGATGTGCAGCAGCGGTGTGTGGCAGCGGAATAGATCCCAGAGCGTGAAGATATCGTCGTACTGATACATTGTCAGTCGCCACTCTCGCGCCAGTAGTTTCTACTTACGTATGGTTCCCCGGAATCCCACAACGGGTTCTCGCCAGAACGGTTTGAAGGCAGTAGCGACATGCCATACATCGAGGTATACAGAAGTTGAAGATTCGTGACGTTGTTCTGCTCTCATGTCAGTATCTGCACGACCCAGAGCTGGTACTGGACTTACGTCAGTCGTCGTTATCTTGCTCAGCACATCGGCATTCCACTGCGCCTTGGTGTCGCCGACAGCATCATCGAAGGTCTTGGTCGCAGGTAGTTCGTCGTCGATGTATTGGCATGCTTTCTCAGACGAGATCCACGAGACCCCAACGTGGGAGAGGACATCTTGGTCGGCGAACGTGTATACCGCGCCGACGCGATAGTCTCCCGATGCTTGAGTGCTGTTACCGTACGAGTAGACCGTGGTGCCGTTCCCGGAGAATACATTGATGCTAGAAGCGGTCGCATGAAATCTGCCGCAGAAGTAGATCGTCCAATCAGGAGCTGCACAGGCGTGAGCATCGCGAAGAAAGTCATAACAGGACAGTTGCTTACCGCGGTTCCATCCGTTGTTGTAAATGCCGCTCCCTTCGTAGTGACCGTCGTTTGCAATGGATATGTTGCCGAATTCGTAGTTCTGCCCCAGTCCCTGGCCGCGAAATGATGGCAATACGTGCGATACATCCACTAGGATGTTATTGCTCATCGACGCATTCCCGCTCGCAGCAGGGAAGTGATAGCTGAGTAGGCCCGCATGTGCCGTCGCCGCTAACTCGACACTGACGCCGTTCGCGAGCTCGCTCTTATAGTACCCGACGCTCGCCTCATCAGCTGTGTTGCGCTGCACAGAGTAGTCCGACAGCGGGTTTGATATGTTGCCGACAACGGGCAGCTGGGAGACGACGCCGTACTTGGGCGCACCACCCGTTCCGCTTTCGTGCATCATGCTGAATCCCTGCACGACGCCAGTGGGCAGGTAGCCAGAGTACGCGTCGGAGCCCGTGTAGCAGTCCGGACCGAGCTTGACAACACCGAAGGGACGCGCAACACCCGGGAACATGTTGCCGCCATTCTGTGTTCCTGTAAACTGCGAATAGGGGCCCGAGGCTCTGAGTACTTTGGTTCATCTGCGAGATGGAAACACGAACCGGCAATACGTATTGCGTATAGTCGACATCGGTGCTAGCGGCGCTAAGGGTGACCCGGGCGATGATCGACAGAGTCACGGTCACTGTGGCGAAACACACAGAGTGGACACCCATGGTGTTAGCGAAGCCTGCAATGAGCAAGGATCCGAGATGCTTGACGATCAAACCGCAAGGTGCGCGACCTGAAGGCCTGAAGGGGGATACTTGGGCAGGCAGGGATCAGCTGCCTCAGCGGTGATCTACTTGCATTTAACGTTGATTGAACGGCCCGCACGTTCACTGCGAGATCTATCATTTGCGGAGCAAACGTTGTTTAGCAATCACGAGACTCTGCGAACAGAAACGTGCACATGATATAAATAGTGTGATGCGAGCAGTCGCGCGGTGCACTACGATCCAGCTGAGGGCCTCTGCCGCTGTGGACCGTATGGTAGCGTTCAATGAGAATGTTGCCGGTATCTATGCCCTGACGAAGGTTTGCGTACAAGTCATATGCCCATCGTCAACCCCAATGCTATGTCGAAAGGCTTCGGTGAACACTCACCTGGATCGAAAAGCCCGTTGGACATGACGTGCACCGCTCCAGTGCCGCTGCGCGACGTACGATGCCATAGAAGTAAAACGCAGCCCAGCAACAGCAGTGATGCATACCCGCTACACAGGACGGAGTAACCACGCCCTGCCAAGAGTTCAAACGTTCACGGACTGATTGGCTGTCCCATCAGCTTCGTATCAAGAGTGATAAAGTGCATGATGAAAGTGTGGTAGTCCTACTTACTTACGGCAGCGTGACGAGCAATGGACCGCCTTGGGACCGCCCGTCCCTGAAGTCAGTCTCCGCCTTGGGGCCAATGTTATCAATCGAAAACGGGCGAGGAAACGTTCGTGAGGAGGTCAAGGCGCTCAGGAACGTAGGAGTCGTCCGTGAGGAGGCCAGAGTGACAGGAGATGTGACGGGAAAGAGCGTGCAGAAAGCAAACGGTGAATTGTTCGGCTAGCATAGCACGCGTATGCTGTACCAAAATATGCAGACAATATAAGGGAGAAGGGGAAATATGCCGTGAACTGGATGTACTAGATGATTGTCGTTGACAAAGCTTGTGAGTCGGGCCCGTTGCTACCTGACGCCTATGAGCGCTAACCAGCACAGATCTCAATCTTGCCATGCCTCAAGGCCTCCGAGTCAGGCCCCGGTCCCCGGGCTTTTGTGTCTTCTCTCACTCCCTTTCAATCGTTTCACAGTCAACCAGCCCCAAGATCCCTGGGATCCATCCTGCCGTGGCTCCGCCGAGCTGTGAGTACATCCGTCTCGGGTCGTATCGAGTTCTTAACGTCCCCGCAGCCCCGCAGGACGTAGCAACGCCCAGCACTTGAACCCAGTCTGTCCTCTGGTTTGGATGCAAGAGCAAGGATGTCGAGACCATTGAAGCGGCCTCGTACCGGTGATGATGCGGTGAGGAGCTACGAACCGAAGGCCAACAAGTGGTACCCGAGGATTCAAGAGCACGCACACCAGACGGAGAGGATTGGTTTTCTGACGGCAATATTGACATCGTAGCGGAAGACACCGTCTTCCGCGTACATCGCGCTGTCCTGTTCCGCGGCATGCTATCAATACCTCAGCCGACAGGAGCCGACAATTCAGCACCCTGTCCGTCCAGCGTAGAAGTTACCGACTCCGCAGACGATATGCGGCACCTACTCCTTGCTATCTATAATAGCAACCCGTGAGTCTCTCTCCGCTCCTCTATTCCATGGTTGACACCCAGCACATTCAGGTCCTTCATACCTAACGTTCGAGCGAAGTTCGACCTTGGTCGCCTTGCGCACAAGTATCAGCTCAAGCGCGTTCTAGTTGACGCCGTCAGCCGTCTCAAGACTCTTTATCCCGATGACTTAGCACATTCATCGACTTACTCAACGAGCGTCCAAGTGACATGCTGTTGGGCCAACAAGACATGGATTGCCTCGAGATCATCCGGCTCGCGAGGCTGCTTCGAGATCTTGGGCCTCGCCTTCTATCGGTTGCCAGTGTGCCAGATCCACCCGACGCACCTTCGTTCCGACATGCAAGCCGATGACGTACTCCGGGCGCAATTCGGCGACGAGATCGAACGCTGTTTGAAGAACAGGTCTTACCTCGAAGAAGCGACAGACCATGCTCGTCGGAAGACGCTCTCGTACAGAGGATCGGAGGATTGCTACACAGCGACTCGGAATTGTAAAGAGGAACTGGACATGATACGTGGATGGATGCTGGGTGACCCGTCTACGCTATGTGACGCCTTGACATGCATGGATTTGAAAGAAAGTGGGCTATGTGCGTTTTGCGTGGGCGCTATAAAACCAGAGAGTACAAGGCACAGGAAAGAACTTGGGATCAGCTACCACGTTTCTTCGAATTTCCGGAATAGTAGTCGGGTATTCACGTTTGCCTACAGGCAACTACAAGTATTCGATATAACATGCACGAAAACAGTACGCCTCTATGTCGCCTCAAACGCACTCCTTGGTAATAGTACGGAGTCACGGTCGTGCCCATCCGTGTCCCCATTCACAACAGGAACATAGATTCAGTTTCGTACGAGAGACACGTGCATACACATGGCGCTAAGAGAGGCTTCGAAGCTCAACAACTCGCCACGTCGGCTCCTCAGTTCTTCCTCCTAGGCTATTCTCCCTTTCGTACGTTGCCCGGGCCAACCCAATTCACAGCTCTCAGGTATCTCTCCTGCTTAAACTATCGGAAAGTGAGTACACAATGTGATAGTTGTTCACTCATAATCAATGCAATCTGTCGCTGAACTGGCAACGCAAAGAACTCGAATCCAGTCCTCACATCTGGACGTGAGAGCCAGGCCATGTCAAATCCGTTGAAGCGGCCGCGTACCGACGACGGCGGCGAAGGTTTCGAGCAGGATTCAGGAGTATTCACACCAGACGGCGAGGTATGGTTTCCTGACGGCAACATCGACGTTGTAGCGGAAGGCACCTCCTTCCGCGTACATCGCAGCATCCTCTCCGTGCACTCGGAGCTATTCCGCGACATGCTATCAATGCCTCAGCCTAGAGGCCCTGGTGGATCGGTATCCCATCCTGTCATTGAGGTGTCTGACTCCTCATGCGATATGCGGCACCTTCTCCTTGCTATCTATAATTGCCACCCGTGGGTGTCTCTCTGTTCGGTCTGGCAGCCTGGTCACTGATATTTGAGACATTCAGGTTTTACGCACCTCACCTGCCAGCCGGGTTCGACCTAATCATCCGTCTCATCCGTCTTGCGCATAAATACCAAGTCGTGCGCACTCTAGAAGACGCCATGAGTCGTCTCAGGACTCTTTACCCCGATGACTTGGATGTCTTCATCGAGGTGCTCAGCAAGCGCCCTGAGCATACGCTGTTTGACCATCGAGACCTGGACTGCCTGGAGGTGATCCAACTCGCCAGACTTGTCGGAGATCATACACTCTTGCGCCCGGCATTCTACCGATTATGCCAGGTACCCCCAGATGATCTTCGTGGCGTCAACGACACACTCCGAGCGAGGTTCGGCGACGATATCGAGCGTTGCTTGAAAAATCGGATCCACCTCGAACAAGCTACCATCAATGTTCGTCAAGAAATGCTAGCACACTTGGCATCGGGCGGTTGTGCCTACCGATACGACACGATCTGTAGAGAGCTGATGTACGACATGCGTGAAGACCTAAAGGACGACTTGCCTACGCCCTGTGGCGCTTTCATATGCATCAATATGGAAGGGACCCTCTTGTGCAAAGAGTGCTTCGACGGTGTCAAAAGAAAAGAAAAGAATGCACAGGAAAGAGTTTGGGACGAGATACCGCGTTTCTTCGAGTTTACGGAGCAGTAGTCAGTCATCAAATCAACATATGATGCACATGAATTTCCCCAATTCCCCAACGAGGGAGGGCTCTCGCAGGCCAGGTTGTGACGTCTAATTATAATGAGCGCTGCCAGGTAGGTTCGCATTGAAAGCTAGTCATAGCTCCTCACCAAGTGTAATAGTGGCGCATACAGACGGCGACACGGATGGGGTGGATCCTTCCCCAATATGATTCTTCGGGCTGGCCCTTCCTCGCACCTGTGAGTCGGTTGTCAGTAGCCGGAGATCTAGTTTTACACTAAGATATTGTTCTTGATGCTGAACGGCTCTCTGCAGGTATGGAGTCTACACACGTAGAATGAAAAGTTCCGAGGCAACACTTACATACCTTTTCCACTCAACGCCGCGAGAGCTCGCACCACAGTCACTTCTTTCCGACGCAATGGCATATCAATACGTATTCTATTCAATAACACATAACAGAGTGGGTGTGTCGACGACCAGTAGACATGGTTCTGGGACGGTATCATTGACATCTGACATCGTCGGCACAGTTACAAATACAACACGCTATCGGGTTGGTACTACTCTTCCCAATTAGAGACCACAGGAAAAAAGGAACCAGACAATATCATGTTGATGAGTAGACTTATGCACTACCGTCTACGCGTTGGGAGCTATAACTAACCGCCAGGTATGATCGCGCTCCCTGCGCCTCTCGCGTTCCGCTTTCTCTACTTTACGGACTTCCTTAGAGTCCTCGTCGTGCAACTTATGCTCTGCCTTATGCTCTCCCTCATCAACCGATAGATCATCAAAGACGGCCTCGGAAGCACCATCTGCTATGTATTGGGCCAGATCTGGTGGTATACCAGAGGGGCCGCTAAACGCCTTGGTACCCCGCGCGAGGACAACGTTGAGGTGGCGCGGGTGAAAGAAGGACTGCGGAGACCGTTAGACTGTGATACGTGTGTTAGATCACGCAACACACCGTATTCCAGTGGTCAATAAGGTCCACCACGGCGGTCTTCTTGAGCTTCTTTACGATGCATTCAATCGAAGGCGTGATAACCGCCTCTGCATAAGAGGAGAATCGCATTAGCCATTGTGAGGCTTGTTGTGAGATCTTCACGTACCAAGGGCGTGTAGTCCGAATACCATAGGCGCTACTACCGCTGCGACACGATCCCGCGGTCGCAGAGACGCAGAAATCTTGACAGTATACAGAAACCATTTCCAATCATCTTTCGTCACGTCGTGAAGAACAAACGGGTGCGTGACCCCGGTCGTTGCAGGAGCGATCTCTGGGCAAAACCCGTGGTTCAGAGTGCTACCCTCGCAGAACGTCGACATCGGCTCGAAACCCGCGCAAGGAAGATTCGGCGGCGGCTTTCGGCCGAAGCAGGGGGGAGGTGGGTCGAGAAGCTTGTGGACGCTCTGGCCGGGAGCGAGCTCTCTCAGCGCTGACATTCTCGGGATGGGCGACTCGGGTCCGTACGATGGGGCAGCGAACATCGGGGTCTGTGGATTCGGCAAAAGACTACCTGGTAACATGCGACCCCGCTTGGTGAGTAGAACTAAGTGCAAGAAACTTAGGGAAGTACTCACGTCATGTTCGGATAGGCTGCAGCGTTGTATGCGGCAAGAGGAGGCAGGCCGTCATGCTCGCCTGAAGGCCCCAGCATCTGCTTGCAAGGCTGGGACATTACGCTGATGTCACTGCTGACCGCACGTTCGTGTTCTGACATCGGCAGGGAGCCTTAATGAAGAGAGCCTCTGGGTTAACGCTGTTCATGGGCATGGGCATAATGTACTCACCAGGCGAAGGTTGAGCGAGGGGAAGGGAGCTCGTCATCACACAAAGCGCGAGCAAGCTATAAGTACATCTAAGTCGACGCCTGGAACTGGGCAGTCAGATGAGAACCTGACATGGACAGTGGGTACAGTAGAGTGTCGAGTATCGAACATAGGAGGAATCGAGTGAAAGAGGACGAGACTATCACGACAGATTGAACGCGAGATTACTAGATGTAGTACGTAGTGCATGTCAAGAGAGAATGAATCCCGACCGTCGAAGACGATGTCCTCCGGTTCGCCTTTGACACCGGACGTTTGGGGCCTACTCAGCGACAATTAGCAAGCCACGATGAGCGAGAACTTTGTTGTGCGCCACACGGCCCACAGCGAGTGCGGTTCTCGAGCTCGCCGGCGCCCGGCACCCAGCACTAGTAGCACCTACTAGGTAAACCTCCGCCTTCATCAGAACGCTGGCTGGCATGTTCGCTGCGAGATCTGCAGAGCGGCGAACGAAGTTCTCTGCCAGCCAAGACGTGAGTCTCCGGCTGTGAGCATAGTAGATGTACACAGGATTTTGATAGGGCGATGCAAGGAGTCGCGTGGTGTACTACAATCTCACTTCAGAATAAGCAAGCAGCTGTATTGCGAAACTATTGTCAATCTACATGATAGCAAGGCTTCGGCGTACACTCACCTGGGTCACAAAGCGTAACGGTATAGAACATGTGCACGACAGCGCAGATCCCTTCCAACAGTTTAGGGATTGATTGATTTCATCGGCGAGCTTGTATGTATCAAAAGAGACAGTAGATCGCCGCCGAAGAGCCGTCCTACCGTCTACGACAGCTTGACGAACTCGCTGGAACGACTTACAAAATGTTAGGGACCGGCCGCGGTGATAACCACACCAAAATAACCGGTCTGCGACTCAGCTCAATAGAAAGCTATCAGAAATGTCGATGAGCAGTGAAATTTTCTTGGGAGCCTGAGTAGAGGTGAGCTTGAACACAGACGTCGTGCTGAGAGTACTCAGCCCGGTGAGAAGAGATTTGATGGAGAACAGCCTGCGGAAAACAAATGGTAGGTCAGGCAACTTATGCATGTACGGTGAATTCACGGACACAGAACACGACGAATTCTACTGTCCGGCGATTGTCATAGCTCATGTTGACTCACATCTTTGACCTTCTTCCTCTTCCCCCTCCTCATCCTCGTGAGTCAAATGGCGAACAAGCGAGTCCACCGGCGCCAATCAGCTCACATACCAACCTCGCCACGTGCACCTCGCGACCCGGACTGCCGCCGCCAGGCCTCCTCCTGTTCGGACTTTATCGGACTCCCTTTCGTATTCAATCGACGAAGTCCCAGACCTCAGTTCTTGTGCGTGCTTAACCTATCAGCAAGTGAGTGTACGAGTTTGCTTGGTCTTTTGCAACTCATCAATGTAGTCTCGCTGAACGAGCGACACGTCAAGACTCCAGAACTCGAATCTGGCAGTCTTCGCATCTGGACGTGAGGGCCAAGCCATGTCAAATCCGCTGAAGCGGCAGCATACCGACGGAGGAGGCAAAGGGCCCCGATTTGAAGGCGAACAGGATCCAGGAGCATGCACACCAGACGGCGACGTATGGTTCTCTGACGGCAATATCGACATTGTAGCGGAAGGCACCTCCTTCCGCGTACATCGCGGCATCCTCTCCGTGCACTCAGAGCTATTCCGCGACATGCTGTCAATGCCTCAGCCAGGAGGCCCTGAATCAGTATCCTGCCCTGTCATTGAAGTATCCGACTCCTCAAGCGACATGCGGCACCTTCTCCTTGCTATCTATAATTGCCACCCGTGGGTGTCTCTCCGTTCTTCTGCCAGCCCGGTGACTGATATTCGACACATTGAGGTGTTTTGCACCTCATTTGACGGCGAGGTCTGAACTCGTCCTGCGTCTCGTCCGTCTTGCGCACAAGTATCAGGTCAAGCGGATTATAGACGACGCCATGAGTCGTCTCAAGACTCTTTACCCCGATGGCTTTGGTGTGTTCCTCGAGATGCTCAACAAGCCTCCCAACTCTACGCTATCTGGCCATCAAGATATGGGCTGCCTGGATGTGATACAGCTCGCCAAACTTGTCGGCTCTCAGTCGCTCTTGCATGACAGTGATCGTCTTCAGCACTCATGTTCCTCGAGACGCGAGTTGTCACGCTCTTTTGACTCTCCTACCAACGAATCAACGGCTTGGGTGAATGATCAGGAGGCGTGGTTTTGGGACGGTAATATCGACATCGTCGCCGGAAACATCAGATTCCGCGTTCATCGCAGCGTGCTCTCCGCCCACTCAGAGCTCTTCCATGATATGCTGTCCATTCCACAGCCAGAAAATGGAGGAGCGCAAGAACAAGATAGGTGCCCCATCGTGGAAGTGACAGACTCTGCAGATGACATGCGACACCTTCTCCTCACACTCTACAACAGGAATAAGTATGCTCCTCTGTTGTATCCAGTTCTCTGTGATGCTCAATGGCCCTCTTCGATTGTCAGGTACTTCGAAGCGCACGTGCAGCCAAAGTTCGGAGTTGTCTGCTCTATTGCTCGCCTCGCACACAAGTATCAGGTCAGGGGCGTACTGGATGATGCTATGCGCCGCGTCAAGTCGATCTATGTGGACAACGTGCCGGACTTGCTGGATGCCATCAACGGGACGGCCAGCACTACCTCATCGTGTCCCGGATACAGAGATTCCCTGAGGGTACTGGAACTCTCACGACTCCTCGGGGATACCTCCCCCTTGCGCTCTGCGTATTACTATCTAGCTCAGACTCTACCACACGACCTTCAGCTCAACGAAACGTCCGAAGACATCCTCTTGGATTTCGCCGACGAGGTGTCACGCGTCATCACCGGCAGGAGGGAGCTTGCAGAGCAGACGCTCAACGTCCGCCGCGCGGCCGTTCAGTCGGGCGCATTTGAGTGCTACGAGAATATTTGCGAGGAGGGTCGCGCCGAGGCCAGGAGGACGTTGGACCATGATGACGGCTGGACTGACTGTGATGCGTTCACGCGCACTGATATGGACGAATACGGAGGCTACATTTGCCAAGCGTGTGTCGTGCGGATGAAGCGCAACGAATACCGAGCAATGCGGGAAGTGTGGCACCAACTTCCTGATATATTCCGCTTCCACTACAACGACTAGCTAGTGTAAACACATTGGTCTATTTTGGTCTATTAAAAGACGGTTTCTCGCCCTACAAGCTTTTGGTGAGGTTAGCACAGCTATCCATGACGAGGTACATGTATGATGATCAGTGGTGAACTACCCGTGAGATCTTTCTTCCCAACGCCACACGAACAAAGAACCACGCAATATCATGGAGACAAGTACGCTATGGTCTACCGTAGGTCTTGGTCTACGTCTTGTAAGCTACAACCAACCGCCAGGTATGGTCAAGCTTCTTGCGCTTCTTGCGTTCCGCTTTCTCTGCTTTATGCGCTCTCTGGGACTCCTCGTTCTGCGCCTTACGCTCTGCCTTATTCGCTCCCTCATCAACCGAGGAACTATCGAAAGCAGCCTCGGAGGCACCACCTGCCGTGTATTTAGCCATATCTGGTGGTTTGCTGGAGGAGCCACTAAACGACTCGGCACCCCGCGCGAGGACAACGTTCAGATGGCGCGGGTTGAAGAAGTACTGCATAGACTGTTAGAATGTGTGTTTCAGTACGTGTGGTACAGCATACCGCATTCCAGTGATTGATGAGGTCCGCCACAGCACCAGTCTTGTGCTTCTTGATGGTGTGTTCGATCACAGGCGCAACAACGATCCCTGCATAAGAGAAGCATCGCATTAGCCATCGCAGAACTTGTTGCGAGATGTACACGAACCAAGGAGACCGAGTCCAAGTATCATGGGAACCGCTCCCGCCGCGACGCGGTTCAGCGGCGACAGAGACGCTGAGATCTTGACGGTGTACAGAAACCACTTCCAATCATCCTCCGTCACATCGTACACAACGAACGGGTGCAGGACCGCCATCGTTGCAGGAGCCGTCTCTGCGAAACCATTGTTCAGAGTGCTGCCCTTACAGAACGTCGAAATCGGCTCGAACGCCGCACAAGGAAGAGTCGGCGGCGGCCTCCGGCGAAAGCAGGGGGGAGGTGGGTCGAGGAGCTTTTCGACGCTCTGGCCGGGAGCGAGCTTGCCGAGCGCTGACCTTTTCGGGATGGGCGACCCGGGGGACGATGGGGCAGCGAACTTCGGGATCTGCCATGAACTCGGCGAGGAGCTACCACATCAGACCCCGTTTGATGAGTAGAATAAGTGGAAGAAGCGGATCGAAGTACTCACGTCATGTTGAGATACGCTGCAGCGCTGTAAGGAGCAGGAGGCGGGCCGCCATGCCTGCCTGGCGACCCCAGCATCTGCTTGCAAGGTTGGGACATAGCACTGAGGACGCAGAGAGCCTCTGATCTGACGTTGTTCACGAGCATGGACATAATATACTCGCCAGGAGGGAGCGGGCGGTGTCCGCGCCCGCTCGAAGCACGGTGTTCGACTACGTACCGATAACCGGCAACTACTACGGCTGCAAGTCTTCCGGTTGGCCTGTCTCTCCGACGCCACCTCTAGCCATTCGGCGAGGGATAGCCCACCTCCGCGGCCATGTTTTTTGACATATGCGCCCTGTGTAAGCGGCACGGAGAGTAGTTCGGTACCTCCGCGGAGTACGCAAATCTCAGCGGGTTTATGGCATGCCATATACTGCGCCGCATCCTCTCTCCCCTAGAAGGATACCTCGAAGTGCCTGGGATACTGGGCCGTGCCTAGAACAAGCCCCACTGAGATTTCTCCTCGACATACTCACACATCGGCGAGTCTATCAGCAGATCCGTCTGGTACACCGTGCATATCGTTCTGAGAGTGGTAAAACATACAGATTCATTCGTTGGGGCGCGCCGTCGATCTGCTACGCATGGGCGTCGTTCCTGCCGAGATGTCGAAGCAAGTTTTGCTGCTGCGGAGCACATCCATGCTTCGCTCTACGGCCGGAAGAATATGCCGCGGGTAGAGGTGTCTGCCGTAGTGAAGATCTGGAATAACGTAGGTCACAGTGATTCAGCGGACCACGAGTTTCCTGAAAGCAATCAGACGGCTGCACTTCATTGGCACACGTTCCAAATATCATAAAAATAAGGACATACACGGGAGTTGCGTATCATTGAGTGTCTAACATCCAATTCGGCATATCGAGGCCAAAGAACGTCGGTAGCATCCGCCATACATCCTGCCGGGCTTTCTCGCCTCTCTTCTCAATCTCCCTTTCACAGGCAAAACACAAGATGAAGGCATCGTCTATGGCATAGTACAGGGGATTGCATTGCTGCAGACAGTGCACGTCCCTCCCTCTCTGATGTACTCTGCGCCTCCATAGATAGCCCTTCATCGCCTGGTCGATGTTACGTTGATACTGGTCATCGTGAGCGCGAACATCGCTGAGACCATTAAACATGTGGAAGAACTGTGCGAACACCGACAGGCTCGCTGTTCCAAGCTCCGGTAGCGCGGCGAGACAGCGAAAGACGTCCTCCTGGGGCAGGCAGCTGAGATATGGGTGCTCATCTGACGACGTCTGTGTGACGAAGCAATCGACCACAGAGGCAGCGTCCCGGAATAGTTTGCCAAAGCAGCAGAAGTACAGCGCGCCGGGAAGAAGGAAATGCATCTTGAACGTACGAGCTAGTTTTACGACATAGAACGCGTCTTCCGGCTTGTACGATCAGAGTGGGTGCGAATCGTGTCGATTTGATGCGAATTGAGTACAGAGCCTTGATCCTGTGGGGCGCATCGTCGAAGAGGCTTTCGACTCGATACTTGTGTGCCACTCGAAGTAGTGCTACAACGTCATCAAACTGTGCTTATTTTGTTTTCCGGGTTCCGCGAGTCTACGGCGCGAAAACCGATCAGCCACGTACAAACGTGTAAGGAAACCTAGCATACGATGTCCTTCCGCTGTATAAGGTCAAAATCAAACGGCGAACGTCGTTGTCCGCGTCTTCAAGCCGCAATACTTGGTACCCGTCGATGCGACTGGCAAATTCGAAAGCATGTCAAGGAGGACGTCTGGGCGCAGCGACAATACCGTGCTGCGGTGGACCTGGAATGCGGTGCCCTCGGCGACCACGATTATATTTCCGTCTTCAAACCACGCCTGGCTATCGCGCTTCAGATCATCCATGTCGACGTCTTCATCCTATGATTCGGTACGTGCGCGACAGTTTAATAGTCGCACCTGTCTTTGTGGTCCGTAGGCCGTTGGGGGTGGTCAGGGATGAAAATTAGACGGCAGCCATTGAATTCAATGTCTACGCATTACCATAAAAGACGCTCGCCGGCTTTTATGGTCTGCAACGGAGACTAACGCATTACATTCACGCGGGCCGGAGCACGCTACGGCACGGGCGCTTATCTTAATTTACCTCATTTCCGCGCGTTGGGCGTCTGGCAAACTTGCTCGAGGCACGCCGGTGGCTGGCGCTGACTCCCTGAGGCCTGAGGCTGAGGAGGTACTCAGCAGTCTAGGGCTCTGAAAATCTGTGGCGGTCGCTTGCACGCTCAAACAGCATACGGTATGTACATCTAGGGTGTCTGCTACAAGGTCAGGCCTAGGGCGTCCTGAATTCGGCTCGGAATGGGGACTCGTCGTCAGATGTCTGCGACGCGACTGCCTGCTCCTCCTCGTCACTGGTATAGACTCGGAAGTGTGCTCGTTCATCATCACTGCCGGGCACATCAGAGTCTTCATCCTTCGATTCCTCTCCAATTTCAACAGTCGTGTAGGTATCAGCGTCGGTTTGCTCCTCGTCCAGGGCACCCTCTGGTACAGTCTTGTCTGCATCCTGCAAGCCTGCATCTTGCGTAACTTCTCCAAAATCAGTTCGCTCTGCTTCTTCAGGAGCATTGTCGAGCTCATCGCCGGCGTAGCTGTCGTTGTCTGTCGCGGCGACCGTTCCCCCCACACGATCATCCCATCCGGATATGTGGAGCCCGAGGTCGAACATATGGGGTAGCTCAGCCCAGTGCCTTCGCTGCGCGCGCTCCAGACGTTTTCGCAACATTTCTTCGCAGGCGACGCAGAGACACACATCGCCTATCACCTCGCGGATCGTCGCCGAAAGGGTGTATTGATGTACGACCGAGCCTTCGCGTATGGCACGGGTCTGGTGCTCGAAAGTGGCTAGGCAGTTCACCGTATCCATGCACATATGGCTAACACGGGGATTCCACACCTGGAACGTCGACAGCAGGTTGAGGCGCGTCAGGGCTTCACGTGCGTCCAGGCATCGCACGATGTCATCTTCAGCCAGCTTCTCTACGGTACCGCTAGTATCATCTCGAAACACGCCGAAAAGGAGGGTAGGCGAGGACAGCTGGGAGCACGTGTATAGGGCTGTCGGGAGGAGGCTGAACGTTCCGGTGAGGCGGGCGAGTTTCACAGCGGCGATCGCGTCCTCTGCGTTGACCTTGATAGAGCGACTTGCGTGATTCCTCAAGGCGTCACGCCACTGACTCGCGTCGTCGCTGAAGAACGACCTGAGCCGGGCGAGGGCGTGGTCCAAGATACGGTGCATCTTGTACTTGTCTGCCATCCTGATCCAACTCGCGACAACGGAGAAGCGCACAGGCTTGCCATCATAGTACAGGCTATGAGGTCGTACGGGTGAGTCTAAGGCTTTAGGACTCACGGCAGCAAGGGACCACTCACTCGGGACTACAGAATATGAGCTCGAGTACACGAGCCACATCCACCGGGTCGTCGCCCCTTAGGTGTAGGACATCGCAGCCTTCGCATTTCTCTGGCTGTGGCTCAGAGAGCACGTCCGCGAGCACGGGGGACGACTTGGCGAGAATGCCCTTGTAAACGCGGAACGCGGTGCCACCGGCCGCGAGCACAAGATTGCCGTCGTCGAACCAGAGCTCGCCGCGACTCGTCTTTATAAGGCGCACTCCTGGGCTGCTCGGATCCTCCACCCGCGGCCGCTTCGCCTTTGGTTTCCTAGGCGAATCTGGCCCACTAGCTCCGAAGGCCATGGGATCTCTTGTTATGCGCTTTGAAAGGGGAGAGGGGATGATGAGGCAGTTGTACCACCGTTCAAGCTATTTGTATGTCAGCGCTCAGCCTTGAGTGGCGAGCCGCATAAAGCAGTACCTGGCGGTGTAGCTCGTCATTGCCGCACCTACGTCGCTGCATTGTTTCTAGGTATCAGCGTCTAGTCCCATTATCCCCAGCCACACTCACCATCGGGACTCAAGATGACCGCTCATACTCAACGCGTCCACCGATGTCACAGTGGGAGGAAGCATATCCTTGACGATTGAAGCAGGTGGCCTGTATCCAGTGAGTGCTCGCGTTGTTTGAGTAGAAGATGAGGAACGAGGCAATGTCAAGGCATGTCAAGGCAGCTTATACTGCCCAAGACGCTTTGTGCTGTTCGTTGTCAAGAGACACCTTTGCGCTCATTGACCGGCAGTAAATTGCTAAGCAGGTACAACCTGGGGAATAGGAGTTAGTGTTGTATCTGTGGCCATCTAGAGTAGAGACGTACCCAAGCTATGCAGACTCAGCGACGATTTGACTCAAAAGCATATCGACAAACACTCAGGTTGGTATGTATGCGACTTGTCCGCAGAACGGAAGTCTGAACAGGGGCCTCCGCATCGCTGGCGCCGTCGCTCGTTGAATATACTAGTGCAGCGCAACGCTCACGCAGGTTACCACGACAATGCGAACTCGAAGCTGGGCCACATCTGCGCGTACATTGAAGAGGGGGTTAGTCAGGAATGCCATCGTCGCAAACATTTGACACTTCACGGATTATCTGATACAGAATTCAATACAAACACCGGGACCAGGAGGTGCATGAGGCGTGAACACTACAAGACAGATACAAGTCCAAGACAAACGAAAGAGTAGCATCACGATGATAGGCCTGATACATGGGTGGGGTCGTCGCCCTTCGCAGGGGAGGGTGCATCCTCAAGTTTTGGCGGAGCTTGTGCTGGCTGACTTTCTGCGGCAGGGTCTTTGACCTCCGAGGCCAGAGGGTCCGCGACGGGTTCTTCATGGGGGCTACTTTGCTGGGATTGTTCTGTCCGCTGGGTTGGCTCTTCTCGCTTTCCCACGTATTGCTGTAGCCACTGGCGTCTCTTGTTGCTCTGTACTCGCGCCTTCTCCTGTGAAGCAGCGAGGTCATCGGGATCGACAGCGCGCCAGAGGTAGTCCTCCGTGTGGGAGACGAAGAAGAGCCGATACGTCCGTACACAGACCTTGATCTCCAAATGTCCGTGTGCGGTGATGTCGGGCATGTCATTCGTGGCAGCTCCAGGTAGCCTTGATCTATGAGTGAGAGCGTAAGTGGCAAACTCATCATGATGAGCAGTGATACCTTACTTGCGAAGAAATGGTCGTCTTGAATTACTTCGTGTAGGCACCCCTTGTGTTCGCTCGTCCTACGATCCTCGTGAGATGCTGACACAAGCCAGCTATGAGCTCTGTGCTTACCGATACAAATGACTGGACATAAGCCTGCCATCGGCCGGTGAGCGCTTCCGAATCTACGAACTTCGAGTCGTCCTTGCCAAAAAGCTGGACTGTCACGGTCTTGCTCTCGGGCAGCTGCAGCAATTGAGCAATGAGTCGACAAGCACCGTAGCAGCTGGGAGCGACTTACCCAATCTATTCGGAAGATGTTTTCGTCAGGTCCTACCACCCTCTCCGTATTCCTGCGAGCGTTAATCTGATCCTGCGTTGTAGGCGACACAAGTTCACGATCCCGTCGGAGAAATTCGTATAATTCTTGGCTCTTCGCGTCACTCAATACGTTTTGAACCTGACCGAACGTCAGCATGACTAGGCGTATAATCTCGACGACTGACCTGTTTGACGATGGCCCCAACCACACGATCGACGGTGAACATCTGGTAGGCATTCTGTGAAACCACCGATAAGCCATTACGCGTGGAGATCGCCTCGGAACAAACTGACCTGGGGACCAAACATCCACCGGAGCTGGTCCTCGAAGACGGAGAGTTCAAGCTCGTTGTCGAAGAGTTTCTCACACGATTCGAGCATCAGGGTATAGAAGTGACGAGCATTCGTCGCTCGCTCGGGAAGGCCGCCGAGGTCCGTGACGATGCAACCTGGCCTCGTGACAATGGTTGAGTCCTCCGCGATCTTGCCAGTAAGATCTCTGTAAAACAGAAGTCGTGAATACAGAAGCTGGTTATCAATGTGAGTAGACCACCACGATCAAGGCAAGAGACCTCTCACCTCGAGCAGACGGAAGAAACTATAGAAAGTAGTGTTGGTGAAGAAGCAGTACCGCCGTCGCGCTGCTTTGTCGTTTGTGGGACTGCTGGGCCCCGGAACAGGGACCGCGCTGGTGGACGGAGGCTGCTCTGGTGCATGGTCTTCGCTATCGACCTGCATTGCGTCCGAAGCCGCAGGCGATGCGAACCGCGATATGGACGGAGACCCAGTACCTTGCGCGCGGGTGCGTCTGCTGTACTTGGCTTGCTCGCTCTTCAGCAGCTTCTTGCGCAAGTCACCGGCGGAACCAGCGCCATTCGCTTTGCGCTTGCCTAGCCGCGCGTTGGCCAGCGGGTCCGAGTCATCGGTCGTACTGTCCAGGTCCATATCGCTCTCCCCAGTGGTCTGTGGGGACGCGAATGCGGCGTTGAATTGCACAGGGTCTAGGGCGAAGAACGTTGGGACGAACGACCGGAGGAACGTTTCGATCTTCTTCCTATCTGCAGTGTTGATCTGGCCACTGGTTCGATCCAAGAATGAGAGCGTGAGCTTCAAGGCATCCTGGAGCACCGGGATGTCCTCGATGACGAACTCGAGCTGGTGTCGTGGTCGCGTCCGCGCAAACAGTGGATCGATGAGCGCCGCGCGCTTCGCCATCTGTTCGTCTCGTGCGGCCTCAATCTGGCTGACGAAGGCCTTTGTTGTGATGGCCTTCTTATCCGTTGTCTTGAAGGTGATGCCCTGGTAGTCAAGCGACTTGTGGTAGTTCCGCGCGTCGACCTCGCGCCAGACCTTGTTCCACTCGCGCTGCGCCCGCCTCCATTCCTCGTGCTTCGTCTTCAGACGCGTGAGCACGACCGGGATGGAGAACGCAGGAACCTCCTGCATCGCTTGGTAGACCTCTATCCCAGCCTCGCGACCGTATATCTTCTTCAAAACGCGCAGATGCACGCTCTTGCCCGCGCCCCCTAGGTTCGGCTTGAGCTTGAAGTTGCTACGCTCCTCTGGGCTTAATTGGGCAATCTTGTTATTCAGCGGCTCCAGCATGACGATCGTCCGACTGATGGCCTCTATGTAGAAGTCGTATTCATGACGCTCTTCCTCGCTCCGAAGCAGCGCTTCTTCGTACACGTTCTTGCGATGAGTCGAGAAGCCGGTGTCCTCGCTGGCGAACGTAGGCTGCGAGATCCACTCGTCGTTCAACACGGACCTGCACATCTCGTCACGGCCCGAGCACGTCACATTGACCTCCTAGAGCCGCGTCAGTCTCGCGTTGACCCTATTGGCTAGGACACTCACACTCTGAGGCAGCTTACGATAGCTACCGTACCGAATATTCAACTGATTCCGACTCGGCCTCTCGAGTGCAACCATAGGGCGTGTCCACACGTCATCCGCAACGGCGACCTGGTCGCGCATAGCATCCCATCCGAGGATCTCCATGAACTGGGCCATGAGCTCTCCATCGCCGAGGAATGATCGTCCTTCACGGATGAGACGAGCGGTGTCGATGATGTCCTGTGTGAAGAGGTTGACTAGCTTGAGGAATTCATTGTAGGCGTCACGATTGTCGAGAGCACGCTTGACTCTGTCAAAGAACTGGGTCTCGTCCGCAGGGCTGAGTGGCTGCTGTGCGAGAGGGACACCGGCGACCGGGGGAGCCACCTGCACAGATGGTCCAGGCTGCGAGTTGTGTGACTGAGTACCATGCGTCTGAGTCTGACGACGGGGAGAGGATGGTCCCACAGCAGCTCTCTGCGACACGGCTGGCGATGGCGCCTCGCTGCCGTGCGCATGCGAAGGCCGCGATCGCTTCGTCTATTCTGGCTTGAGTAAAGGGATATAAAGTACATACAATGCTCATACCTTACTGGCGGCACCTCTCGTCGTGCTCTCCTTGTCCTTGTCCCTCTCCTTGTCCTTCTTGTCCTCCTTTTCCCGCTCTACCACCTTCCGCTTCCTCTTCTGTGGCACAGACGTTGAGGCGGCAGCGCCAGACGATCCATCACCCTTCTTGCGAGACTTGGACTCTCCGGATGGTGTACCCACCTTCCGACTCTCCTGGAGCTCCGCCAGCTTCGCGAGCTCAACCTCCTTCATGTGTCTGTCCGGCAAGAACTCGATGAAGTCCTTCATCAGGTTAGGCGCGTCCGAAAACAGCTTCCCCAGTCGCTGCACAACTTCACCCTGCGCGTATCCGGCCGAGAGAAACGCCACTGCCCAGTGCTCCAGCTCCCTCACTTCATATGACGCGGTGTTTACCTCCTTGTTTGGATTGCTGATCTCTAGAAAACGCCGGTACTTCTCCGGCTCGTTAGCGTAACGCGTCTTGACACGCTGCACGTATGCTAATGCAGGCTCCAGGTTGACGCCCGGCACCGGCGAGGGAGCGGGCGCGCCCTCGCTCTCAGACATGGTTGAAGCGCGGACGACGCCACTGCCAAAGGTAAACACACCATTCGTGGTTTGTGTGGTGGTCCCAGAAGGAGTGGTGACTGTGATCGAATTCGGATTCTGGGCGTCCGTCGTGCAGTCTATGCGGTATCCAGCTGGTAAAAAGGTGTTGAAGCCTTGGATGAGAGTTGGGTGTCCGTGGAAGAGGTTCGATACGCGCTCAATGACACCAGGCGTATCAATGCTGCCCCGTGTATATCAATGAGCCATCTATGACGAAGTATGCAGCATCGGGGACTCACATTTGGCTCTTGAAGTCCTTCATGATGTCCAGGAAGCGGTTGTAGACCTCCGGATTGGTGTGAAACTTCATCTTGACCGAGTCAAGGTAGGTGAGCGCGTCCGTAACGTTCAGCGGTCGTTCCGTTGCCGTCTGCTGAGGCGTAGCTGCGACAGTAGCGTTGGTCTGGGGAGGCTCGGCATGCTCGACCTGCACGTCTGGGTCTGTTGGAACCGAAGGCAACGACTGTTCAGCGTGCGATTCAGTGTTTCCGGATTCTATTATCTTGTCATTTTCCGTCATGATACAGACGGTAAGTCGAGCGGCGGCAAGCGCAGTGGATGAGGGAGGAAGGAAGAAGGGCCGGTCCGTGTGGACGCGCCGGTCGGAAGGGACTATTTAGCGCCCACGAGTAGGCGCCACCCTATACGCCAGCTGACGGCCCGGTTATTCAACTTGACATCGACTACACGCATCAGCATTCATGGCCTCCTCGATAACCTACGGCTTGAGACTCTAGAGACGCACGCAAGGCAAAATTCATGCTTGGGGAACTGCAACCGCAAACTGATAGTCGTCATATATCGATCCCACTCTGCCAGTGGTATGCTCGTACTGACGGAATGCGTGCAACTTGAAGTAAACGTGCACGTATAGAGTCGCTGGCAAGGCAGATTTGATTCAGGAGATGATTACCAGGCATGGCTATACGACAGAAACCGTGACACAATATCGTACTAGGTCTTGCCAACCATTACTGAGGACTGTACAAAGGGGCAGCGAGCGATGGAAGCGCATTTTTGGCTAAGTTTTCCTATCCTATGTGGTAGCTGACGCTGATTGTGCTTGATACTTTATACATAGACTCACAGAAACCGGACAACAACTTGAGGCGATGTTTGACGACGGGCCGTGGCGCTGGTCATCCAGTATACCTACCACAGGGATCAGGTCAGAAGTTTGGTCTACGACATGCTCCTAAGGGCAGTCGTTGTGTTGATCACACTACAGCCTCATAGTTCACGCCGCACACCGTTTCTTTTCAAATCGTATGGCGCAGCTGGCTCGCGCGCTCAAGAAATGCTTCTAGGGTCCTTCTTCAAGTTGGTTCTGTGCTATGTGTTCGCTGCACTGATGGGCTCTCCGACCATGCCACCACCTTGTTTTGCAATGCACAAGCCGCCAGATAAACTTCGATATCTCTATGAGTTACACGTCCTCCCCCGCCCGGCTCCGGGTCCATGACTCAGAATCGCTCCAATGCTTCTAGCTGTGCTCGTTGACTCCTTCTGCCACAGCGTCAGCGACCACTCCGCCGGCGTGGATGCCGACGGTTGCCGACGCATCGCCCACCAAGCCATAACCGAGCATCCGTGGTCGAACAGACTCAGTCAAGGAGGAATTGACGTCACCTACTATCTGTAGGCTGCGTGCTTGCACGCCCCGCTCCCCTGAAGCCTGCCGATGGTTACAACATGCGCTCTGCCTGCAAACGAGGAATCGAGCGGGGGGATCAAGCGCTGCTGGGACCTACTCTCCGTCCCGCTTACACACGCTGCATTTGACAAACCAGGCCGCGGAGGTACGCCCTCTGCTGCGTGGCCAAAGATAGCACGGAGAAGAGAAGCGAAGACTGCGTAGAACATCGAACCTGTGCAACTCTAGACATTGGGCGCTGTTGATCATTGTACGAACTGTACCGGCTCAGGAGTATATCTACTGTTATGCTCGCAGATGACCCCCACGTAGCTATCTATTTTTCGTGCCCTCAGCTGAAGGTACTAGAGAAGCTAATTCCATGTCCCAATTTTCCCGCAAGCAGACACTGGAGTCTTCAATCATGTATGGCGGTGAATCGCCTCCTGTCTATAGCGACGCAGAGTCAGTGAGCCCTCTCTATCTCCTACACATATCATTACTCACTTGATGATCTATGGTCTCAGCGCACCGCCGATTAGCCCGAGCGCGAACTTCGCCGCCCCATCGTCGGTTGTATCTCCCATCCCAACAACGTCAGCTCTCGGTAAGCTCGCGCCAGGTCAGAGCGTCGAAAAGCTGCTCGATCCACCTCCTCCTTGCTTCAGCAGGCCGCCCCCGCCCGGCCTTCCCCATGCGCCCTTCGAGCCGATGTCCCTGTTCTGCAGGGGAAGTACCCTGGACAAGGGCTTCGTGGAGATCGCTCCACCGTCTTCAGCAGTTCCGCACCCATTCATTTTGTATGATGTGACTGAGGAAGACTGGCATTGGTTCCTGTACACCGTCAAGATCTCGGCGTCTCTATCGCCGCTTAACCGTGTCGCGGCGGGTGCAATTCCCGCGGCTCTTGGGCTCGGTCTGTTTGGTTTGTACAAGGTCGAATATGCTACATCCATAGCTACTAACATGATGCCTGCTGCATAGGGGCGGCCGTATCCCCGATGATTGAACGCATCATTAAGAAGCACAAGAACGAGTCTGTAGCTGACCTCATCAACTACTGGAACGCGGTATGTTTGTTCCCGTACCACATGAGTTTACGTCTGAGCTGATAATGCTCACAGTACTTCTTCAATCCACGGCGCCTGAACGTGGTCCTTGCGCAAGGCACTGCGTCGTTCACCGGTTCGATCGACGCCCCACCAGATCTGGCGCAATACACTGCAAGCAATTCCACCGAGCCTGACTTTGAAGAGTCTTCGAGCGAGGAGGGATTTTCCGAAGATGACCGGAGCTTCCAAAGTATGCCCAGCCAGTATATGCAGCGGGGGGACAGAAAGGCAGAGCGCAAGGCCCAAAAGGAGGAGCAGAAAGCTGCGCGTAAGGCCCAGAAGGCAGAACGCAAAGCGGAGCGTAAAACCCTGAAGAAGGAGAGTAAGTCAGCACGTAAAACGGAGAAGGCGGGGCAGAAAAGGCGTAGGAAACGGGATGATACCTGGCGTTTGGTCATAGCGTATAAGGCGTATATCGGAGTCGGTTCATAGGTATGACCATGTCGAAATCATTTGGGGGTCCTTGGTGTCATTGAATCTTGAAGATCTACTGATGCCGAACCATGTCGCATGAGTCGATCCGGAGCCACTCAGATACACTGAGCGTCCTCACTCCTTGACCCACTCCTACTCCCTGAGGCTCTGCAGACCGATCCCAGACTAGGGAACCTATGAAACTGCAGATAGCGTGTTTACAGACACTCGCAAATGTATACTACATATGCATGCTTAAGCCCTACTGCCGACGGTGCCCAGGTCACGTGGGAGTGTTATCCAACCAGATCAGGGCTGAGCCGCCCTCAGCCTAATTTCTTTCAAGCTTCAGTTAGTCCAGATCGTCGTTTGAGTTCGCGACGTTCGACGGTACCACTAAACCCACCATGTAAGCTGATATCCCCTTATTTGCATGTATATCATGTCTTAATGCAGACAAAAACAGTATCAGCTACCCTCCGAGTCAGGCTGCAACACCATCGACATCGGTGAGACAGCCAGGCTAGGCCACTCATAGTAGTTGGTAGTCACCAATCTGAGCCTGTCACCGAGTCAAAACATATAGTAGACACGGTCAGTGCCTACTGTGGAGGATACTTCATTGATCTCATAGTACTTTTTTCTTGCATACAGAGCATGGCGGGGGGCTCGCGCAAACGCCTGCGTGTCAACTCAGAGTCAGAGTCAGGGGAAGGCGCTGCAAGGGCGGCGAAAGTCCAACTCAAGCGTGACACCGAAGTTTGGTTCGACGACGGCAATGTCGTCGTTGTGGCCGATCGCACGGCCTTCAAGGTCCATCGTGGCGTGCTGTCGTTACACTCTGAGGTGTTCCGCGACATGTTCTCGATCCCCCCACCCGAAGTGGACGAAGCACTGGAGGGATGCCCCATCGTCCGAGTCTCAGACCCGGCTTCTAATATAAGACAGTTGCTATCAATTTTATATAAAGGCAGAACGTACGTAACACACCCTTCCGTTTTGTGTGCATGGAAATAACGGGCATATGTCAGGTGTCTCCTCGGAAATGAGCTCGTGCAGTTTCAATTGGCCGAGAGCCTCGTGCGGATGGCACACAAGTACCATATACCTGATCTCAAAACCGATGCATTGGCCAGGATCAAGACGCTCTATACCGACGACTTTTACGGCTTCAGCGACCCACTACATGGGACTACATTGCTCTCATATCGTTGGCAAGACGCTTTCCAAGTCGTCCGACTTGCGCACTTAACGGATACGAAATCGCTTCTCCCCGTTGCGTTATACCTCTGCTGCCTGTCGCCGTCGTTTGTGAATGTTCACAGTCTTCTGCACCTCGCCGCGACGAGCCGGGGACATGCGAAGGTCAGCCTTTCGGAAGAGGATATGTACCGATGCGCCCAAGCAAGACCTCTCCTAGTGCGCGCGTTCATCCGGGTACTGGCTTCCACCTTTCAGGGCGGCCTGAGTGGACGATGCACCAATCGACAGGGCTGCAAAGAGTCGTACCAGCGTCTGCTGCACAGGATGCTGGATGTGCAATCTGACATGACGCTCTGGGCTGCCCGGTCGGATTGCCTCTCGATCACCGCGGCCGAACTGCAGGACGTCTATTTCCCGGACGAGTTCTTTTGCTCGGCGTGCCAGACTCGGTTCAACCTCAACAACGTAGGGGCTCGGCAAGAGGTCTGGGATGAGCTGCCCCGCTATCTCGATTTGGACGTCGAGGGGTGGGGTAGGGGAGTTGTAGGCGCAGAATGAAATGGTGCATGTCTTGAGAGGTCGCTGTATGTTCAGATTACTTCACTATGCCGCTTACAACGTCGCTTACGGGCACTCATAGGATTGTGCGGAAGCATCGGCGGCTGTCCACGCCCACTGAACTCGTGCACGGCACGCCCCCCTCTCACATTGATTCGTTTTGCCCTTTCCTATTCACCTTCCCATTGCCACGGCTCGTGCCCTATTTCCGGCACTACACAGCAATCTCACCCGTTGACAATAGGCAGATACCAGCCTGTGAAACGACGCGGTCCCCAATATCTTTCGTGATGTCACAGGCCATGGTATGCCTCGGATAGCTCTAGTACTTCCAGCACAGCATCTACTCTAGCTACTGCGCATCTAATAATCTCTAGCTGGTTTGTATACTACGACCAGCCGCCACATTTCGTGCCTGTTCTTCCGCTTGTCCCTCCTCTGATCCACGCGCTGCATCCTTTCTGCCCTTCGCTCCTCCCTCCGCTCCCGCAATGCCCCCAGCCGCTCGCGTCGCCCGCCTGGCCTACCGTGGTGCATCTGCTCTTCGGAGCTGCTCCAATCGGCTTCGTTATCACGGGCGATAGCAGCCGAATATTGCGCCATCTCTGGCGGTGGGACGCCCTCAGGTCCACTGTAGGACATTGCACCCTGCGCGAGGACGACGCTGATGCGTCTCGGATGGAAGAAATGCTGGTAGTATCACATCAATATCCAAACGCGCCTTAATGACGTACAGCCTCGTGCGACTCACGGCATTCCAATGCTCGATCAGTTCGCCGATCGCATTGCTCTTCTTGGTCCGCATCCTCTTCTCAATACCCTTCGAGACAAGGAATCCTGTCGTGCAAGCTGGGTTCAGCATAGAAGGGCCATTATATTGGCCAGCAGGGACCAACCTGTCAGCGGCGCGACGCCTATCGCCATCGGGGCGACTCCGGCTTTGATCTTGTCCATAGTCGAGAGGGAGCTGGCGATCTTGACATCGTGGAGGAACCGTTGCCAGTCGTCCTCCGCTACGTCATGCATCGCGAATGGATGGGGCACGGTCGGCACGGGCGGCGCCAATAGTGGAAAGCCCTTGTCCAGATTATTATCGAGGCTTGTCAAGGCAGCGGGCTCGAAGGGGCCGTAAGGCAGGTCGGTGCGGGGTGCACGCAGGAACTGTTGGGGTGGCGGATCGAGCAGGGATGCAACACTCTGTCCTGTAGGTGCCATGTTTCGCAGCATAGCGGACAGCCCTCCAGATCCACTTCCGCCCCCGGAAACGCTAGATGGCTCCGGCGAGACTGCACTCGCCTGATTGCGTTAGTTTATCAGTTCAAGGATAGTCGCTAGCATTCAGTCATATCACACAAACCAGATGGTCCGTATTCTGAGAGGTATTGCCCCGTGGTGCATAGCTGTTGTTGTGGTGGCCATAAGCGGGGCCGGTGCCGGTGGGATCATACCTGACGATTCTTGAGTCAACATCATAACTCGACTATGAACTTTGTGACGTACCGGGCGTATGGTTGGGTGACGTCGTCATACGATGGTGGAGGTAGCGGCATCGATCCTCTGGCCTCGTAAGTGGAGTGTTTCTCGTCGGGATAAGACATGATTCGAGTTGGCACTTGGTATAGCAGGCATATGGGCGAATGTGCGATCGTACTGCTGATTTATATGACTACGACCCACACCTCTCGACGAAGCGACTTACCACACTCGCTTAAGAGTATGCGGCTGTGTCTGTGCGCCGTCTATCAACTGCCAGCCGGATTACTGGACTACGATATCCCCATCTGTGCATCGTGTTCTACAGGCCAGGAATTTATAAACACCACTAGCGGCGTCGATAGAAGGCATGGAGGTGGCACCTGGAGCTCGGCAGCAGGAGAGGTATCAACGGCGGTATGGCGCAGGCCGCGGCACACAATTGCCGCATGTGCAGATGTCGGTGCTCTGAGCGTCATCTCATCATTACATCTGCGTACAGCACTGCCCAGTGAGACCGGTGGCAGTCAGTGTTACGTGCGTGAGCAGGCCTCGGTGACAGGTATAGTCTTGCGGATCGTTGGGCCGCGGCGCAGTGTACGTAGGCTCGTGCGCAGCAGCTGCGGAGGTAGCACGACATTCCAGTCTACAAACACAGCCTAGCGTTGCCGCAGCCTGCCATGGTCAACCCCAGCGGGCACAGAAGTACGCAGTCAGGTTGCTGTGAAGAACCTAAAACCGTGAATGCAACGAACAACGAAGATTATACACGGAATCGGACATTACAAATGTCAACAAATGCACAAAGACCAGTCCGCAGACCATCCACGTCCCTATCCACAATGCGATGCAAGATCTACACCACCCTCTGCAACCCCGCGCGTGATGCTTAACTGGGTGAGGGCGGCGCGCTGGTCCGCGTACTGCTCTGGCCGCCTGCAACCGACTCCGCGAGCTTGAGCAGCTCCGGGTCTTGGATAGGTATCTTCGAGTCGACGACCTCCTTGATGAGCGACATCGTGCTCTCAATGCTCCTCCGACGCGTACTCGGACTCGTCATCGTTGTACCGAGACTAGCCTGGCGCCCGTGTCCGCGCCTGAAGGCCACAGGCGGCGGGCCCGTGGGCGAGGCCGGCGATGCAGGTGTACTCGGCCCAGACGTGCTGGAGGGTGTGACAGAGCCGGTGGAGATTGCTTGCTCCAGGGCTTGTGCTACGCCAGCCGCAGGAGGTGGAGTTGCCGGCGACCCTTCAGGCGATGCTGGTCCTGACGACAGGATCGCCCTGCCTTCTTCAGACTCTGCATCGTACAGGTCGGGCGGCAGGCGTTCGTTCTCGATATCAGATTTACGGCTGTGAAAGACGATGATGAGCAATCACGGCGAGTGTAGAAACTACGTACGCGTCCTCGAAGCCAGTAATAGCATCCTTTATACCATCCGCACCCGATGCAAGCGTCCCGTACGGCAACTTGCCAGAGCCAGAGATGCTCTTGAGTTCAGAGACCTTCTCGGACTCCTCTCTGAGAAAGTATGAGCACCTGAAGGCATCACGAGCCCCTACATGACGTACCGAAGGAGGGCGAAGACGCGTGACATCCGCCCGACAGCGAGGATCTTGTTTTTGATGACCTTGCGGCGCTCGGCAGACTCTTCTGAGATTCCACCAGTCGGTGACACGAGCGGCTCCTCGATCTCCTCGTCTGAGCTCTCCTCCTCCAGCTCCTCCTTCGTACAGCAGTTGAGCATCGCGAGCAACATGTCGGTAACTACGAAGGTTATTCACAAAGGGCTCGACAGCGAGAAACACCAGACGCACTCTTTTCACCGACGAACGGCAAACTCCACGAGAAGGCGTCCATGAAGTTAGGCAACCAATATGGGTGCGGGCTCGCGTTAAACTGTCGGATGTTCAGGACGTTGCTCTCGTACTTGAGGATGGCGGCCTTGTTGTTGTAGACATCAAGGTAGTTGGGCGCAGAGAAGAGGGTCATGACGGACGGAAACCCCGTCGTCCTAGTCTTGCGGTAC
The DNA here is from genome assembly GCA_000344655.2 of Fomitopsis schrenkii. NCBI lineage: Eukaryota > Fungi > Basidiomycota > Agaricomycetes > Polyporales > Fomitopsidaceae > Fomitopsis > Fomitopsis schrenkii. The sequence continues at coordinate 1,113,075 of KE504123.1, forward strand.
ATACGGTACCCGGCATCCTGCGCTTCGTGGGCTCGTATGATGGAAAGAAGCTTGTTGCGCTCAAGGAACTGGCATGCTGCTTGATAGCTGTTGTCGTACTGGGCGGTCAGTCGGTCGCCCACGTAGCTTGCATGTGACTCACGTGAAGAAGTAGGAGCAACCGCGAACATGATTATGCACGAAGCTCTCGTTCATCTTCTCTTGGCCGAAGTCCTCCACAGGATCAGACCAGAGGATGTCACACATCAGGCCCTGCGTGGGCGGCTCCCTGAATCGATCGATCTGCATGCACGTCAGTGCTTCCTCATGACACGGCCGAATGGGAGCCACGCACGCCACGGATGTCCTCGAGCGTCTGCAACTCGGGGGAGAGACCACCGTGGATGCAGAAGAACTGCTTGTTCATGATGGCAGCTAAGGGCAGCGCGCAAAACGACTGCATGCACGCATCGTAGAGCCGCTCCGAGTACTTGCGCTTGCCTACAGAAGTTTGAGTAGATGCGTGGCAGATCAGTGGATTCACGCACACTCAAGCTTGAAGGTGAAGTAATCCGTCAAGTGACGACATTCGTGGTTACCGCGTAGGAGGAACAGGGTATCGGGGTACCAGATCTTCAGAGACCAGAGGTAGAGCACACACTACAGAGCATCCTACACCTCAGCAGACACGTAGAGGAGCCAGGAAGTGTGCTGACCTCGATGCTAAAGTAACCTCGGTCGACATAGTCGCCCAGGAAGAGGTATCGCGTGGTTGCTGGGCTACCGCCGAGTTCAAACAGTTTCATGAGGTCGTACTAGGCATAGTCAGCGCTGGCCATCTCGTGCGCCGAGTAGACGCAAGGACTCACGTATTGACCGTGGATATCGCCACAAACTATCAGGAGACGCACGTTAGCTTCCGAGCCCGCCGTTGAACGGATGTTGCGGCGTACCAGTCACCGGTGCATCGACGTAGAGCAGATTGGGTTCTGCTCGCAGCAGCTCCGTCGCTTTATCCAGGACGTACATGGCATGTTCTTCCGACACCCTGCCCTCGCGGTAGAAGTGGTTCTTGAGGAACGCAATGTCTGGTTTCGTAGGATCTTCACGCGAGAAGAACTGCTCATCCGTCGGGATGGACATCGCAGGCGCTTGCACCTACGGCGAGGGGCAGAGACGGCTGATTCGACCTCGCAAAACCCTGTGAGATGATGCACGCGACGCTCACCTCTTTCACGACGCGCTCCTGCGTGCTGATGGTGAAGCCATTGTCGAGCTGGTGCTGGGTGAAATCTATCTCTGGTACAGGTTGCTTGTCCTGTATTTGAATGATAGCTTTCTCAATCTGGCTGCGTGTCCCGCTCATCGTCAAGTAGGCGTAAGCGGAGGAAAGGAGATGGTAGTGGTAAAGATTGTGGTAGGAAGGCTCTGACGATCGCCTGAGCGGGCTTAGTACAAAAGCGGATTACAAACATTGTAGCAAGCCATCATCGGAGATTCAAGCCCTGCGAAGTGAGATTGTGGCCATCTGTAGTATTGAGTAACTAACAATTTATGATCCATTATGATGGCCTTCCCGCTCTGGTGTCGGGCTGTACCGCACGCGAACAGCCCATGGTCACATCGAGTACAGGTTTCCATGGAGCGAGTGGTGCTACAAAATCATTCTGAGCTCCATTGTAGAGTAAACAGAACCTAGCGGTACGTATCCCGACGTTGCGGCGGTGACAGACCGCCATTCCAATGCACAGACATGGAGAAACTGATATCTTGTCATATATCCCATCACGAACCGAAGTACATAGGTAGAACATGCTTCGCAATATTGAAACCCAATAATGATAAGATATAACCCGTGAGCAACGGGAGGAGTGGTGCGAGGAGGATTTCAGTCCGGACGAGAAATGGCAGGGCTATATCGATAAGAGTCAGTGCGCATCGCTAGGTAATGATACTGCAATATTACCATTGAGTCCCAGGTATGTTCCGTATGTGTATTGCGCAAAGCTGTGATGACACGTGAACATTGGCAACGTATCCAGTGCTGGTCTGGAGAAAGAACTTACGCAGCAAGGTAAAGCGTATTGGATATAAACAGGCATATCCAATTGCTTCTTAGGATGATTGGAACGAGGAACAACTGAGCGAGGTATAACGTGAGATAGAATGGGAAGAAGGCGTTTGTATGCACGTCAAAGGCATATCCCCACTCAACCGCCGAGTCTGAAGGAGCGGAATGCGACGGTGGGCTTAGGAGTACTCTGTTAGAGAAGAACCTACTCAGGGAATTCAGTGTGCAAGATGCAAAACCAGCAAATTGTCACGCACCACATAATTGTAGCCATGAGTGCCCCGACGAACAAGTAGTCTCGGATAATCATGAGCAGTGCAAGCTTGATTGCTTGGAACGGTGTATACGAGTATACCACGGACCATGCAATCGCAGACACTAAGAGGGTGAGGTCATGACTTGAGACTTTGGCGGAGTACCGAAAACTTACCGACTAAGCATCCTGAGATGAGAATGATGATAGCAGGGTCATCTCTTGCCCATGTATTTTTCGTCTCTACCGGTGAACGCGCTTGTCAATCACTCGCAGACGTCGCAATTGACAGCAGAGCCCACGTTTGTGAAAATATACATTACGATAGCTAGAAGGGATCATGAATGATGCGATGTACACTGCATCGAGACGTACTCACACTCGCTTGGGTGACAGGCATAGGTAGGTGAGCTGCCACGCAGCCAACTCGAAGTCCTACGTACACGCATCAGTACCACCGTATATCCCATGCAAGCGTAGAGCGCGTACCATTTGTTGAAATCGAGTAAGTCGCCTGAACATCACAGGCATGCGATTGGAGAGCGAGCCAATAGACCGTGAAGGTCCATGGTTTGGGCTGCCGTTGTGTGGAAATGTAGGCGAACTCAGAGGTAGAACAGACATTACAGCAGTAAGACGATGATAAAGCCGCGCTCCCAGAGCTCAGTTATAAAAGACAGAGTGCCAGCGGACGTCGTCAATGCCGAACGGTTGCTGCCTGTCGCGTCGAGCGTCGCACTCGACTGCCAAGGCCCAAGGTAAACGATGCCTGGCCTCCGCGACGTATCCGCGCCACTGGTCCTTGTAATTATGTAATACTTACAACATGCAATAGTTAACGCCTGAACGAAATATTGCTGCCATTCGTCGGAGTCTCGGTATTTGCCGAGTACGTACTTGACCCCCATCTCCTCCTCAAAGTCCATCCACCTCATCCTCTGAACACCACGACCGTTTCCTCACTCTCCGTTTCAACCGACATGGAGGAAGATACGGAGGTCCTTGACTGGGGGCACGAAGACGATGAGCAGACTGCTCAGCGTGGCCCCGACGACACTGAAGATGCGGTCTCCCTCGGTGGCGACGAAGACGACTACTATCCATACCCGGCGCCGGAGCAGGAGGCAACAAAGACTGAGTCTCAGTTCTCTAACTCTCACTCGACACCCCAGGTCAAGCGAGACTCCGTTGGGTCGAGGCAGTCGGTGGCGCCACAACGCGAGGCCGACTCTCCCCAGCTGCGCCGCTCACAGTCGCTCGGCAAACTCACGCATGCTCTCCCGCCTAAGCCTGTAGTCTCTGTAGTGCCTGTCCACCCTTCGCCTGCTCAGGCAAGCACTCTGGCTAGCTCTATGATTCAGCGCGACCGCCGGACGAACGGGCATGGGAAGCCCAACTCTGGCAGTCAACAAGACGCGTTGCCTCCGGACTGGGAACTTCGGCAAGCTCGGAGTGGTGGCGGCGAGCACTACTACTACAATAGTCGAACACATGAGTCTACGTGGACTCGCCCGGTGAGCGGCAAATCGTCGCCTGTGAAGGACAGCGCGTCGCGCGGTAGGGAGGGTAGATCACCTTCCCGGCGCGGCGACTCGCCTGAGGCGCGGACGAGTCGCAAGGAGCCGAAGCGGTCCGGGGATGATCTCTCGTACGAAGATCGCCACTACCGTCCTGCAGGGGCCGCTCCCGTTGTTGCTGAAATCACAGTCGTGAGCGACAAACGGGCTCCTCGCTCCCCAGTACAGGCTGCTTTTGCAGAGCCGTACGAAGGCGGTAGGGCACCATCGCCGCGTGTGCTGCCAGAGCGACGTCGTACTAGGTCGCTCTCCCCTCCCCGTCGAGGCCATCCGAACTCTGGTCGTGCTCGTAGGGAGCCATCACCATCGAGGGAGCGCGACTTGGAAGGACGACATGGCAGTTACTCCTCTCGTCATTCACCGGAGCTAGCATCATCGCACCGCCACAGTCGTGCGCGCGGGCGGCAAGATCGCATGGACATCGACGTCTCCCCACGGAACACCACCCTGGACCGTGAACCAGCAAACCGTCGTGGTCCGAATGATTGGTCGGCACCTAGTACGTTATCCGCATCCTCCCATCTCTCGCGTCTCCGGCGTGCGATTCCCTCCCGAGGTGGAGGACGTGGCTGTCTCGAGAAGCCTTGGGAGTCGAGTGTTGTTATCCCCTTCTGCCCATTCCCGACCTCTTCCCGTGCGCTGCGCAAGGACGTTCACCCCGGGGTCGCCCTTTTCCGCTTTATCCTTTGTCTACGTCTCCGTTCGTCGCCCTCCTCACCTTGTCCGTTTTCATCTTGCAGGGACCAGATCGCCGCCGCCACACCCCCGCGCGCCGTCTCCACCCGACCCACGTCGGTTCTCTCGCGGCTCTTCGCCAGGAAGCTTGCAAGTTTCGTCAATTCCTGCGCCTCCGCTTGCGCCAAGGCAGAGATGGCCAGATAGGCCAGACGACCCTCGAAGATCTCCGCCCTCCCGTGGTTACAGTGACTACTCACTAGTTGACTCTATACCGCAGCGGCGAGGACGAGAGGCTGACAGTATAGATACTGGATATGGGTACGATACCAAACGCAGGCGGGTTGACGATCAACACGAAGAGCCCCCTCCCCACCGAAGCAGCCCAATAGATGTTCTGCCGGGACATGGACTGCCAGCGCGCCCACAGACATCTTTCCCCCCTCCAGCTCAGGATGAACGTGCGTGCACATCCACTCATGCTGTTGCTTGGGCATCTGACCACGTCAATGTGTGGCTGGATGCACGATACAGGTCCTCGCAAGCGTGCTCCTCTACCTCCGCAAAGCGCCCGCTTCCGTGAAGCGCGCCACGGCCCAGCGCAAGAGCCCCCGCTGCTGCCCACTCCCGCCCCGGACAGTGGCCGACGTGTTTACCCTGACCAGCTGCCCCGGTCGTTGCGCGATGACGATGTGCCTACTGACACGCCTTTTCGACGTCAGGGACCACTGTCTATCGACGAGACGGACTTTGATATGCGTGGACGTCCGCCTCCCGTTAGGCCTGCTGGACTTAACAGGCCTGGTAGCCGGTTTGACGACGTGCCGATGCAGGGGCCGCGAGATTATGCTCGTGAGCCGATGGATATCGACCGTCCGCCCAATGTACCGCCTCACCGCGGCTTCGATGTTCTCCCTGGACCAACGTCGGTCGTGTACGCCGATCATACAGGAGATATGCTAGGTGATGCTCCTAGGGGCCCTCGAGCTATGGTTCGGGAACCCATCGCCAAAGCACCCTCGCCGCGCTTCGAGCAAGGCATGCCACCTCCTCCTCCGAGCTGGAACATGCCAAGTCCGTCAGTACGTGGAGGCCAGAGACTGCCGCCGCGTACCACACTCGAGGTTGTCCATGCTTTGGTCCTCATCTTGCAGCATCCATTCTCATGTCTCCTTGCTCGATGTTCCAGAACCCTCCGAAGCTGCCGCCGTTCGGTCCCCCGCCCCCCAAGTCGGTGTCGGGCACCAACTCCATTCCGATAATGAGGAAGCCACCACCGCCTCGCGGGTCCGATGTCGCTATGTCTCCACAAGACCGACTCCTTCCACCGAATCCGTTCCCAGCGCCGCGTCCTGGCTCCGGCAGAGGGAGGGTATGTGGCCATTTCGTAATGACCGTACCAGATTATCAATCTCAGTGCAGGATGGTCCTCCTGTACCCGAGCCTCTTCTGAGCCCGGACAGACTCCCTGCTCCTATTGAGGACGCTCGCCGTTCATCTATGTCGAGCGCTAGCCGTCCAGAACTTGTCAGTACTCCTGCATTCATGCCACTGCCTTCTGCTGACATCTAGATATCTTCAGGCTACTGACTGGCCACCTCCCCGTCCGGCAGAGGATAATACGGCATTGCCTGCTCGACCGCGAGGGGATTCTTACACTGAGCGCAAGGACCGTGGCCCTCGTGTGGTACGTTGCGTGACATGCGAGGCCTCGTGTAGGAGTTCATGTCTCTTTTCAGAGTCGATTTGGGCCGGAACGTCCGCCGTCTTCTGCTGCTGCTGCTCCTTCCGATGGCACGCCTCGTGTCTGGATGACTAGGGAAGAATCAGAACGAATGCTAAGCACCAGCAAAGAGATCAAGCATGCCGAGCTGACTCACAAGCTCCCGGAACGACCGGCGCGCACCGAATCCGAGTCAAGGCGCCCGAGCGATGTTCCAAACGCGTCAATTGGTTTCAACGGAAACGCGCCTCGCACTGACCGACAGCCAGCTCACGAGCCCGTTCGCCCTGCGGAGACTCCACCGGGCCCCCGGCGCGCAATGAACGGACCGCCTGAAGTCATGGGCGGCCGCCAGAGCCCTGTTGATGTGCGACCGCGGGGTCCACGTCCGAGTCTCGAGGGACGACTTACCTCCTCGTATAGTGACCACCACGGCCCCGTTGTCCCACTCCCTGCGTCTCTGCCGCCGCGCCCTATCACTCACGATGCCTTCCCGGAGCCAGCCCCGCGCCTCGACAACCACGACAGGAGGCGTGATGATGCACCACGTCGCCAGGATGAAAGATCCGCTTGGGAACGTCCTACCAAGGAGCCTATCCGCGACGAGTCCCCGGGCAGTGCACCCAAGATACACCCGGACCGCGCCCGTTTGTTGCAGACGACTCCAGGGCTTCCACAGCCTCAGGACGAGCCGAATAAGAAACCCCCAGTCTCTGTTCGTCGCCCTCCTCACCTTGTCCGTTTTCATCTTGCAGGGACCAGATCGCCGCCGCCACACCCCCGCGCGCCGTCTCCACCCGACCCACGTCGGTTCTCTCGCGGCTCTTCGCCAGGAAGCTTGCAAGTTTCGTCAATTCCTGCGCCTCCGCTTGCGCCAAGACAGAGATGGCCAGATAGGCCAGACGACCCTCGAAGATCTCCGCCCTCCCGTGGTTACAGTGACTACTCACTAGTTGACTCTATACCGCAGCGGCGAGGGCGAGAGGCTGACAGTATGAACCTCTGAAGCTGCCGCTGTTCGGTCCCTTCCACCGAGTCCGTTCCCAGCGCCGCGTCCTGGCTCCGGCAGAGGGAGGGTATGTGGCCATTTCGCCATGACCGTACCAGATTATCAATCTCATTGCAGGATCATCCTCCTGTACCCGAGCCTCTTCTGAGCCCGGACAGACTCCCTGCCCCCATTGAGGATGTTCGCCGTTCATCTGTCTCGAGCGCTAGCCGCGCAGAACTCGTCAGTCTTCCTACATTCATGCACTGCCTTCTGCTGACATCTATATATCTTCAGGCTACTGACTGGCCACCTCGTCCGGCAGACGATAATACGGCATTGCCTGCTCGACCGCAACACTGAGCGCAAGGACCGTGGCCCTTGTGTGGTACGTTGCGTGACATGCGAGGCCTCGTGCAGGAGTTCATGTCTCTTTCGCAGAGTCGCTTTGGACCGGAACGTCCGCCGTCTTCTGCTGCTGCTGCTCCTTCCGACGGCACGCCTCGTGTCTGGATGACTAGGGAAGAATCAGAACGAATGCTCAGCACGAGCAAAGAGACCAAGCAGCCCGAGCTGACTCACAAGCTCCCGGAACGACCGGTGCGCACCGAATCCGAGTCAAGGCGCCCGAACGATGTTCCAAATGCATCAACTGGTTTCAACGGAAGCGCATCTCGCAATGACCGACAGCCAGTGTACGAGCTCGTTCGCCCTGCGAAGACTACACCGGGCCCACAGCGCGCAATGAACGGACCGCATGATGTCCCGGGCGGCCGCCAGAGCCCCGTTGACGTGCGACCGCGGGGTCCACCTCCGAGTCTCGAGGGAGCGACTTACCTCCTCGTTTAGTGACCACCACGGCCCCGTTGTTCCACTCCCTGCCTCTCTGCCGCCGCGCCCTATCACTCACGATGCCTTCCCGGAGCCAGCCCCACGCCTCGACAACCACGACAATTGGCGTGATGATGCACCACGTCGCCAGGATGAAAGATTCGCTTGGGAACGTCCTACCAACGAGCCTATCCGCGACGAGTCCCGAGTCCCCGGGCAGTGCACCCAAGATACACCCGGACCGCGCCCGTTTGTTGCAGACGACGCCAGGGCTTCCACAGCCTCAGGACGAGCCGAATAAGAAACCCCCGGTGCGCATCCGTCGCCCGCCTCCGATGGCGAAGCTGCCCGACATTCCGTCGCTGCCCGAGAAACCACCTCCCGAAGTCGCATTCGGGCGCGTCGATGACCATATGCGTCCAGATTCGCTCAGGCGCACGGGCTCGTCGCTGCTCGACAGGCTGTCCCTCGACGACTCCGCGCCTCATAGGTCAGAGGCTTCTCCTTCTCTTCGTGAGAGGATGTATGCGTTTGGGAACGGGCCTGGCGGAGGCGGCTACGGCGATATGGTGGATACCGACGTGGAGATGGGCCAAGGAGAGCCGTCGCGCAAAGGCGGGAGGAAGCGTGCGCCCCGACCAAAGCGTGGAAGGCGGCCGGCATAAAAGGACTAGTTGTCACTCGATGGGTGATGAAAACGTCTCCGCAAGGCTTGTAACTGAACGATATAGATCGATGATGGTCTTCGCGCTGGCCAAAGGCTATGCACTTTCTCGCAATGCCATTATTCATCTCAACTCTCGTCTACGTGTCGGTGCGTCTCCGACGCTGGCGGCGTGCGGCTCCTTGACGGCGTCAGAGAGACGGGCGGGTTCTCCCTCAATCTGGCTTGTCGTCTTGCCAAAACCATTCTCAATCGTCAAGTTCGATGGATGATGGCTCCGGTAGGGCAGCCCTAGCAATGAGAGTTCTGTTCCCTATGGAGGTGCTACGGTCATGGTTGTTGGTTGATTCTCTTCCAACATCATCCCGCACCGCACACCGAACCTCCCTTTGCCAGCATTTCACCTATCGGGAGAGCCAAGCGAAGTACACTCATACCTCGCCCGTGCTGTTAGCTGTCGCGATGTTGACAGTCAAAGAGGTGCACCCCTTATGCGAATCGACGGCAGGAATTTCTGCAGCAAGTTGATCTGCGTTGTAGTTCTCGGAGGCGCACAACGCTGTCGCGTCCAAGGCAATGGAGCCCTACGTAGTACGCCGGGGGCAAGAAGAGGCTAATGTCATTCCGCAACTCTTGTCACAGGCGGTTGCAAGCCCTCAGTTGGCAGCGTCTCGGGCTGCTATTCGTCGTTCCAGGGCACGTTCACGTTGGTGCGACTCGGATGTACTTCAAGTTGACGATCTCGCTGTGCAGTGCGGCCTCTATTCAGTGACTGCGCGCTGCGTCGCTGATGCTTCTCAATCACAGGTGCACTCGATTCCACTGCTCCTACTATGTACTAGCATCAGCCAGATGGCAGTACTTGCAATCCGCGCAGATGATGCCGAACTGCCACGGCACACTCTGGCAGTTCTTCGAGGCTGCGAAGGCTGGTTGCGGTCGACATTCTAGCAATCTCGGAGGTACCCTCTGTCTTTCTGTTGTGCTACTCAGTGGTAAGTGCAATACACTGCTTCAATGACACCAACTGCTCTTTGATACTGCAGTACTTGTGTCATGGTTTGCCTCAACAGTGTTGTTGCTATTGTGGTGTAATCAGAAAACATGCAGAATTCATGCTTGAGGTACGCTTTGTCTAGATGAACACAACAGAAATCACAATACAAGATACTCGAGGGGATGTGAACTAGGACTGCTAATGATGCATCAGTATTTGTCCATTTGGTATTAGTGATTGGCTACAACTTACAATGCTGGTATATTGTCTTTACTTCAAATCCCTATATGAATGAATGGAGCCCAAGTGCTAGGTAATATCTCCTTGCTATTGGGTGATATGCGCAACTTCTCCACAGCCTCATCCAGTGCAATGGCAACAAGATCAGGGTCCAATGGCTTGCTTGGATCCTTGTATAAATGCTGATACAGTGTCTTGGCAATGTCAGCACCAACACTGTCTGCCATGTACCTGTGAACAAAGTCAGAAAGAGTCATCCCAGTGCAGAAGTAGACATACCACATGGTTGCAACCACAGACTTGAATCCAAGGAACTGCATAGTAGCTGCAAGATGTACTGCCTGATCTGCTTGTCTGATGTCTCTGTCGTGGTAGGCACAGCTAAAGCCCTAATTTTTACTTTGTTTTTACTATTTTATCTCGCTTTGTACCATGGACTTGTACTATACGCTCGATAACTTTCGCCTGGAACGGCCTTCTGACTAGTCACGTGACGTAACCACGGACTAGGGTTTACCTTGTAGCACGTGACCCGCTGACACATATCCCGAGACCGGACTTAGGACAGATCGCGCCATCTCGCATCATCGGTAGTCAGCCAATAGCGTAATTGCCTCACGCATGTGACGACACCTTGATGTAGGAGCCCTGCCCTAAACCGGAGGGGTATAAGTAGTAGAGACTCGCTCCCCTAGCACTCATCTCGTCCTCTTGAGTGCTAGCTGATCTTAGTATCGCTACGCCGTGTGAAGCATCGACGTCCAAGTCTGCCACTACAAGTGGTGAGTATCATCCTCACTTAGCTTTGTCCGTACGGGGTCAATCCCGGCGAGACCTTTCCCGTTTTCTATTGTGCGCGTCGACTAGCTCCGCGACAGTCTCCAGTGGCAGTTTGGCATGCACTGAGGATGGCCAGGAATGCATTGGGCAGTGATAGCTTCATCAGCTCCTCCATTGTGAGCATTCTATCAGCCATGAGGAATCCACTCTGCAGTGGGTCTCCTTGCATCTGAATGCCATGAGATGCAAGGTGGAGAATGGCTGCATCACTGAGCTGTTCTTTTAGGGCTGTAGAATCAGCATCATGCAGTACCACCACCCTAGATGTGTCCTGCAGGAGAGGAGGCTGTGTACCACACAACAGATCATGAATGGCACTGATCTCCTGTGTAGTTCCAGAGATATATGAGGCACCACCATAGGCAGCATGTGGCACAGCTGCTAAGACCACCTTGGCAGTGTGGGCAGGAAGGGATTGATGGAATGAGTCCCGAGACTTCAGGAGTGTTGTGAGTGTTGAGGTGTAAGATGATATGAAGTAGTCAGAACAGCAAGGGCCACTGGGATACACCCCTGCAGCATGCATAGGGATGTGAGAAGCTCCCTCTGCTTCCCCTCCTCCGTCTCCCCACTGCCCGATTCATATCCAAACAACGATCTCTTCCTTTGAGGCTAACCCGCCGGCAGAGGCGGTGGCGCCTCGAGTCTGCCCCTCGCAGCGTCTCGTCAGACAACGCCCTGGCGGGCTTCTTGGTCGGGTATCCAGATCTCAATCGCTTCATTCGGTCTGGTGAGTGCTGACCTGTGCGAGGACGAGACGGCGAATTTCGCCCGTGTTCAAGGGCAACGGCGCGGTGGGTGAGTAGGAGGGGTCTCGCTTCAGGCAGTTGATGCTTGATCACTGCGATTCGCGTGCGGACTGCTCCGGGAACGTGAGGCGGCGGCGGCACTTGTTCCGAGTGAACGGTAAACATAGCAGCGGGGAAGGCAGTGGGAGAGGGAGTATCGGAAAGATGATATGGTCCTGAACCCGCTACGCTGGCCGGGTGTGAGGTAACGCCACGCCACACGAGGCGAAGCTGAGAGGGGACGAGTCTCAGTCGAGAAGTTCCTGGGTAGAGCACCGGTCCTGCGGCGGCTTGCAGTTCGTGGCACTGAGTTGCAGCGGCTCGGACCCGTTCTTGCCAAAGATCTCGGTGCCGGGGAGGAGGGAGGTAGGCCCGAGGCGCGTTCGTGGTAGAGCCGCTGTGCGGTCCGCAGCGGGGCCGCTCACCGTCCCCGCAGGGACAAGCAAGCCCCCTCAGCTGGTTCACGCGTCGCAGCTCCCAGATCCTTCAGGCCTTGGCGATCATGAGACCTGCTAGGCAAGGGGTGCATAAAAAGCGGCAATACTGGTGTGCGGGCGTAGCACGAATCTTGCGGCGGGGCCGTTGGCTGTCCCCGAGGGGTCAAGTCGATGCCTCATCGCCGCAGCATCGGGACTGTTGCGCGGGCGACATGCATGCGGCGGGGTCGTCGACTGTCCCCGAAGGGTCAAATCAATGCCTCATCGCCGTAGCATCACGTCTGCGAGTTGTCAGGCCTTAGTGAACCTGAGACCGGCTGGGCAAACAGCGCATGGCGGGTAGCGCTACTTGTTTGCGGGCGCAACACGAAGAAGGAAGCGGGGTCGTCGACTGTCCCCGAGGGGTCAAGTCAATGCCTCATCGCCCCCAGCATTGTGTGCGCCACGCCTGCAACACGATTGCGGCGGGGTCGTCGACCGTCCCCGAAGGGTCAAATCAATGCCCCATCGCCGCAGCATCGTGCCCGTTGCGCATCTCATTGATGATCTCGTTGGAGCCGAACTGCAACGTAGTCTATGATGTGTTGGAATGCGGCGCCCTGGGTGCCAGACGCGCCCCAGTCGCCCGCTGAGCCCGACCGTATGGATGATGTTGAGGAGGCCCCGGCACGAGGCGGATTATCCAGCAGTGTACGCCCACTTGCTGGTGATGGGGAGTTGAGCGTCGTGAGGCTCAGCGCTGCCGCTGTTGAGGGAGTCAGTCAGCCAGTGGTCGTTGCGCTCAGAAAGGGCGGAGAAGAGGGGAAGCGCACCCTTGAGGTTGTCATCGGCGTACTAGCTTCTGGAACGCCGTTCTCCCTCTCGGGCTCGTCGCCCTCACCATCGCCAGCACACTCCCCCAACCCATAGATCGATCCGCGCCCTCGCCCTCGCCATGAAAAGGCCCTTCCGCAACTTTCTCTCCCTCTCCGAAGCAGAGGCACTCGATGGTGACGACCTAGACCGCGTACCGTGCAAGACCGTTCTTCCCGTTCCGCTTTGGCGTAGCCTCCTTCTCGCAGTCATATCGCTCTTGGAGACCCTCGTATGGCTCGGTCTCGCCACGTACAGCTTAGCTGTAAGTCCCATCGACGTTCCCCATGCACTTGCACTCTCGTTCGTCTGGCTGTATGCGGCGGTCTGCCCCTTCGTTGCGCCGTCTGCCACTCCGCCAACCGATCTCCTCGCTCTCTACACGCTGCAACTCGTCATGAGTATCCTCACCTTCGGTGCTGCTCTCTTTGACTCTAGCGTACGAGGCTACCCGAACCTATGCGCCGTTGGTCCTCGCGGCATACATCGCGAACTGTGCCGCAATCGTCACCCTCCTCTTGGTTGTCTTTCATAAGCTGTTGGCCGTGCCGAGCGATGCAGTCGAGAAGGACAAGATTGAGAGTCGTCACATCCTCGAGTGCTGCATACGGACCGACGTATTCCAGGGCCAATCCGTCTCTCCAGAGGACTGCACCACCCTTTGGATGTACTTCACCTTGATCCTCCCCCTTGTGGAACGCGTACGTCCGTCTCATCTTGGCTCCACTCACGTACTCACAGCACGCTGCAGGGCACGAAAACAACACTCAGTGAGTCCGACATCTGGGCCCGCCCACTGCATTAAGTTCAGCCGTACGCTGCGCCACACGGTCTTCCGCTGGCTCTGGGCTGCCAACTCGCTCAACATGATCCTCGGCCCACGTACGTCAGAGCCATCTTCAACTACGCGAGCCCATTCTTCCTCAAGCGCATCCCCGACTCCCTCAACCGGCACACGCACCCGACCTCCGAGATGCGCGCACTGGCGTCCATCTACGCCATCCTTGCGTTCCTCTCGATGCTCTGCAAGGCACAGGCAGACGTGCATCACCTCTGGTTCGGCTCGACATGCATCCGCTCCGAGCTCATGGCGGCAATCTACGACAAGGCGCTGAAGCGGAAGGGCATCTCCGGGCTGGTCGACCAAGACCCTGAAGCCGTGGAGGTGAAGGGGAGCTCGAAGGGGGACAACCCGAAGGCAGTCGCGGACACGGGCAACATCGTGAACCTCATGGCGGGCAACGCGAACCGGATCTCGCAGATCGTGACAGGCTCGTACTTCATCTACGGCACGCCCATCGAGATCATGATCGCGTTGACGTTCCTGTACCAGCTCCTCGGCCTCTCCCCGTTTGCGGGCTTCACTAACCTCTTCGATGCCCAGCCGGCTTTGCGCTGCCCACTCTCTCGACTTCCTCCACAACTTCGCGCTCACGTACGCCAGCGCCGCATTCAACTATGCGAGCCATTTCTTCGTCTAGCGCATCCTCAATTCCCCGACCCACGCACGCATCCAACCCCGAGAAGCGCGCGGGACACTCGTCGCAATCGTCCTCCTTGGCGCCGACTTGATCATGGTGTTGGCTGTCCCGAGTGATGCAGTCGAGAAGGCCACGATTGTGAGTGCTCCCGTCCTCGAGTGCTAGAAGCAGGACGACAAGGCGAAGGACACGAACGGTCGCAAGTTCTGAAGGTGGCTGCGTCGCTCGCGCCCGCCGTCGCATGCGCCTTTGGACGACACGGAGAGGGCGGTGGATAGACGGTTAACGGGGGAGCAGGACGAATGGACATCACCGTTGGTAGCTCCGCGACCTCTTTCATGTCCTCTCGCCCGTCACAGGCGTCGGCATCTCCAAAGCGGAGGCTTGCGTGTCCGCATCGCGTGGTGCATGTGTTCAGTAGGTGTTCGCTCGCTTTCAGTGGCTGGCGTTGGCTGCGGAACGTTGACCTCCAGGGGATGGATAGTGTTAAGCTGTTCATGTTGGTCAATGATGCACTGGGGTGTAGGTTTTTTTGTCGACGGCAGGAATTATATGATAAGTGCGTGCTGAAGGACAGCAAATATGTACATGAGGACGAATCTTCGCAGTCAGGCACCCGATGCCCTCTGGGTCGGTCAGTCGGTATAGCAGGGAGCCTGTAGACATGAATTGTACCTTGTAATTCTCATACATAGCCGCCTCCACAGCCAGTTGTTCTGTATTGCATCGGTGTCCGGGAAGCGCAATAATATGATACATACCCACGTGGGTACGATACGCCAAGTCGAGCAATGCGCAATTACGGGGGGTGAGGAAATATTGAGGGCAATGCCCCACCTCAGGTGCGAGGGGAGGGTATATATTACAAGTTTCATATCGCTCGCTATTGCTACACTGACGACTGTTCACGAACAGATCTATTACCACACCCGCACGCGCCGCCAATTCTAGCACCCATGACGGGAATGACGCCGCACGCGAGCATGCCGATCACGCAGTAGACGATGACCTTCGTCAACACTACACGACCCAGCTGAGCAGCGACCCACAAGGACAGAAACCAGTAAGCACTCACCATCCGCATCGTAGTGCTTCACGACCTCCTCCTTCGCGCGGTACTCGTCCACGCCGAGGCCGAGCCCCGCCTTCTCCGCAGGGTACGCATCCTGCGCCGCCAAACCGTCCCTTGCCTTTGCGCCTCATAGCTCCACGCTGCGCTCGCCGTAGATCCCGCCGCCGGACAGGCCGAACCGGTGCCCGCTCGCGCCCGCGTCCATGTCCATGTTCGGGAGGTCGATGACGGACGGGACCGGGTACAGGCCCTTCTCGGGCGGGACGCTCGTGTAGTCCGTTGCGTGCGTGTAGAAGCGGCGGTGCGTAAACGCGTGCGCGAGCAGCCGGAAGATCGGGGGGAGCACGAAGTGGAGGATGCTCTTCGCGAGGACGCGCCAGACTAAGATGATCAGGATGCCTGCGGAGCTTCTGTGAGCACGCCGGCTGCATGTCTGGGCTGAGAGGCTTACCGAGGATCATCTTCATGCCGCCGACACTACCAGGTCGCGGCGTCCACCCAGTTTCCCCACGTGCTGCCCGGCTGAATGCGCACGAAGGAGCTCAGCTCTCGTCGGAGCCATTGTGGCACATGTACCACCGTGTGTGGATCTCGACGGACATGAACGCGATCGCGTCCTCGAAGCAGGGGTAGTCGTCCACGGGCTGCGGGTGCCATCGGACCATGAACAAACACAATGGGACTGTCACCGCGAGCACTGAAGATCAGTGTTAGTGTTACCTGACGCGGTTTACTAGTTAGGCCCACCTATCCAATCCAACTCCCGGATCCACACATGCAGAGATGCCGATGTCGAGAACGAAGCCACAGCGACAGCTAGCGGACGAGTGCATGCCGGTATACAGGCGACCGTAGACGATCGAGCCGTCGAAGAGGAGGACCCCGACGCGATCTCCGAGCTGCTGGAATCGAATCTGAAGGGCACCAGCAAGGTTGTTGAGCGACGCGCTACGATCTGGGTGGCCAGGAGGACAGAGCTCGAGAGCCTCACGATGCAGAGTGATCGCGCTGTCCAGGTCCGCGCGATCTCCGAACTGCTCGAACCGAGTGCAAAGAGCAATAGCGAGGTTGCTCACAATGTGACTATGACGGTGATGGCCAAGCGGCCAATGGACAAGGGCTCTCTGCCATGACACGACAGCTAACTCCAGATCGGCGCGGGCACCGAGGCGGCGGAAGCGATCGTAGCCGGCCTCTCCTAGTTGTGCGAATAGCGCTCCGTCATCTCGTTCTTCCGTCTGGTCGCCGGGTGACCACCGCGCAGCTGTTGCACGAAGTCGGCGAACAGCCGACCCCGTCATGGCTCTCAGTGCTTTGCCGAGACTGACGAGCAACCTCACCAACCCGGGTCGACTTGCTGACCCGGGAGACGACGGAGGAGTGTGGACGGTCTCCGCGCCCAGTGCGACGATCCATTCAGAATCAGCGTGGTCTTTGTACTTCTCGTACCGGACGCTAAGAGCAGTGGTAAGACTCGTCAGGATGTGAGCACGGAGGGGGTTCCCGGGTTGATAGAGGTCCAGAGCCTCGCGATGCAGCTGTATCGCATCGTCGAGGCCATCACGATCGCCGCGAAGCTCAAAGCGGGCCTGATGACAGTCCGCGAGGATGCTGAGGGAAAGTCCTCGACCACCAAGGTCGTCTTTTGGGAGTAAGAACAACGCGCTGTAACCCAATTCGATGGCGCGGTCCAAATCTGCGGCAGCACGATCTCCGGAGTGAGCAGATCGGGCTTTGAAGGCTTCGATGAGGCGGTGGAGGAGCGGGACGCGAGCTGGGTTGTCGGCTGGCAGGAGGTCGAGCGCGGACTGATACAGTGTCATCGCGACTTCGATATGGACGCGATCCGTGGGCTGCGATTCAGAGTTGTGCATCAAGCTGTCTGCGATGACATCAAGAGCTAATGCATGCTCCATCGGATCGGCATCTGGGGGAACTAGTGCGGCAGCCTTCTCCATAGCCTCGTCCAACGTGGTGCTGACTTGAGCTCTCACAGCGGAAGGGATGTCGCCGTCGAACGAATCGACGGCTTCCGGACGACCTGGTAGGCCATCTTCGACTTGTTCGCGAAGCCTGAGTGGTTGATCGTTATCCACTAGATATGCATCACATTGTGAGCCACAGCGTCCAGCGCAAAACATTGTACGATTCACTCACTTGGTGTGTACTCGAATGAAGGTGAGGAGGGGAAGGACGCAGGCGACGGACCGTTCAAAGCTCGTACAGCGTGTGGCTCAGGCCTCGTGGTAACTGGTTGGAGGCTGTGTGCCGCCGAATTTCTCCTCTGGGTGTATTTGGGCGACTACTATTACGCAGGTACATGGCACACGACGCTGCGACCACACGTTGATCTGGTGGCCGAGCGCGGAGCCTGCAGGGACGGGCGAGATGCAAAGCTCCGCAGAGTGCGCATGCACAGGTCCGTATAAGCCTGTCCTGCGATGTCAGATTCACTAGTACCAACAATGGCATGCTTGACTGTGCTCACCACCTCACCGCTGTCATACTCGTGGCTCCAGCTGCTCAGCGCGGCGGCATCGCCTGTGGGGGCTCTTCCAGAACCGCCCTGTGCCAAATTCGAAGTAGGTTGTCTGGCCGCGGAGGAGGGTTCGGAGGTACTTAGACGCCGGCTGGCTCGTTCGTTTTGCGCGACGGTTCGGCGCGTTCCTCCACTCTCAGGCTCTCCAATAGTCTTCGTTCAATCTTTGGCTCTACCTACCGCGGACTGACCTCGCGCCATCCCAGTTGCAAGAATTACGTTCACGGTAGTGTCTCACAGTGGATATGCACAGCAATATAGTCTGTGACAGTGTGCAGAGCCTCGATTGAGCATCGACTACATGCTGAAGGTGCGTCGTGTCTCAGTCCGTCCTCTATCCCTCAGTGCATGGTGATCTGGTGGCACAAACACAGATTACACTTGGCTACCCCAAACAGCTCACCGATGTTCATATGACTTTGCCTCTCACGACGTCATTGTATCCGCAAAAAGACAATCCACTCGACTCCTGGATCATACAGCGTGTCTATCGTATGACCGGATACACAAGCTCTCGCGGATCGGATTGGACGGCCTTGGCCTCCAAACATGCTACGCATTGGTGTCGATGCTAGAAGTGAAGTGAGTTGTCGTGCTTCTCAGTTGTGGATTGCGGACTCTCATCATTACCCACTATTGTCGCACCGAACTCCACTATAGCCATCCCCGTGCCAGATTGGATTCCATAATACCGTATGTGTTCTCACGTACTCTATGCGTCGTACGGTACTCACCGACATCCCGTTCAAGTACATGCTACCCGCGATACTATGGAGGTATCTACAATGCTGTGGGACAGGTTCCGATCACCGCCTGGGGCTGGCCCGAGAAGACCTCGCGGTGCACTGGAAAACGAGATTCGTCAACGCAGAGCTTGATGCAGACCAGGACGGTGGTTTCGTATTTGGTATGCGCCGCATCCTGAAGTGTATGTAGTACAGATACAGACCGCAGGCAGGGCGAACATTGGCCCTTGCTTTTCCCGCTGGCAGAGGCGCCGCGCTCTTTGTGCGGGAGAATCATCCGCGATGTCCCTGCAACCACAGCTCGTATACTCGGTCGGACGTCAATCGCCTCGCCTCAGTGTGACGATACAAGCTTTGGCGTCCCGCATCTCAGGCTGCCAAGTACTGGTGGTTCCGTGACATGAGGCTCGAGATAGGAGAAACAGTGGGAGGCACATCCTCTTGCCATGCTCGTTTTCGCGAAGATGTGAATGGCAACACAGCCCTGCCAGTGCGTTGGGCTCTGCGGAGCATAGATAGTAGCCAACATCATCATTTTTACAGCCACAGAAACGCGCGACGTGGGCAGGCGTTACAGTAGTGCTTCTACCTCGTCGTCCGTCGACTTCTTCCTAATATTGTAGTCCTTCGCCGGACAGACTGCTGAGGGCCCGGGTGCCGTAACGGACCGAACAGCAACATGCGACCGTTTCCTGCGCGTCCTGCTCTCGGGCGGCGATCCTTCTGAATGGCGCTTCAATACGGTCATAGACTGGTCTACGACTCGGAGGGGCCTCACGATGGCTCACACTGCGGCCGCAAGTGCGCGCGGTATTAGGGAAAGGGATAGCGGGGCAGCCACCGCGGCTGGCAATCACGTCGCACCCTGACCGCCGTCCAGAAAGCACAATAATACTATATCACTACGGTACGCGAAGTCAAAGAAGCTACGACATTACGGAGGCCCGGCGAGCAATAACGAAGGCAACGCTCTATTACAGTTCGAAGGGGATGGTATACTTCGGGGTACAAGATATCTTATCATTCATTATCGTTACACTCATGAACAGGGTTACCGCAGGCGCACGCCCCATCCGAGCACCTCGAACATGACGGGGATGATGCCGCACGCGAGCATGCCGATCCCGCAGTATACGAAGACCTTCGTCAACATTACACGACCCAGCTGAACGGCGACCCTCAACGACGGAAACCAATAAACACTCACCATCCGCACCGTAGTGCTTCACGACCTCCTCCTTCGCGCGGTACTCGTCCACGCCGAGGCCGAGCCCCGCCTTCTCCGCTGGGTACGCATCCTGCGTCAGTAAACCGTCCCTTGCCTTCGCGCCCCAGAGCTTCACGCTGCGCTCGCCGTATATCCCGCCGCCGGGCAGCCCGCTCGCGCCCGCGTCCATGTCCACGTCCATCATGCTCGGGAGGTCGATGACGGACGAGATCGAT
This sequence comes from Fomitopsis schrenkii, assembly GCA_000344655.2. NCBI lineage: Eukaryota > Fungi > Basidiomycota > Agaricomycetes > Polyporales > Fomitopsidaceae > Fomitopsis > Fomitopsis schrenkii. The sequence goes on from KE504123.1 coordinate 1,133,271, forward strand.
TACAGGCCCTCCTCGGGCTCGACGCTCGTGTAGTCCGTCGCGGGCGTGTAGAAGCGGCGGTGCGGAAGCATGAACGCGTGCGCGAGCAGCCGGAAGATTGGGGGGAGCACGACGTGGAGGATACTCTGCGCAATGATTCGCCAGACAAAGATGATCAGAATGCCTGTTGGAGTTCTATAAGCACGCGGGTGCTGCCGCACCGGAGCAAGAGGCTTACCAAGGATCATCTTCATGCCGCGGACGGACCACCAGGTCGCGGTTTCCACCAAGTTGCCCCGCGGGCTGCACGGTTGGATGCGCACAAAGTAGTTCTCGTCGAAGCCGTTGTGGAACATGTACCACCGTGAGAGAATTTCGCCTATCACTACGGACATGAACGCGATCGCGTCCTCGACGCAAGGGCAGTCGTCCACGGGCTGCGGGTGCCACAAGCACAACGAGAACCGCGGGCACTGGGAAGCACTGTCAGTGCTAGCCGACGCGGTTTGTATGCTATGCCCACCTACCCATTCCAAGTCCTGGTTTCAAGCATGCAGTGCGTCGCTGAAGAATGCATGCAGGACCCAGGTGCCGGTGCCAAGAACGAAGCCACAGAGACTGTCGGCGAACGAGTACATGCTGGTATACAGGCGTCCGCCGACGATCGAGACGTAGAACAGGAGGGCCCCGGTTCGACATGGTACGCGTTGTCCTATATGAAGAAGCCCGGAATGAGCGGGGGCACGGCTATCTCGTCGAGCTCCCTCTGCTTCCCCTCCTCCGTCTCCCCACTGCCCGATTCATATCCAAACAACGATCTCTTCCTTTGAGGCTAACCCGCCGGCAGAGGCGGTTGTGCCTCGATTCTGCCCCTCGCCGCGTCTCGTCAGACAACGCCCTGGCGGGCTTCTTGGTGGTATCCAGACCTCAATCGCTTCATTCGGTCCGGTGAGTGCTGACCTGTGCGGCGAATTTCGCCCGTGTTCAAGAGCAACGGCGCGGTGGGTGAGTAGCAGGGGTCTCGCTTCAGGCAGATGATGCTTGATCACTGCGATTCGCGCGCGGACTGATCGGCGAACGTGAGGCGGCGGCGGCACTTGTTCCGAGTAAACGGTAAGCATAGCAGCCGGGGAGGCAGCGGGGGAGGAAGTATCGGAAAGATGAGGCGGTTCGGAACCCGTTACGCTGGCCGGGTGTGAGGTAGAGCCACGCCACACGAGGCGAAGCTGAGAGGGGACGAGTCTCAGTCGAGAAGTTCCTGGGTAGAGCACCGGTCCTGCGGCAGCTTGCAGTTCGTGGCACTGCGTTGCAGCGGCTCGGACTCGTTCTTGCGAAAGATCGCGGTGCCGGGGAGGAGCGGGGAGGTAGGCCCGAGGCGTGTTCGTGGTAGAGCCGCTGTGCGGTCCACAGCGGGGCCGCTCACTGTCCCCGCAGGGACAAGCGAGCCCCCTCAGCTGGTTCGCGCGTCACAGCTCCCAGATACTCCAGGCCTTGGTGATCATGAGACCGGCTGGGCAATGAGCGCATAAAAAGCGGCGATACAGGTTTGCGGGCGCAACACGAATCTTGCGGCGCGGTCGTTGGCTGTCTCCGAGGGGTCGAGTCGATGCCTCATCGCCGCAGCATCGGGACTGTTGCGCGTGTGACATGAATGCGGCGGGGTCGTCGACTGTCCCCAAAGGGTCAAGTCAATGCCTCATCGCCGCAGCATCGTGCCTGCTGCACATCTCATTGATGCTCTCGTTGAAGTCGAACTGCAACGCAGCCTATGAAGTCTTGGAACAGGACACCCTGGGTGTCGGACGCGCCCGAGTCGCCCGCTGAGCCCGACCGTATGGATGGTGTTAAGGAGGCCCCGACACGATGCGGATTATCCAGCATTGTACGCCCGGTTGCTAGTGATGAGAAATTGAGTGCCGTGAGGATCAGAGCTGCCTCTGTTGAGGGAGTCAGTCAGCCAGTGGCCGTTGCGCTCAGAAAGGGCAAAGAGGGGCAGCGCACCCTTGAGGTTGTCAGCGGCGTACTTGCCTTTGCGAGATTTCAGGGATGAAGAGGAGAGGCGAGGTCGTTGAGGATGAGGGAGTCCATTATGAACTATGAGTGCGGGATGCGGAGGGGATGGTCCCCTGGAAATGGGGGAGCTGCGATTGCACGAAGGTGAGCCTCGAGGAGGAGGACGGAAATGTGCTTGAGAATGTCGAGAAGAACGAGCAAGCGCCGACCAGGCGCGTCCGAGCGCGTTCATAACTATCTCACGCGACAACGACTGCCACCACCCGTCCTGACCCCGTCCTCCTGGACAGTCCTCGTCCTCGTTCTCGTCGCCGCCTGCTATGGGATGCGCACGACGGGCATCTACATCTGTCCCAACAGCGGCGGCCTCCTTCACCTCGGCAGCCCCTGTCTGCGCAACTTCTGGAGCACCGTTCTCCCTCTCGGGCTCGTCGCTTCCCCCTCTTCGAAGCAGAGGCTCTCGATGGTGACGACCTAGACCGCGTCCCGCGCAAGACCGTTCTTCCCGTTCCGCTTTGGCGTAGCCTCCTTCTCGCAGTCATATCGCTCTTGGAGACCCTCGTATGGCTAGGTCTCGCCCCCTACAGCTTAGCTGTAAGTCCTATCGATGCTCCTCATGCACTTGTTGCTTTTGCACTTTTGTTTGTCTGCCTGTATACAGCGGTCCGCCCCTTCGTTGCGCCGTCTGCCACTCTGCCGACCGATCTCCTCGCTCTCTACACGCTGCAACTCGTCATGAGTATCCTCACCATGCGCCGTTGGTCCTCGCGGCATACATCGCGAACCTTGCCGCAACCGTCACCCTCCTCTTGCTTGTCTTCAATCAGGTATTGGTTGGCCGTGCCGAGTGATGCAGTCGAGCAGGACAAGATTGTGAGTCTTCACATTCTCCAGTGCTGCATACAGACCGACGGACTACGGGGCCAATCCGTCTCTCCAGAGGTACACGACCCTCTGGGGCTGGATGTACTTCACCTCGAACCTCCCCCTGGTGGAACGCGTACGCCCACCTCATCTCAGCTCCACTCACGTACTCACAGCACGCTGCAGGGCACGAAAACAACGCTCAGTGAGTCCGACATCTGGGCCCTCAGCCCGGCGATGCAGGCCCGCCCACTCTGCATCAAGTTCAGCCGTACGCTGCGCCTCACGGTTCTTCCACTAGCTCTGGGCTGCCAACTCGCTCGACCTGATCCTCGACTTCGTGCCCACGTACGTCAGAGCCGCCTTCAACTACGCGAGCCCATTCTTCCTCAAGCGCATCATCGACGCAGACTCCCTCGACCAGCACACGCACCCGATACCCGAGAAGCGCGCACTGGCGTCCATCTACGCCGTTCCTGTGTTCCTCTCGACGCTCTGCAAGGCGCAGGCAGACGTGCAGCACCTCTGGTTCGGCCCGACATGCATCCGCTCCGAACTCATGTCGGCGATCTACGACAAGGCGCTGAAGCGGAAGGGCATCTCCGGGCTGGTCGACCAAGACCCCAAAGCCGCGGAGGTGAAGGGGTGCTCGAAGGCGGACGACCGGAAGGCGGTCGCGGACATGGGCAGAATTGTGAACCTCATGGCGGGCGACGCGAACCGGATCTCGCAGATCGTGACGGGCTCGTAGTACTTCATCTACGGCGCGCCCTTCGAGATCATGATCGCATCGAGGTTCCTGTACCAGCTCCTCGGCCTCTCCCCGTTTGCGGGCTTCATTGACCTCTTCGATGCCCAGCCAGCTCTGCGCTCCCTACTCGCTCGACTTGCTCCACAATTTCGCGCTCACGTACGCCAGCGGCGCATTCAATTATGTGAGCCTTTTCTTCGTCTAGTGCATCGTCAATTCCCTCGACCCACGCACGCATCCGACCCCGAGAAGCGCGCGGGACCTACCGTGACCCTCGCCGCAATCGTCCTCCTTGGCGCCGACTTGAACATGATGTTGGCTGTCCCGAATGATGCGCTCGAGAAGGCCAAAATTGTGAGTGCTCCCATCCTCGAGTGTTAGAAGCAGGAGGACAAGGCAAAGGGCACGAACGGTCGCAAGTTCTGACGGCGCTGCTCGCGCCCGCCGTTGCATGCGCCTTAGGACGACACGGAGAGGGCGGTGGATAGACAGTAAACGGGGGAGCAGGACCAATGGACACCACCGCTGTGAGCTCTGCGACCTCATGACCTCTCGCCCGTCACGGGTGTCGGCATCTCCAAAGCGGGGGCTTGCGTGTCCGCATCGCGTGGTGCTTGTGTTCAGTGGGTGTTCGCTCGCTTTCAATGGCTGGCGTTGGCTGCGGAACGTTGACCCCCAGAGGATGGATAGTGTTAAGCTGTTCATATTGCTCAATGATGCACTGGGGTGTGGGCTGAACTGTTTTTATTGACTGCAGGAGTTATATGATAAGTGCGCGCTGTGGGACAGCAAATATGTACATGAGGACGACTCTTCGCAGTCAGGCACCTCATGCCGTCGCTGGGTCAGTCAGTCGGTATAGCAGGGAATCTGTAGACTACAGCATGGATTGTAGAACAATGTTGTATGCCCGATGGACCTAGTGTATGGTCCTCGTATGGGTCGTGTGCCCCACACCCTTCACATAATTAAGTGTCTTGGCAGCAGCCACAATATTCCGCCAAATGCGGCAGTGCCAGTGCGACTGCGCCACTGACGGTTGACCTCAACCAAGGAGAACATACCGTCAAGCCGAGATGACCGTCACTAAAGGTGTGCAGTCTGCCATAGAACATACTATATAGGATCTCAAACCAGTCCTCATAGCTTTGTCTGAACCACAAGCGGTCCCGACGAACAACGTTTCGCAAGGGATGACCTCAGGTATGTATGAGATCTTCCACTACTCTAATCACGAAGCACTCACTGGCAACACCGCTCAAAAAGAGGAGACTCCATTTGGCTTCGACGTCCGCGAGGCACAAGAGGCATTGCAGGCCCTCATTAGCCTGTCTCGGTCGCACTTTATTCCACCAGAGAATTATCGCCCGACTCGGGTTAAGTCTGACGAGACACCTGGTTCCTGTACGTCGTTAGTTCACTTCAACATCCATCAGGTCACTCACAACATTTTCAGCACTTTTGCCTGCCAGAGACACTGTACTAGAGACGACAGAAACTAGTACTAGCCAGTCCAGTGCGGGCCCCAGCGATGTCGCGGACGACGGTCAACTTGTGCGCGATGACTCCCCAAAAAGTGTGCTGCCACTACCAGGCGCCATGGCCCATCTAACTCTCGGCCCATGAGGAAGCACAGAGTCGCAATGGGAGCACAATGCCTGGCGTTGTTCGGACTGGATTTCATGGGTGCTTGGTTAACAACGGACGGAGCATCCTTCCTAGCAGACAATTGAATGCGACGTCGTATTTGACGACGACTGTATGCGAGCCTTGTAATTCTCATACATAGCAGCCCCAACAGCCAGCTGTTCAGTATTGCATTGGCGTCCGGGAAGCGCAATAATAATGATACATACCCACTCGGGTACGATACGCCAAGAAAGCCCATATACGAGGGTAAGGAAAACTGAGGGCAGTGCCCCACCTCAGGTGCGAGGGGAGGGTATATATCACAAGCTTCATATCGCTCGCTATCCCACTAACGGATCTACCACACCCGCACCCGCCGCCGATCCTAGCACCCGTGGCGGGAATGACGCCGCACGCGAGCACGCCAATCCCGCAGTAGACGAACACCGTCGTCAACACCACACGACCCAGCCGAGCGGCGAGCAGCTTGGACAGACACCAGTAAAACTCGCCATCCGCATCGTAGTGCTTCACGACCTCTTCGCGCGATAGTTGTCCACCACGAGGCCCAGCCCCGCCTTCTCTGCAAGGTACGCATCCTGCGTCGCCAGACGGCCCCACGCCTTCGCGCCGCGCAAATTCACGCTGCTCTCGCCATAGATCCCGCTGGGCTGTTCCCGCCCGCGCCCACGCCCATGTCCGTCGCGGTGTCCATCACGTTCGGGAGGTCGATCACGGACGGGATTGGATACAGGCCCTTCTCGGGCGGGACGCTCGTGTAGTCCGTCGCGGGCGTGTAGAAGCGGCGGTGCGGAAGCGTGAACGCGTGCGCGAGCAGCCGGAAGATCGGGGGGAGCACGACGTGGAGGATGCTCTGCGCAAGGATGCGCCAGACGAAGATGATCAGGATGCCTGCGGAGCTTCTGTGAGCACGCGGAGGGGGAGGGCGTACCGGGCGCGACAGGCTTACCGAGGATCATCTTCATGCCGCCGATGATCCACCAGGTCGCGACGTCCACCCAGTTGCCCCGCGGGCTGCCCGGCTGGATGCGCACGAAGGAGCTCAGCTCTCGTCGGAGCCGTTGTGGCACATGTACCACTGTGTGTGGATCTCGACGGACATGAACGCGAACGCGTCCTCGAAGCAGGGGTAGTCGTCCACGGGCTGCGGGTGCCATTGGACCATGAACAAACACAATGGGACTGTCACCGCGAGCACTGAAAATCACTGTTAGTGTTACCTGACGCGGTTTACTAGTTAGGCCAACCTACCCAATCCAACTCCCGGATCCACACATGCAGATCATCGCTGAGGAACACATGCAGAGATGCCGGTGTCGAGAACGAAGCCACAGCGACAGCTAGCGGACGAGTGCATGCCGGTATACAGGCGACCGTAGACGATCGAGCCGTCGAAGAGGAGGACCCCGACGCCGCATCAGCTGCGTTTCCAAGTCTCCGCGTCTGTCGTGGCTGCTCTGATCGTGATGGGTGTGAGCAGGTGTGAACAGCGCGTCTCCTTGTATCCTGCTTCCCGCAGTCAGCCCTCCAGCCGTTCGTGCGTCTTTGATGTGCGGCGATGGAGTAGGAAGCGTCCGGGAACGCCACGATCCAGCGATGCGGGGTACTGTGACGATGTGCGGCCGCGTGGTAGCGTCGACGGTGGTGAACTGAGCAGCGTGATATGGGAGAGGAAGGCCGGAAGATACTGATACAGGCATAGAATGTGAGCGACCGAGCCCGACAGCTCTATAGGAAGCATACCTTCCGTGGTGTTTGCTAACAAGGCCTTGATCAGATACTCGACTGAATACTGTGAGGAGGGGATTTGCCTTCCTTCGCTCAGGCTTAGTGTCTCGGTCTTCCACGCGTACAATCAGTGAGCGATACCGGTCAGTCGAGGAAACCAAATATTGAGCCCCGCCCCAGGGCGGATGTGTTCACGCGTCGTTGGGCGGAGTATGTGCGCGGCAAAGGCCATAGAGCAGTTGGCAAGGGCAACGGCGGCGAAGAGGGAAACGACACCTAGCGTTCCCACAGTACGCCACTAATTGGTGCCGTTGATCCCTTACGTCCATCAGTTCTATTTAGTATCCAGATCCACCGATCCCCTTACCCGTAGAGATTTCCTTAGAGTACGCCGACTTAGAGGCTGCGTCCGCTCGTCAATTCACGTGCTTTGATACCAAAATAGAAACTATCTAGCATGGTCCCGCCGAGGACCATTCCACGAGCGCCTCTGGACTCCTGTGGCTGAGCGTGCCTCGCTACCTGCTCACATGACCATTCCGTCCCACCCGGAGCCGTCGTTCGCTCTTCGCCAGCCGCTCTTTCCCTTTCCGGCACTTCCTCGCGCCCCCGCCACCGTAGGCGCTTCCATTACCATTACCGCTAGTCCGAGGTTAAACGCCTCGCGCCACCGGCCTCCGCCACATCGCATCCTGCGACGACCTCCAGATTGTATGGGCTCTCACTCGCTCAATTGCCCTTCTGATGACTTGACAACCTCTCTAGGGTGCTCCTTGGACTCAACATGACTTGATAAGCTGTTTGAGGACGCGCGGAGACACACAAAAGCACGAGACAATCAACGCTGAAATCCGGAGGTCGCAAGCGCCCACGCACACCAGCTGGCATATGAGTTGCTCGAACGAGATATGGCTCAGTACATGGGAAATGCATTGTGGAATCTCAAAGGAAGCGAGGAAGGGTAAGGGATGCGAGGGTACTTAGATCAGGGAAAAGTGAGTTTGCCTTCATTGTACTGAAGGTCAGTATACAAATTCGGCGGGTCCAGTACTTGACTTGGCCCATACCATTGCCCTCTCGTACAGAGTTGAGTACAGCGCGATCGTAGCCAGCACTGTCCTCCAACTCTACGTATGCATCACTAACGAACTCCATGTTGCTCGATTGGTATTCGTGTAGTCGTGTTGATGCAGTGGTGATCAACCGAAATATATTTCATCCCAAACTCAAGATACAGCATATGTGGATCAATGGCTACCCCAAACATTCAGAAACCCACATTAATAACACAGTATTCAATCAGTGCCCGCCACATTGCATGCCTTGAGTTCGGCCTTCGAGGATGTTGGTGCTGCCAGCTGGCGTAGGCGCTTGCGACCTCCCGATTGCAGCGTCGATGTTTCGCGCTTTTGTGTATCTCCACGCATCCTCAAGCAGCTTTATCAAGTCATATTGAGTCCAAGGAGCACCCCAGAGAGGTTTCCAATTCATCAGAAGGGTAATTGAGCGAGTGAGAGACCATGCAAGCTGGAGGTCGTCGCCGGACGCGATGTGGCGGAGGCCGGTGGCGCGAGGCGTTTAACCTCGGACTAGCGGGCAACCGTAGGCGCACCGTGAAGAGATTCAGGGCGGGACACCGACGACGACCTCCGCACAACAAATGGCCACCCAGGGAGACTGTGCTGCTGTGCTTCTTCACGGTACCGTTTTGAACTTGGGCATGCCGAAGATCTCAAAATCAAAGCTCCTCAACGTCGGGACAAACACCCTTGTCAAACGGACGTGACTCGACCGCGCTTTTCCTCACCTACTCTAGTACCTGCATTGCATCCACCCTAGCATGCTATCAAGCTGCATCGACGACTTGCACATTCGCACCGCCCATGACGGACACCATCCGCCCTTTGGTCTCACTCGACAAAGCTGGGTTGGAAGTATGGTATGCTGGACATCGACCTCGGTAAGCGAATTTTGTCGCTCTGAATGGTGCACGATTTTGAGCGACACCTTTTGTTATCTACAGAACGGGACGTATCATAGTAAGGGAATACGTCGGGTCCGGACTCGAAGCATAATGCCGCGGTCAGCGGGAGGACGCGAAGCATTTCCTTGAGCACCACCACGGTAAGACTTTCTGGGTGTTCAACGTTCAACTATTGTCCAATCGCGGACATACAAGCCAGCCAGCGTGGTGGTTCGCAGATTCAGCAAATTTATGTTCCCTGGTCACCAGTACGCATCAGTTCCCTCCTGTCTATGCATGCTAGTTGCTGAGTGAATATGGTCATATAGCACGACAGCCCTGGCGATCCTAGCTTGAGTTGCACGCGATATTTGAGCGTGGCTGGAGCCATTAACAGGGTGGGTCGCGAATCACACTATAAAGGTATGATATACAACCGAATTCATGTGCTTCGTCGTGACTGAGCTATTCTGTACAGCTGGCGAGGGACGGTTTGTCATCATGGCGTGCGCGTACTACGGTACTACTACCTCCTCACATCAGCTTGAGACGAGGCCCCCAGCCAATACACAATACTTACGGCCAAGCCAGACCGAAAAAGACGAATCGAAGTTCCGTACTCAGCAAGACCTATGTTCTCCGATGGCAGACCGACCTCCTGCAGAACCCAGAACGCACGTGCCGACACCGCGGGCAGCGAACAACGAGAGCGTACTGCTGTCTCCGACCACGCCGAGCACCTCTTGCACATGCTCGACCTGCACACCTCGAATCGGACGAAGCGCCCCGCAAAAGCGCAAGCAGGGTGCGAGCATCGCGAGCAAGCAGCGTTGGCTCTGCTGGTCGTTCGTACTACGACACCAGGCCCCGACGGGCTTCTGTCCCATACAACCGGAGGAGCCCGCGCCGAAGGCACACCTCATCGCGGTGACGCTGCGCATGCTAGTATTGGGGGTGAAGGCGCACCTCGAATGCGCAGCTCGCACGAGCTATGCGTAGGGCCGGGCTGGTGTGGGCGTCGCTCGCGTGCTTTGACAATGTGCTCGATCAATGGCCGCACGCGCAACGAAGGCGGCAACATCGACCGGCGCCGCCTCGAGAGCGAGCACGACAGCGAAGCTGAGGTGCCTCCGGATGCGTTCAAGGACGGGTGGTGGGACAAGTGGAAGATTGTCACGCCGTTCGCGTTCATCGGGGTTGTCCATGAGGACTACTGGAAGGCGGAGACGGAGAGGGTGAGCTGATCCCTCCCCTTTTGTCACGCCTGTACAGTGGACTGCTCGTATTGGGGCGCACGACTGGCACCGCGGCCGTGGCGAGCGCTGATCTATTCTATTGACTCTGTCGTACGTCGTATATCAGGAGCAGGACGTCAGTGACAAGATCATGCCATGGGCCCTCAAGCCACTGGCGGCGGAGAAGTGGGGCAGGCTCTGGGAGAAGATACGGAGCATGCCATGCAGGAACAGAAGGAGGGCGCACTGCGGGCCTGCGGGGGGAAGCACCAACATGTCGCATCGGAGGTGAGTCCGCAACCCATATGCTGGATGAGGATGCAATGTCATCTCGAAGTTAACCGCGACGTGTGTGTCCAGTTCAAGTTCTGCATCGACCAGGTACGCCCACCCCATCAGCCCTCTCACACTGCATGGCAACCCCAGTTTCGCCCTTAGCTCTTTTTCGGCTGTCTTGGGTTCATTTCCACCCTCTGCGTGCCACACCGGCGGGCCGCGCACAACGCTCTTGCTGACACGCAAGGAGCTCGACATCACGATAGGCACCGGCACGAACACAGTCGACGTCAACGCCACGCTTGACTGATTGTTGGAGTGCCCGAGAAGGCGGATGTGCTCGACCGGCCCTTGCGTGCAGTGCCTCGCATCCCGCCAGGGTAAATGATGACGAGCTCAGTGTGCCCATTGCTGTGGTGAAGGCAGCGGGATCCATTATGTACGTGGTGGATACGAGGCAGGCTGCGAGGGACCGATTGTTCTGGATGCTGAATTGTGAGGTGAATATTGTCACTCGGAAGTATGTTGACTGCTCAGGCTCTTGGAAACTGCAGTACTTTACAGCAGATTTCATGATTTGCCTCAGCAGTGCCAATGCTATTGTGGTGTAATCAGAAAAGGTGCTTGAGGTATGCTTTGTCTACATGAACACAAGAGAAAGTCGGGGGGATGTGAACTAGGATTGCTAATGATGCATCAGTATTTGTCCGTTTCAGATTAGTGATTGGCTACAACTTACAATGCTGGTATATTGTCTTTACTTCAAATCCCTATATGAATGAATGGAGCCCAAGTGCTAGGTAATATCTCCTTGCTATTGGGTGATATGTGCAACTTCTCCACAGCCTCATCCAGTGCAATGGCAACAAGATCAGGGTCTAATGGCTTGCTTGGATCCTTGTATAAAAGCTGATACAGTGTCTTGGCAATGTCAGCACCCACACTGTCTGCCATGTACCTGTGAAGAAAATCAGAAAGAGTCATCCCAGTGCAGACATAACTATACCACATGGTTGCAACCACAGACTTGAATCCAAGGAATTGCATAGTAGCTGCAAGGTGTACTGCCTGATCTGCTTGTCTGAGGTCTCCAGTGGCAGTTTGGCATGCACTGAGGATGGCCAGGAATGCATTGGGCAGGGATAGCTTCATCAGCTCCTCCATTGTGAGCATTCTATCAGCCATGAGGAATCCACTCTGCAGTGGGTCTCCATAGGAGCCCTGCCCTAAACCGGAGGGGTATAAGTAGTAGAGACTCGCTCCCCTAGCACTCATCTCGTCCTCTTGAGTGCTAGCTGATCTTAGTATCGCTACGCCGTGTGAAGCATCGACGTCCAAGTCTGCCACTACAAGTGGTGAGTATCATCCTCACTTAGCTTTGTCCGTACGGGGTCAATCCCGGCGAGACCTTTCCCGTTTTCTATTGTGCGCGTCGACTAGCTCCGCGACAGTCTCCAGTGGCAGTTTGGCATGCACTGAGGATGGCCAGGAATGCATTGGGCAGTGATAGCTTCATCAGCTCCTCCATTGTGAGCATTCTATCAGCCATGAGGAATCCACTCTGCAGTGGGTCTCCTTGCATCTGAATGCCATGAGATGCAAGGTGGAGAATGGCTGCATCACTGAGCTGTTCTTTTAGGGCTGTAGAATCAGCATCATGCAGTACCACCACCCTAGATGTGTCCTGCAGGAGAGGAGGCTGTGTACCACACAACAGATCATGAATGGCACTGATCTCCTGTGTAGTTCCAGAGATATATGAGGCACCACCATAGGCAGCATGTGGCACAGCTGCTAAGACCACCTTGGCAGTGTGGGCAGGAAGGGATTGATGGAATGAGTCCCGAGACTTCAGGAGTGTTGTGAGTGTTGAGGTGTAAGATGATATGAAGTAGTCAGAACAGCAAGGGCCACTGGGATACACCCCTGCAGCATGCATAGGGATGTGAGAAAAGATGCCAGTTGGGCACCTAGATTCAGTCAGTACCTTCAATGTTAAGATACTATCGGTTAACTCACCACCATAGTCTGCATCTTTGGCCTTTGCATTGTGGCTAAAGGTACAATATATCATAAGTCATACAATCCTTCCAGTAATCACAGAAACACACCTTTGCAAGGTGAAGAGCTTGGATCACGGGGAAGGCAAGCTTATGCCACAGCTCTGCTAGCTTTGCATGCTGTTTGTGGGGTATGTTCAATGAGCCCACCAGATGTGCTGCCCTGCCAGTGGCACCTCTTGCTGACTCCACCAAATCATCCCATGATTCAACCCAATCCTCAAGCCAGCTGGGATTTGCTTCAGAGAGATGCACAAGATCAGAGGCACCTCCCTGCTTGATGATGACTGCACCAGAAAAGACAGGGGTTGAGAGTAACACCACAATTGGCCCCTTCTTTGCAGCCTGGATGAGGGATGGGTATTCAGGAGGGAAAAGGGAGTGCTCTTTTGCCTCAGCCTCAAACTGCTTCCTGACCTCTTTCAGCAGCTCTTCCAGCCTTTGGGACTGTCTCCATCTCTTTGCCCCTTCTTGCTCAATAGACCTCCTATCCTGAGGACTGAGCAATATTGGCTGATTGTCAAGAGAGTGCAAGAGTTGGTTGATCTCATTCTGCTTGAACAAGGGGATCTGAGAGCTGACAAGTGGCGTCCGAAGGCGGGTAGCTTGTTGCCAGAAAACTGCACGGCCTTGCTCTAGGAGTTCTATAGCAGTTGGGATGTTATGGAGGGCCAAAGCATGGGATGCTGCCATGATAGCTGCAGGTTCAGCATCTGTGATGGATTGTAGACGCTGCTTGGGGCTGAGGCCAAGGTATGCAGCCTGTGGCATCAGGGAAATGATTTCAGAATAAACCTCAACCATCCTCTGCTGAGTTGGCTGATTAAGGTCACCAATCTGGGAGAATCTTGCTAGCTTAGAAACTGCCTGCCCCAGTGCGTTTTGCACAGGAGCAAGAGGATTGTGGAGCAGTTGTGTGAGTAGGTCGAGAGCTTTCCCAGAAGAATAATGGGATGTCTCAGGATCCAACCTGATGGACACCAGTGACCAGTGACAGGGATATGTACCAGGTGAGACTATGGATGCTTGCTCACATAAGGCAATGAACTCATCCAGTGCAGCATCATCTCTGAAGTGATGCCACCTATAGAGGACACCAGCAGCAAGGTTGCTGAGTGATGCTCCAAGATATGGGTGACCAGCAGGACGGAGCTCGAGAGCCTCACGGTAGAGAGTGATCGCGCTGTCCAGGTCCGCGCGATCTCCGAGCTGCTCAGCCAGCACTTGAAGGAGTCCCTCCGCCACGTCACGACGATAGCGATAGCGACAACCCTTTCGTGTTACCCTTAGGCAACTCGGGCACAGAACGTAGCATATCCCCTCCGACAGCCGCAGCCCCATCTACCCAAGCTTCTTCCGACTCGGAAGAAATACCCCTTGCCGTTGTAGCCCAACGTCGAAGACGAGCAACCCTTTCCTCCGCTCCGTCAACCAAGCTCGAACCTACCAGTGTCCGCCTTCCAGCGTCCCCCGTCGCTGCTCAGTCTATCCTTCCTATTGCTCCTTCGTCGTCCACCTTATCTTCAGAATCATCAGTCACCCCTTCGTCGCCAGACATTACCCCATCCGCTACACCCGAACCAGTCGAAGACATGGCCGCCAATCACCCAGTCCGCATGCCGGGGACCAACCATTCGTCGGCTCCATCATTCAAAAGTACTCCGTTGGGGGTCCGCAGGTACTTCGAAGAGTTGGAGGATCTATTCGAGTACGCAAGCGTTGCCGAGGATGACCAGAAAATCAAGTACGCCCGCCGCTACGTTGGAGCGGAGGAAGTCGAGGCATGGACAGTCGTGGATGTTGGCACCCCTGCCAGTTACCAGACCTTCGTGGAGAACGTCAAGAAGCTATACCCCGGAGCGGAGGGAGAATCCCGCTACAGCATTCGCGATCTCGAGTCCGCGGCCACCGAATCGAAGGCAGCTGGAACAAAGACGAGAGGAGAGGAAGCGGAGTTCTACAGGCGGTTCCTGCCAATGGCCATGTTCCTCCAGAAAGCACAGAAGGCGTCGAAACATCAGGTCTGCGAACAGTACCTCGCTGGTTTCCCGGACAGTATCGCGGACCGAATCAGGCAACGCGCAGAAATCCAGAACCCGACGCTCGACCCGGCCGACGGCTTCGATTTAGAGAAGTTGCACAACGCCGCGAAGACGTGTCTCGACGCCGTCGGACACGGCGGAGGAGGAGGAACGTCGGTCAGCGCGTCGAGCGGAACGAAGGTGAAGATCGAGGGTGACATAACCGACTTCGCGTCGACACTCGTATCGGCGATGCTCGCAGCCCAGCAGACGCAAACAGCGACGGCGCCGCCACCGCCGATGAGGAGCGGAGGGTACGCTGCCCCACCGCCGCCAGCGCCGACCTACGGGGCGTACCAGGGGGCGTATCAAAGGGCCCCTTACGGAGGACAACAGAGCGGAGGGTACGGCTACTACCAGAACGGTAACTGCAACTTCTGCGACGCACCAGGACATATGGTACGCGCGTGTCCCGAGGTCGCGAAGTACCTCTCGCTGGGGCGGATCTCCATGACACCGGACAACAGAGTAGCGATGCCGGACGGACGGTACATCCCTAGAAGCCTGCCCGGAAGGTGCATGAAAGACCGAGTCGACTACTGGCACTCGTACATGAGCCAGGGAGCGCAAGGTGGAGGAGGGGTGCCGCAGCAGCAGGATGGCGCGCCGCAGGACGGGCAGCCACGCGACAAGCCCCCGCATCTCTCGGCGAACCTACTTGAGGTCGTGGTCGGATACAGCGGCTGTGTGAAGGCGACACCACCGCTGGAAGAAGTGGAGGAAGTGCACGAGGACGAGGACCTCGCGAGGCTAGAGGCACAGCTCGCAGCACTAACGGCCGATGCAGCACGTCTCCGCAGTAAGAAAGTACGCTTCTCGGACGGGGACGGCAAGAGCGGAGGGAAGGACTCTGGCGGGGCAAGCAAGGCGATCATCAAGGGCCCCGCGGGGAAGCTGCCAGGAATTTGTCCCCAGAGCGGAGGGAACGCCACGGTCGATGGGGGGAAGGGCGCCCCAGGGCCGCAATTCAGATACACCACGAGAATGAACGGCGATGGCGACCCCATGAAGAAAGCAGACGAACTCGTAGGGCGGATGCTGAACGGTCAGGCGGGAGTGACATGGAGCGAGCTGGGCGAAGTAAGCATGGACTTTCGGAAGGCGATGACGGAACGAAGCAAGGTGCATCGGGTTCCCCTCGGAGCGAACCTAGTCGAGAGCGGAGGGGAGGAAACCTCGGTCGCACTGGCAGCCATCACGAAGGCGGAGTCGAAGGGAGGTTACGGGTGTTGGGACAACCTCACGCTGCGAGCGGTCCGACCGACGGTGAACGGGTACACCGGAATCGAGTGCGTACTCGACAGCGGAGCCCAGATGATCGTCATGAGGAAGGAGGTCTGGGAGAAGGTCGGAGGGTCGCTGCTCCCGGACGAGGGAGTCATCATGGAGACGGCGAACAAGGCCACTGTTAAGACTGTCGGGAAGGCGAACGGGCTAGTCTTCAACTTCGATGGGGAGGTCGAGGTCCGCCTCAACGTCCAGGTGGTCGAAGCGGCGCCGTTCGACGTCCTCCTCGGAAGACCGTTCTTCGCGGCGACCAGCTGTGTAACCAAAGACCATGAGGATGGGAAGACCGAGGTAGTCCTCACCGACCCCTTGACGAAGAAAAAGGTCCAGGTGCAGACGTACGAACGGGCTCGCGAGGACGGGGACGACCAGAATGACAGTGCGACCCGGGAGGGTTTTTAATTGTCGATGATGCAAGCAACGCGAGCAGAGACGATCTAGTATGCCTATATTCCGTGTACCTCAGCCCACGCAGCGGCGGCACCGCACCGCACGGAGCGGAGGGAACGAGGGTAGCTCGGTCGTCGACGGTCTCATCATATACCCAAGCATGTACACCACTCGATAGAATTAGCGACGAAATACACGAGCCAGTTGCGAACTACGAGGAAATGTGCGACGATGAGCAAGTCGACGACGAGGTGCCGGGCCCCGGAGGGGACGCAGAAGTAGAGAACGAAGAAGGGAGAGAACTGGAGCGGATGGAAGAACGGGACGCACAACCAGAGAACGAAGAAGGCAGAGAACTGGAGCGGATGGAAGAACGGGACGCACAACCAGAGAACGAAGAAGGCTCCAGGACCGAACAAGAGGCGGACGCTAAGGCAGAGAACGAAGAAGAAGGCAAGCGGAAGGGAGACCTGAGCGGCGCGGAAGGAATAGACGACGAGGAAGGAAGGGTGGTCGCGCTAAAGGGAGGGTACGAAGAGGGAGGAACGGCGGGAGAATACTGGGCGGAGGGAAGCGACAGCGAGGACGACGAAGACGACCGGGAATTCACCGTCGAGGTGGGTCGAAGGGGTAGGTTTCCAACCTCACGACGCAGAGTAACCGCGCTGTCCAGGTCCGCGCAATCTCTGAGCTGCTCGAACCGAGTCTGAAGGGCGGTAGCGCGGTTGTCGAGCGACGGTCTGGGTGACCGACAGGATAGATACCGTGAGCCTCATGAAGCAGAGTACCCGCGCTGCCAAGCTCCACACGATCTCTGAGCTACTCGAACGCAGCTCGAAGGGTGATGCACAGAAACCAATAGACACTCACCATCCACATGTTAGTGCTTCACGACCTCCTCCTTCGCGCGGTACTCGTCCACCCCGAGGCCAAGCCCCGTCTTTTCTGCGGGGTACGAATCCTGCGCCGCCAGCCCGCCTCTTAGCTTCACGCTGCGCTCACCGTAGATCCCGCCGCCGGGCAGGGCGAACCGGTGCCCGCTCGCGCCCGCGTCCATGTCCACGTCCATCATGCTCGGGAGGTCGATGACGGACGAGATCGAGTACAGGCCCTTCTTGGGCGGGACACTCGTGTAGTCTGTCGCGGGCGTGTAGAAGCGGCGGTCCGGAAGCGTGAACGCGTGCGCGAGCAGCTGGAAGATCGGGGGGAGCACAACGGAGGATGCTCTGCGCAAGGATGCGCCAGACGAAGATGATCAGGATGCCTGCGGAGCTTCTTTGAGCACGCGGAGGGGGAGAGCGAACCGGCGCGAGAGGCTTACCAGGGATCATCTTCATGCCGCCGACTGACCACCAGGTCGCGGCTTCCACCAAATTGCCCCGCGGGCTGCCCGGCTGGATGCGCACGAAGTAGCTACCGTCGAAGCCGTTGTGGAACATGTACCACCATGAGAGGATCTCGCCCATCATTACGGACATGAACGCGACCGCGTCCTCGAAGCAGGGGCAGTCGCCACGCGCTGCGGGTGCCAGTGCACCATGAACAAACAGAGGGGGACTGTCACCGCGAGCACTGAAAAGCACTGTCAGCATTACTCGACGCGGTGTACGAGCTATGCCCACCTATCCAATGCGAGTCCCGGAATCAGACATGCAGAGCATCGCTGCAGAACGCATATAGAACCCAGATGCCAATGCTGAGAACGAAGCCACAGCCACAGCCAGCGGACGAGTGCGTGCCAGTATACAGGCGTCCGTAGACGATCGAGACGTAGAACAGGACCCCGGTGAGATATATTGTCCGAGATGAAGAGGCCCCGATTGAGTGTGGACGCAGCTGCTTCATCGAGGACGCCGGCTGTAATGTGTTGAACGGCAGTGACGGCGGATGCGACAGGGGCGGCCGATCTCGTGTACACTTGGTGGCGACGTAAAGGCCCCCGCGGGCCCGGGTTTGAAAGATCTCATCGTCCTCGTTGAACAGACGGTCACGCTCGCGCAGGTCGCTCCGGATCTGGATTGAGTACTGGCAGGTCGGCGGGGCGGGCAGCCGCGTGAAGGTGGGCTCCCGTCGTCATCGCCGTTGTCTGTTCGAAGTACACGCCCTCGTCGCCGCCCAGGCTCGCGGGGCTCACAAACAGCGGGCCGCTGTCCGTCCTGCTCATGCACGACGAGAAGCCGAACGCCATGCGCTTGATAGCCCACCGGAGAGCCTGGTATGCGCCGAGCGGCACACGGAACGCATCCCTGGCTTGGCGATTCATCTGGTGCACTGCCCGCTCGTTTCTCTTGCTCTTGCTCGGGGTGCGCGGGAGGATGGGGACTGTGACGCCGGGGGTCGTGCAGTGTCGTTCGGGAGTGTGTCCTTGTGCGCGAGAGGCGATGGATGGAGGGACCAGTGTGATCGCGGTCCGTGTGGATGAGTACCTCCCAGTGCGAGTATCTCTGTTCGTCCTGAGCTACGAGGTAGCCCACCCCAGGTTGATATCGCCGCATCAGCTGCGTTTCCAAGTCTCCGCGTCTGTCAGTGCGCATCCGTCGCCCGCCTCCGATGGCGAAGCTGCCCGACATTCCGTCGCTGCCCGAGAAACCACCTCCCGAAGTCGCATTCGGGCGCGTCGATGACCATACGCGTCCAGATTCGCTCAGGCGCACGGGCTCGTCGCTGCTCGACAGGCTGTCCCTGGACGACTCCGTGCCTCATAGGTCAGAGGCTTCTCCTTCCCTTCGTGAGAGGATGGATGCGTTTGGGAACGGGCCTGGCGAAGGCAGCTACGGCGATATGGTGGATACCGACGTGGAGATGGGCCAAGGAGAGCCGTCGCGCAAAGGTGGGAGGAAGCGTGCGCCCCGGCCAAAGCGTGGAAGGCGGCCGGCATAAAACCACTTGTTGTCACTCGATGGGTGATGAAAACGTCTCCGCAAGTCTTGTAACTGAACGATATAGATCGATGATCGTTTTCACGCTGTTCAAAGGCTATGCACTTTCTCGCAATGCAATTATTGATCTCAACTCTCGTCTACGTGTCAGTGCGTCTCCGACGCTCGCGGCGTGCGGCTCCTCGATGGTGTCAGAGAGACGGGCGGGTTCTCCCTCAATCTGGCTTGTCGTGCTGTCAAACCATTCTCAATCGTCAAGTTCGACGGATGATAGCTCCGGTGGGACAGCCCTGGAAATGAAAGTTCTGCGCTCTATGGAGGTGCTACGGTCATGGTTGTTGGTTGGATCTCTTCCAACATCATCCCGCACCACACACCGAAGCTCCCTTTGCCAGCATGTCACCTATCGGGAGAGCCAAGCGAAGTACACTCATACCTCCCGCGTGCCATCAGCTGTCGCAACGTTGACAGCCACTGGCAAAGAGGTGCACCCCTTATGCGAATTTATGGCAGGAATTCCTGCAGCAAGTCGATCTGGGTTTTAGTTCTCGGAGGCGCACAACGCTGTCGCGCGCAAAGCAACGGAGCCCTACGCGGTAAGCGGGGCGCAAGAGCAACTCTTGTCACAGGTGGTTGCAAGCCCTCAGTTGGCAGTGCCTCTGGGCTGCTAATCATCTTCCAGCCGCACGCGACGTCGACCAGGGCACGTTCACGCTGATAATTTGGATGTACTTGACGATCTCGCTGCGCAGCGCCTCTACTCAATGACTGCGCGCTGGGTCGCTGCTGCTTGTCAACCACAGGTGCACTCGAATCTACCGCTCCTAGTAGTAGCATCCGCCGGATGGCAGTGCTTGCAATCCACGCCGATGGCACGCCGAACCGCCATGGCACACTAGCCGACAGTTCTTCGAGGCTGCGAAGGCTGCGGTCGACCACTGTGAGTACCCGTCTGATCCCCGAGGGCATTTTAGCTGACTCGGAGGTAACCTATGTCGTTCTGTTGCGCTACTCAGTGGTAAGCGCAATGCACTGCTTCCTTCACACCAACTGAATCGTCTGACGTCGCTAGTGAGGGCATGCAGTGCATGCAACAGCGCTGGCTGTCAATATGTTGCTTCTCCGGTCTATCCATGGCGAGGACTGCTTCGCATTATATACGGTGCGCGCTCGGTGTAGTTGTATATATGTGAGTCCTTCAAGGCGGTTCTACGCGTTTGCGCGTTACTACCTATTCCGCTTAGTCGAACCCTGTGCCACACCACTTTCAAACGTGAACACGAAGATGATTGGCAAACGAGATCACTCACCCACTCACAACGGCCCTCCGCATTTAGACAGTCATGGCCCACCTCCACCTCCGTATCAGCGAACAGGGGCTCATGTTCAAGAGAATACCGTAGGCACGTATCGCGCAACCGCCGAGCTACAAGGACTGAGGGCGAATGAGCCCTGGGCGAAGGACGCACCTGCCCCTTATGCAGGCCGCCAACCTTACACCGATCATCCTTCCGCCCCTGATTTGACCAGGCATGCTTATACCGGGTATGGCAGCCAGTCTCAAAGCCCCTACGCCCCTCTTCCCGGTCCGTCTCAGGCCTATGGAAATGACACGGAGCCTGGGAACCATGCATATGATCAAGCGTATGCGAGGTCTGTCGTCGAGTTGATATACAATGTGAATTCCGTCTTATGAGTGTCGCAGTGCTAGTCCCTACGCTCCGAGTCTTCCTGTTGCGAGCTACTTCCCTCCTCAGCTCAACCCTAATGTGGACATGAGATACGCTGTGAGTTAGTTGTTCGCTCCAGTGATGCCATATCTAACGTCAGACTGCAGCGCACTGGCCGCCGCGGCCTGCGATCGTCACGTAGCGACGAGCTCATAAATTCAAGGCGTGGCCGCGGCCGCGGCGTCATCGGCAGCGCAATAGCGACAATGACTACCGACCCGGGGAAGAGCAGCGCGTCGATCCTCGACCCGCCGCCTCCCTCCTTCCTGCGTTCCCCGCGTCCGGACCTCCCGTATTCGCCGTTCGAGCCCACATCCCTGAGCAGCCTGAGCGATGGCCTGGGGCAGGGCTTCCCGCAGCTCCCACCGCAGTCCAGGGATGTGCCGCATCCATTTGTGACGCATGACGTGTCGGAGGAAGACTGGAGGATTTTCTTGTTCACTGTCAAGTCCGCTAGCGCGCATTTCGACGCGGCGATATCGTCCGCGGGCAATAGGAGGGTCGGTCTGCTAGGTTTGCATCTGACCCTCTTTCTGTGGTGGATGTATGGCTGAAGCATGGTCTCAAGGTACACTTGTGTCGATGGGAATTGAACAGGCAACGAAGGGCAAGAAGGCCGGTGCTGTAGGGGACCTAGTTGACCAGTGGAACTTGGTGAGACTGACGATCTCTTCAACCTCCTCGCGCGATCTGACAGTGTGTCATAGAACTTCTTTCTTCGCAGGCAAATGACGGTCGTTCTCGCACGGGGGAAAACAGCCTATAATGGATCGGCCGGTGCCGGTCCACATGACATGACGACCAACCCTGTGGACGGTAAATGGCGGTTGATTATCGCGTACAGGCCTACTGAGCGCGGGTTCTGACTAGTACAAGCTTCTTGTCAAATGCATACATGGGATCTAGTACCGATTTGTTGCTACCACCACCATCACCACCACATGGACCGGGGCGAAACAAACAATATATGGAAAGATATAGACTCTGCGGGGACTGTATCGACATCCGCCACCATGACTCGGAGAAGTCATCGAGTAGGCTCGCCTTCTCTGGACCACGGTTCTTGATATAGTCTCCGAATTTGTGCTCAATTGACGAGCCTTTGAATCGATACTCAAGGACGAGCACAGGAGCAAGTCTACATCAGTATCAGCCCACACCCGAGCCAGTGCAAGCTCGCCTTGATACTATTATGCAGAGAAGTGCCCAAGTCAACGTTGGATCCGACAACAGTCTCATGAGGTATCATCGGGCCTTTGGCAGCATCCGGTATGTCGTGTGCATCGCTACTAGTGGAAGCGGTCTCCGAGTCGTTATTCCGCCGGCGGCTGAGCACTGGCAATGAACAGGCACTTCCGAGTCTGAGCGTAGGGTGTCGATGATAATGACTCGTGAAGCTGGACTTTTTACCGCTGCCCTGGCATTCCGGAAGATTCGGCATGCCATGCTGTTCGTAATGAAGATATTGAAGGTCGCCAATTGTGCACGCATCGTCGGTGCGAGCCAGGGATCATAGAGCATGGCTATGAGAATCAGGTTGGTGCCGATAGTCATACTGTCGAGAGATGTCAATACATGCCAGTGTGGCTGCAACGAAGAGATAATGATACACACGCGTAGTATCGTTGGTTATCCTTCAAGATTATCGACGTAATCCTAGGAAGGGATTGGTAAGACCAAAACGACCCTAATTGTTTACGAAGTGTTGGCTCTTCGCGGGAGTTACAGAGTAGTCTGTACGACATTGCTGCGAACACCAGTGTGTCGTGTATGAGAAGTGCTATGAGTAGGGAAAAGCCGAACTTTTTCTCCCCGGCATCTGAGCGATATCTGGTTGGGCCGATTGACTCTCCAGTGACGGAGAATGGTGATGCGACTGCTGTTCCTGCTACGAAGAGCCAGAGGATGAAGTAGAAACCGATGACGGCTCGATTGTTGTGGAATACGGCCCTGATGCGGAAGAAGAACAAGAGTGCGCTTGAGGAAACGGCTACGGCTAGAATCGTTGCAGACGCCTTCTCGTACTCAGCGCAGTGACCAATGGGTGCAACTATGATAGGACGCAAAGTATTCGTGCGTTGAAAATAAGACTCGCTGCCTTGATGGATGATGAATAGTATCACCTCTCGACGTCGTGCTAATGACCACGAATGCAAGAGTTGTAAACCTGTGTGAGTGAAAGATAAGTGGTCAGTGCTTGCCACTGAGTGTGCCCGATGCCTCCGAGTCCAAGTAGGGACATACTTACCTTGACACAAAATAAACTACCGAGGACACTGTCAGCTTTCCCCCTCCGAGGATGGTGTAGTATTCTTCATGTAAGCTAGAAAGGGTATCCCATACAATGGCCTGTCCGAGATAGCGTCAGTAGTCTGGTGAATGCACGGTGATTGGGCTTCGAAACGGGGGGAATGTGCCTACACCGGTTGTCATGAGCATGACGCATCGTACGGCATGTACTTGAGCAGCGATGGGCGGCTGTAGATATGCGAGATTCGTGCATGGATTAGGCAGCTCGTTGCAGGCCTGGGACAACATCTCGATTCCACTCATCACTGGTCTTGAGCGTCGGCGGGCAAAGGTGGAGGTGAACACCCAATGTTCTGCCATCGACGCGTTTTGTATCAGCGGAAGATCAAGCGTGGCTGATATAGGCTACAGCCTCGCCTGCATGAATCAGATTACGAATTCAAAGCGATATTTGTAAGTCTAACCTCCATCTCAACCGTTGACGTCTCTACTCCAGCGGAACAATACGTCTATGAACTGAAAGCCGGAGCCAACCCGTGCGTTGCATCGCGTGAGCTCGATTGAGGCCTATGATCCCTAAAAAGATACACTCGTATTCGACCAGTGTGGCACACTGACAGGTATGTGTCTCACCAAGCAATGTAGGTCAAGTCTGTGGCCGATGGGATAGCTTGTGCTGATACATAGATACCCCAGCAAATTTGTCATTATGACCGCGCCGGTAGGTTGTGCACGTCAGCCGCAAACTGGCAGGCACCTTCGTGATCCTGTGGCTCCCATGGCGACGAGATAAAAGCACTGAAGAAGGGTAACGATGGACCGAAGGGACGTGAAGGGACTGCGCGGTATCTGCCTTTCGTCCGCTGTCGACCCGCACTGCGTCGAAGCAGTGGTGGATACAGCTTGTGATAGGCGCTGCTAAATTTATGAAAACTAGTATCAGCCTCCATGGGCATAGAAATGCACACACCTCGTCGAGAACTTATCGTAATGAAAAGTGCCTACTGGGCTCGCGCAGGATGGTAGCCGGAAACTCTCCAAGTCTGAGCATAGATGCATTGCTGTTGAGCATCATCATTGGACATCCAAAGATGAATTGACTGCGTTGCGGCTCGTGCTGGGGGGAGAGAAGGGGTTGCGGAATGTTTCCGAACGCTCTGCTAGCAGCCCGCAAAAACGCGAAAGCCAAGAGCATCCTGTTGATCAGGATAGCACTCCCGTCATCATACGAGAAGTCTGAGTACAAATGGAAGCTCAATGGAAGACACTCTCTTGAGCAATCATTGTCAACATGGTGCTGTACTGACCAAGCTCAAAGCGCTATGTATGCGCATGGTACGGCGATGTGTTCAGCCAGTATATTTTGGATACTATTTCTGTGGCCATGTGGGCTTCGCCGAGTCATGTATATCTTCGTTAAGTCTCGCCCGACGGGTAGGTGTGCTATGGAAGAGAAAGTCAACCACAGCCGGCCACTGGCCGCCGCGAGTAAGTACTGTCCGTCGGTCGTCCGGGTCGGGACCGGGCGCTTCGAATGATCCTACGTCGCCGTCGAGGTGGTTTTCAGTTCTTAGCCTACTAGAACCATCACCACGTAGCATGAGTGAGAGCCAGTACAGTCGTCCCTGTAGCCTTGATTGACTCGTACAAATCACATTGCAGGACTGCTATAATTTGGCCATCTCAAGACTCTAGACGAAAGAAGCCACAAGCAGCCGAGGCTCTCAGGCGAACCTTCTGACGATGCTCTCCCCGCCGACGGCTGCGACATTGAACACGATACCGACTTTTGGTTCGATGACGGGAGCATCGTACTTGTCGCACAGTCTGTCGGATTCGGAGTTTATCGAGAGTATTGGCCATGCGGTCCCAGGTTTTCCGTGACATGTTCGCTGTCCCTCAACCGTCAAGCGCACGGCTCATCGACGGCTGCCCAATTGTCCACCTTTCCGATACGTCGATCGCGCTGAAGGAGTTCTTGTCTGCTTTGCTCTGCGGGAGAAGGTGCGTTCCGGGGTTGACCTCGCTGTTATGCATGATGCTCATGTTAGTGGGATATTCCCGTGTACTAGTTAGATTCCCGAAGACGACTTGGAATTGGATCGTCTTTCCTATCGCATCCGCGTGGCTGACAAGTATGCCGTAGAAGACCTCCTTCAACAGTCGTCACAGAACTTACGCCAGATGTTTCCGACGACCCTCAGAGAATGGGACAGCCTCAAGCGCCGCGCTCGTTCTCCACGGGCGATCACAGCCGTCAATCTCGCCCATATCACTAACACAGACTCCATTCTCCCCTCTGCGCTTTATTCCTGTGTCCTGCTCTCCAAACTGGATCTTCTCAACGGGACCGTGCATTCCGACGGCACGACCGACGTTCTGGGACACGACGATCTGTTGAGGTGCATGCACGCAGAGGCCGCAGGGACCACTATGTCCGTCGCATCGATCGTCGAGTGGTTCCGCGCGGAAGGCTGCAGCAGTAGTGCCACATGTGAGCCCATCTGGTTCACCCTCCGTCACGAGACTATCCTATACATGAAGAAGACAAAACAGCACGCCACTGTCCTCGGCCGGTGGGACAAGATTTTCAGCAATAGTGCTGACGACCCAAACCCACTTACCCCTATTGCATCGGCTCTGTGCGTCGACTGTGTTAAACGCGTCTGCGACCTCATCATGCAATCGCGTGTCGTCAGTTGGTATAGATTGCCAAAAATGTTTCGTATTGCTATAGAAGGATGGGATGAAGCCGTTGAATAGCCCTGTTGAGCAAGGGAATACACCGCGGCGGTAGCGTTGGGGTGATGTTCGGCCGACATGGCGAATGGTGAGTGAGTGGGGAAGAGCGGAGGGAGCCGGAAGGGGGGGGTTTTGTTGGACCGGCGTGGGAACTCGGGAACTGGGAGGGATAAGACGTGGCAGGGAGCGGAAGGAGGGGAGTTTTTTACCACCACCACCCTCCGAGTACAGAGTATCTAGCGAAGTCGGTCGTCCTTGGTCGTTGTCGTTGTCGTGTCGAAATCAAGTCGGTCGCCGTCGAATCTAGCGTTCTCCCCGAGGCTACCTGAGTGAGTCGTCGTCCCAGACCGTACCCCTACCTCTAGTCGTTGCGAGTCGCCAGCAAGGTGCAACCTGCCGGAGGTCTGCCCTGCACAAAAGTCATCGTTCCACTACCGTCTACCCTCCGCTTTACTTCTCCCTCATCCTCCGCTCGAGTTTGTCGCTCCAGCACTAGCTACCCTCCGCTATCGTCCCTCAGCTCGGTCTCCGAGCTCGCTGTCACCCAAGGCTCAACATCCAGCGAACCCCTTCCCCATCTACCTTCCGCCGTACCCGGGGAACATACGAACACTACAACGCCACGGGTGAACAAAGGTGGGGTGCCACGCGTGGACGAAACGGAGGCACCACGGGTAGACATCGAAGGAGAGGCACCGCGGGCGGGCGACGGCGCGTGACGTGACGTCGGCGTTGGCACCCGCGAGGAGGACGCAGTGACACTCGCACCCGAGGAAGATGACGTGTCGGTTGCCTGAGAGTCTGAGTGCGGCGTTGTCAATGTAGGTGCAAAGGCTGACTGGCGTGTGCAACGCACCTTCACAGCGACGTAGTGCCGCCTTCAGCTGAGCGACTTCCGCCTGCAACTTCACCAGCACGCCGTTCTTGAGGGTGGCAACCTCGGCTTTGAGGATGGCACACTGCTCGACCTTAGCCAAGAGCTGTTGCCTTGCATCATCGCGCTGCTTCGTCAAGCTTGCAATTTCGGTGTCCTTGGCGTCGATCTTGACATCGAGGTCATGGATGGTAACCTCGAACTCCTCGCAGTCTCGTTGGAGGAGCTCGATTTGATCCTGCAGAGCCTCCCGCGGTGGATCTTCTTCATCGTGAGCGTTGGCGACGAGAGCAAGCATTCCGTCGATCTCTCCGCGCGGGCGGCCACGAAAGACGAAGTGGGTAGTGCCACGGGAGTCAGGAATAAGGGGGGCCTGCATAGGCGGCCCAGGTGGAATGGCCGGGTTTTGATCACCCTGTCCCAGCGCCCAGTCGAGCTTATCCTTTGCCAGCACTTCGAACCGCTTAATGGAGTGCACCGCGATGTCTTCGACGAAGATCTGAACTAACCGCGCCAATGACGGCTCGGCAGAAGGAATTTCGTTCAGAATATGCAGAGGGGCGTAGACGTGGATGCTTCGCAGGTCCTGGGGAAGAGGTAAGGTACAAGGAGCGCGAGCGCTCGGCGGCTGTGTTCCAGAAACGTGCAAGCAAATCGTGCAGCCGCCATCGATGCGGTCCAAGCACGTAGCCTACGAAAATAAATTAATATAGATGCACAGCCGAGTCCTAGGAGCGCTGACCACATCAAAAAGTAGGGCCTGTAAGTTCTCCCGGAACAGTGTCCGCGTGCGCCTCCCTAGCACACCCGTTCCCGTGCCGTCACGAGCCTGGTTGAACAGGGGATGGAAGTTATTCATACCCGCACGGTGCGTTCCATCCTGATGGGATCCAGCCACGAAGTATGCATAGTCCGCTGCTTCTAGTCGAGCGGCAAAGCGAGAACCGGGCAGGACCGCACGGTCGAGCACCTGCGCAAGACGAGTCAATCCGGTAGGGCAGAAACGGAGAGTCGCGAGAGCGGCGACAGCCTCTTCGCTACGCCTCTGCCTAGCATCCCGCTGATCGTTATCCTGAGGCATCGGGACGGCTCAGTGACAGTGCAACGACGGTGAAAGAAGAGCGCGATCTAAGGCGCTTATCGCGATACTAACCATGGGTTTGACATGACTATACAGTTCATTTGAAGGTAGGTTTAAGCCTAGGCCTGCGCTCACTAAAAGAAAAGACTGCGGTGACCGAATCAATTCATTTCGATATTTGACACGATACTTTCTTCTTAATTTCCCGTGCGATAGCTACACTACGATACAAGTCGCTGCATGTGCGCTATGCGACGCCGCTCGACGACAAGCTACGAAAATCACAAGTGCTTGTATTGTTGAATCACACGAATTTAGCACACGAGGGAAATGTACTTGTAACGCTTCTTAACTGTAGCTACATTGCACCGAGCTCATCAACAAAATCTATGTACGCATTGACGTCACGCTCCGAATCCAGTCCGTCCAACAATCCCGCATAAGCTTCATCCGCAGCGTCAGAGCCATCATCGCGCACCAACCGAACCAGACTCCGCGCCCAAGGTGGCAATGGGATGCCATCATTGCGTGTCGCGTCACGCCCGAGTCGTAAACCTGTAGCAAGGCTGCCCGAGAAGCCTGGTAGGCAAGAGGTTTTGAGCAGACAGGATGTGATCTTCTCGTTGATGGTGTTGCGGTAGCGCCACCGCTCCTCCAACTCGAAGGCTAGATCTGGGGACGTCACCGACGTCGCTTGCACCGCAATATGAAAGTCGACATGTTCGTCGTACATCGACGTGAGTAGCCTTTGAATCTCAACGTTCAGCCGTGCGATTTCCTCGTGCGCACGCTTGATGTTGAAGAAGAGGTTCGTTGCGCGTCGATTCAGCGGCTGCGTCCAGGGCTGTTTACGAACATCCTCTCACGTCTCACGTAGGAGGTCGAAATCGGCAACCGTGGCCATCTCAACAATATCCTTCCACGACAGAGTTGGTCGCGGGGGCTGCAACTTGAGTGCGTGGTCGTTGTGGCGGCTGAGCGCCTTCTTGATAGCCTCTGCACGAGCTTTCAAGGCCTTTGCGATCTTCTCGCGCAACTTGTAGCCTGTGAGATGTCAATGCCTTTGCTGTATGCCATAGCGCGTGATGTGCTCACCTGTACCACTCATACCTGCCTTCGTGAGCTCGAAAAGACGTTGGACGACAAGACGTTCGAGTTTGTCGAGCGATCGCCGATACTCTCGCTCCGTAAGAAGCTGTGAAGCTTCCTGGTATTCGTGACTCCCCGGAAGCCACCGCATCGGGACGTCGAGTTCGTCTTCATATGCGCGACAGTCATCGTCGGTCTCGAAATATCGGTTGGTGGCACGCGTACGATTTGCTCTGACAGCCTTGATCTCCTTCTCGGTGTAGCCGTTCCTGATGATGTTGTAATCAAGCTGCTGGAACGCCTTGTCCGCGACAGCCTTCTTGTCCCTGTAGATCACTCGTTAGTGAGGTCATTGGTGCCATCTGAAGACGTACCCTGCATCCTGAAGTCGATGTAGTGCGGCGAGATAGTCGAGTTTACGGGAGATATCAGGGCTTTCAGCCTTACGACTGCGTAGATATTCTCTCTCTTGCTGCAGGTAGTCTTCAAGCGCTGTGGTGGCTACTCTCAGTTCAGCGGCTAGAGCGTCTAGCGCACAGCCGTCGTCCGAGATGATGTTCAGCGCTTGCCGATAGTTATTGAATATGAATGTGCCTGATGACTAATTATCAGCAGCAAGCCAATGAAGCATAAGATCACGTACCCAAGTCGAGATGCTTATCTTCACCCCAAAAACGGAAAAACTCCTCGATTGCCTGTTCCCGGTGAAACGAAGACGACAGACGGGTGCCCGCCGCGAGAGAATTCGACTCCGAAAAGCAGCGTTCACAGCCTTCAAAGTCCTCTTTGCCAGTGCCTTCCATGTATAACGGGTGCCAATTGACTTGGCAGCCGCGGTTGTGGCCATGTCCGTGGAAGGCCGGGACCACGCCAGCCATGCGGAGTCGTCGAGCGCGAGATCCGAGCGAGCTTCGCGCGAGAGTCTTCCAGAACGCACAGGCGATGTCGTAGGCAACGAGAATGTCGGAGCCGTAGACGTCCATGAGCTTGTTGACGATAGCGAGTGGGTATTTCATGCTTGAAGCAAAAATGAGTAGCCATACGAGAAGATAACATTTAGGTGACTTACAGTTCACCGCTTCGGACCATGTCACACAGAATGAGTAGCTGCCCGTGACGACAGAGGCATACGAAGATGCCGGTGACCGCAAAAAGCGCGAACATTTTCTTCCGGGCCTCCGGGCCTGCATTACGCCAGCGTTCAACGCAGACGTTGACTGACACCTCGAGCTTCTCATCCACAGGCTCCGACAGCTCGAGCCAAGCGTCATCGTCGTCATCTTGCGCACCTGGTACGGAAGCCGTAGCATTGACATCCATCTGGTCTTCATGTTGAAAGGAGTGATAGGAGTGGCGTGAGGGCGAGTGAACGAACCTTGAGGGAGACTGCTAGAGGGAGGGACCCGTTAGGCACACGGGAGAGAGCAGGAAGGAACGATACATTAGAGGGCGTCCAAGCCCATGTCGAGAACGAAGCCACAGCGACAGCTAGCGGACGAGTGCATGCCGGTATACAGGCGACCGTAGACGATCGAGCCGTCGAAGAGGAGGACCCCGGTGAGATGTGGTTTGCGTTGTCCGATATGAAGAAGTCGCCGTTCAGCATGGACGCAGCTGTTTCATTGAACTTGGCAGCTGTGATTCTTTAGACGGAGGTGTCGGCGGACGCGACAGAAGCAGCGGATTTCGTGTAAACTTGACGGAGGAGCGCAAACGCACGCCCGCGGGGGCGGACCTAAGTCCCCTCGTCCTCGTCAAACGGATGATCGCGCTCACGCA
The DNA here is from genome assembly GCA_000344655.2 of Fomitopsis schrenkii. Classification (NCBI taxonomy): domain Eukaryota; kingdom Fungi; phylum Basidiomycota; class Agaricomycetes; order Polyporales; family Fomitopsidaceae; genus Fomitopsis; species Fomitopsis schrenkii. The sequence continues at coordinate 1,163,972 of KE504123.1, forward strand.
GGTCACTCCGGCTCTGAATCGAGTACTGACAGTTCGGCGGGGCGAGCAGCCGCGCTGAGGGGAGCTCCCATCGTCAGCGCCGCCGTCTGTTCGAGGTACGTGCCCCCATCGCCGCCCAGGCTTGCGGGGCTCACAAACAGCGGCCCGTCATCGCTCCTGCTCCGGCACGACGAGAAGCCGAACGCCACGCGCTGGACAGCCCACCAAAGAGTCCGGTATGCGCCGAGCGGCACGCGGGAAGCACCCCTGCCCTGGTGGTTCGTCTGGTCGGAGAGCGTGACCTTGTCCACTCGTTCTCTTTCCCTTGCTCGGGGTGCGCGGAAAGACGGGGGCTGAGGCGCTGAGTATCGTCGGGACCCCCGACGCGCGTGCGGGGATGGCCTACTCCGACGGCTTTGGTGACAGATGCAGCCTAACGCGACAGGAGGGCGGGCTGTCCACGAGCATAGACAGGATGGTGGTCGATAGACGTCTCGCGCGTCGATGGTCGGCGTGTGGGTATGTCGCGGGCAGAGGCCGTGTGCCGGATGTAGCCCTGTGCGGTCGAGACCTGTGTCTATGTGCGCATATCGCTGGCGGCAGGGGACTTGAGCCGGAGTAGCGGTGGGGGGACTGATGTACTGCCGGTAGTCGACTGCACTACTGCGCTCGTTGTTGACGATATCGGCCGTTGGAGGGGCCGACAGCGAGCTTCGGCGTGCAGTTTCATCTGGGAGTGTGTGCTTGTGCGCGAGATGCGATGAAGTGTGAGATCGGTGTCATCGCGGTACGTGAGGAAGAGTTGCTCGCAGGTCATGTGAGGAGCTCTCTGTTCTGCTTGGGCTACGAGGTAGCCCGCCCTCGAGTCAATACCGCCATGTCAACTGCCTTTCCGAGTCTCCGCCTCTGTCCTTGTTCCCGCTCTCACTCAGATGGAGCGCGTCTCCTTATATCCTGCTTCTCGCAGTCAGTCCTCCAGCCGTTCATGCGCCTTTGATGTGTGGCGATGGCGTACAGAGCGTCCGGGATACCCACGATCCAGCGGTGCGGGGTAATGTGACGATGCGCGGCAGCGTAGTAGCGTCGACGGTATTGCACCGAACGCGTCGCTGAGCAGCGTGATATGGGAGAAGAGTCGGAAGACATTGACACGCGCATAGAGCGTGAACGACCGAGCCCGGCAGGTCTGCAAGGAACATACCTATTGTAGTGTTTGCTACCAAACCCTTGACCAGATACCCGACTGTACTGTATGTTGTGAGCAGGGGTAGTGTCACGCGTACAATTGAGCGATCATACCGATCAGCCGAGGAGACCTTTGAGCCTCGCCCCGGGTCGAACGTGCTCATGAGTCATTATTGGGCGGAGTATGTGAGCGGCAAAGGTCATAGAAGTATACATAGCAAGGGCAATGGCGGTGAAGAGCGGGACAAGCTGAGCGGGGTCGTCAGCGCGTGAACACCGTGTGTCATGTCACGTGCATGGAGCTAGACGCGGACGCGTTTGCCACTAGTGTCCCAGATCTCAGCGACCGTTATCTAGCTCGCCGGGATGTAGGATTCATACGCTGTCTATACGCTGTTCCGCCAGTATTAATCGAATTCTCTGATATTTAGGTGATATTGATATTTAAGGGGGGTCCCCGTCGCCTTCACCAGCCCCGCAACCTATACCGGTAGGCTCAAACAATCGGTCACCTACCGCGAGAAGTTAGCAGCATAGGAGCGTTTGCTCACCTCTCGTGAAAACTATACACAGACATGCCTCCGCTTTGAGACGACTCATCGAGAGTAGCCTTGATGCGGGCTCTGCTTTCATACGAATCATCAAAACCGATGGCTCCTCCGAATCCAAGATATCGGGGTCCACAATTCGCGTGCGTATGCCGAACCTTCTTTCTCGGTGCTTTCTAAAATTAAACATAAGTAGCAGATAATCTGCTTGTCCTCGAGGAACGTTTCACGTCCTCCAACTAGGTCAGGTTCGCCGACCGTGAACTGTCGCGCCTAGTAACGGCGTACGGCTTCCGTGGAGAGGCGGTTGCATCCATCCCGTACGTGGCGAATACGATGCTCGTCACGAACACGAGGATACATTCTTGCGCACAGAGGTAAGTTGCCCTTCGACTCATATATGCGGGTGTAAACGCGAAGTCTTGCCGACGTTTGGGTGACAGGTCATCCCACGAGAAGCTAGCCCCAGCGAAACCGGGCACCTCGCTTGCTCCGAAGTCATGCGAAGGCTGCGCGTGTGCGCCGCGACGTAGGAGAAACTCGTCACGCACAGCCAGCCACGCGTCTCCGAGTACCAGGTTCGTCCACCTTCAGAGAGTCAGGCTAAGCAAGCCTGATCTGTGGCGTGGATCATTCCTCACGCAAGAAAATCAACAACGCAAGGCAACAACAATGGCAAGAAACACGTGCGAAACGAGAACGAGACGGACGTTGACGAGGTGGAGCCGGAACCTATGCGTATGCTGCCCTACAGACCTCCCGTAGACCGACACTGATACGTCCTTGCGCAATATCGCAGGCAGCGCCGCCCAAGAAGACACTGTCCCTGCAGGATGTGCGCACATCTCGCACGTTCGCGTTGATGTTCCCCGTCTTCAGCGCGTTGCTGCAACGGCGCGTGGGCGCGCGCGGGTCGCACAGCACGAACACGAATATATCCCCACTGGCTGCTCGGGGCGTGAGGGAGGCCAGGGGGCCGCCGAACTACCTGACTGCTACGAAGCGTATGAGGGCAGCGCTGGTGAAGGGGACATGTAACTCTATGCCACGTTAGTTCGATCTGTGCGAGGGAAGAAGTGGCTGACCTGGACATGCTCAGTGCTCCTGCAAAGGCACACTTTCATTGGCATCCCCGACGCAAGCAAGTGCCTCTGTCATCGAGCATTCGACCAAGCGGGATGCCGTCAACCACGGTGCCGTTTCGTACGTCCCTCGTTCTCATGGCACTGCACCCGCGCTGACCCGGAGGTTGATGCAGGTGCATACAGCGAGAAACCCCCCCTACCAGCTGGGCCTCGGGGACTTCGGCGACATGGGCCGGCTGCGGCTGGACCCCGCGCCCTCGCTGCGCACGCTCGTCGCGCTCGTGCGTAGCAAACTTACCCGTCCGCAGATCATCGTCGACGTGCATAACCCACCCTGCGCGCATGCAGTGGGCTGACAGGAAACAGCCCATCGTCGACATGCTTCTCTCGCGGCGTGAGATGTTGGCGGATCTTTCCTCGCTCAGGATTTGCGCGGACGGCAGGGACGACACGCTCGCGGTGTTGCCCGATCATACGCCATTGCCTGCTCGGCCGCGAGGGCATTCTTACACTGAGCGCAAGGACCGTGGTACGTTGCATGAGATGCGAGACCTCGTGTGGGAGCTCATGATTCTTTGGCAGAGTTGATTTGAGCCAGCTTTTGCTGATGCTCCTCCTTCCGATGGCACGCCTCGTGTCTGGATGACCAGGGAAGAAGCAGAGCGGATGCTAAGCACGAG
>KE504123.1:1172380-1188119 GCA_000344655.2 Fomitopsis schrenkii
GCGCTTCCATTACCATTCCCGGCACTCCCTCGCGCCCCCGCCACCGTAGGCGCTTCCGTTACCGTTTCCGGTACTCCCGCGCGCCCCCCCCCACCGTAGGCGCTTCCGTTACCATTTCTGGCACTCCCTCGCACCTCCGCCACCGCAGGCGCTGCCATTACCATTTCTAGCACTCCCTCGCGCCCCGCCACTGCTCGCCGCACTTCCATTGCCCTGTCCGGCACTCCCTTGCGCCCCCGCCATCACATCATCCTTTTCCGGTGCCCACCACTGCAGGTGCATCCTTTACCCTTGCCGTCACCCCACCACAGCAGCACAGTCTGTTCTGGTATGCCGCATTTAGCATATTTTAACATGAGGCTGTCAGACATTATCATGTACATTAGACAATCACAGAGAACCAATACACAAGATGGCAGATGACATGTGAGATAGCAAGATAACGAGCAGCTGTAAGTGCAGCAACGAGAGCGACGTAACGACACAGAAGATAGCAACTATAGGTACCATGATGGGAATACACGAAGGCGTGCCGGACGTAGTGAAGGAGAGCTAGTTCTCGTCGTCGTCCGACTCAATGAACTCTGCGCTTTTCGGAGCAGACACAGCCTTCCCTGCTGCAGGGTGTCGTCGCTTAGCCTGAATGGCAGGCTGTTCCTCATCGTCGTCGGCCTCCTCACCGTCCGTCGTGGTACGACAGCGCTTATTGCGAGGCACTCCCTTGTCCTCCCGCTCCTTGCGCACGGAAACAGCGCCCGTTGCTACCTTCTCGGTGTATGCAGCTTCCCGTGCACGATGAGCAGCTTCGGAGAGACGAACAAACCGGCATGTTCCGTCCTTGAGAGCTGTGGCGAGCTTCTGAAGAGGAGCAAGGCTCGTACTTATCTCCGAAGGGTTGATGAATTTGTCGTGGGCCCACGCGACAACGTCAATGCCAAGCTTGACGACGAAGTCGCGCTCGAAGTTCACATAGTTCATGCGAACCTTATCATTGCCTGTCAAGGCAACTACAGCAGTTGATGAGACAGAACACACGAGTACGACAATGGCAGGCTACGCACCAAGTTGCCTTTGAATGAGATCCCGAATCTCCGCCTTCAGGAAGTCTGCCCTCTGCTTCGCTGTTGATAGAAACTCTGCATAGATAAGTACGGAGACGTGAACACTGCAAGTGCAAGATGTACTCATAAAATTGCAGCCCGCAACTGCAAACGCCTCTGCCAATGCTCCGATTTTCTCGACATCCCAGCCCCGCCGAAGAGTTTGCATGAGATAGTAATTGATCATGGGTGTCGTGAAGTACCAGCGCGGTGTACATGGAAGATCCGGGTCGCTCTTGAAGACGCAGAAGAAACCTTGCACGCCGGTGCGCGACATCAGGCCGAACATCTAGTAGAAGATGTCAGCATGTACACAGCAACAATGATACTCACTTACTAGCTCCTCAAGCTTCCCGGTTGATGAGATGAAGTCGATCAATTTTGCGCGCGCCGAGAGCCGTGAACCGTACTTCCGAGTCTTCCGAGTTTCTTCCAACATCGCGATGAGTTCTTGCTTCTGCTCGTCAGTGAGTTTGTTGTACTCATCCTTCTTCTCTTTCTGGACATCTGTGAGTCGACGAGCTTGACCAGGGGGGAGATCTAGAGGGTTGTCAAGTAGTATACGAATGCTGTAGAGGCTGAATATACCTTGGTTAGCATCTTTCAGTATCTTGCTGGACCACGCATTGTACGCGTTCGGCTTGCGGGCTGTCTTTGCAGACGACATGTCTGATAAGAGGAGATGGAGGTAGTATTCAGCCGTCTTGCCGAAGTCCTTGCTCATTTCTTCCGCAAAGGTGCGTGTGAAGTTTTGCCATTGCTCCACGCGTTCACAGATCTTTCTGTTCTTCTCGTCACGGGCGACGTTCGCAGCCTTGCGAGTCATAGCAGATATGGGAGGAGGAGGAGGGCGCCTGCCAGGCTCCTGAGGCTTCGCCGTCACAGCAATCATGGGCCCATAGGTCACGGTTGCCATGATGAGTTGACCACAAGGATTGCCCACAAACTCGGCAGTAGAAGAATGAGGGGAAACAACGAAGAACAAAGTACCATAGTTCAGGCTTAAGCCTATCTTGCTGACACTCCTCCGACACAGTTCGGTTGGTAGAAACGCCACTGACACACAACGATGCTTGCATGACATCATCCATTCCAGGGTAAGTAATGCATGGTACCGAACAGCGAAGCAACCAAGAATGATAGAACGTAAGCTTTCCATGACGAGATCATATGCAGCAACGATAGACAGCAAAACAACAAAGCGTGTATACTAGTATAGCCAAGAAAACGACGCGATAGCAATGTCAATATGGAAGTAATGTGCATATACCGCAAGCGGCTGCGAGAGCGATAGAACCGAAGGTTCACTTACGTCGACGCTCCGGGAAAATGTCCTCCTGCAATGCCGTCGCCAGTTCTTCAGCGATGGGTAGGGCTAGCTTCACGTTCTCCGTGAAGTGTCGGATCCACCACATATTAGCTACCTTCTTGCCGAGGTACTCGCACTCGTTGTGAATAAGGTGACTCAGGTCGTACTTTTCGATGACGGCCTGGACGGCAGGGCCGACGCCCCGAGCGTATGTCGCCCTAAGCGGGTGCTCGCCCTCCGGGTACCCGCCCCGCAGGAGCTGGCCCCCCAGCTGCTCGGCGTCAGACGCATCGCTGCGGGTGGACGAAGATGAGCCACCACGGCCGGACGAGGACGAGGCGCCACGGGTGGGCGGGACGCTGTGGGCGGTGCCCACGGTCTGGGGCCGGAGCGGAGTGAAGGAGGGGTTAGGAGGGTAGGCCAGCCCGGGCCAAGAAGCGACAAGGAACCAGAAAGAGATAGCAAAAGGTGGGACGAACACACCGAGTGCCGCAGCACAGGACCCCCTTCCGCAGGCGGAAGCAAAGCACACCAGGGAACAAGATAGCTAGAGAAACGATCCCCAAGCACGCCAGACACAAATCTTCCGCGATACGACAGGCAAGACACGCGACAAACGAGTTCCTCAGGGGCGCGTTCCCTCCGCTCTCACAGCCAAGGCATGAGACAATTGAATTTGACGGAGGTGACAGCAGACGCGACAGAAGCGGCGGATTTCGCGTAAACCTGATGGAGGAGCGCGAACGCACGCCCGCGGGGGCGGGCCAAACACCCCTCGTCCTCGTCGAACGGTTGTCACTCCGACTCTGAATCGAGTACTGACAGGTATGTGCCCTCGTCGCCGCCCGGGCTCCGAGTCGCGGCCTCACAAACAGCGGCCCGCCGTCGCTCCTGCTCCGGCATGACGAGAAGCCGAACGTCATGCGCTGAATAGCCCACCGGAGAGCCTGGTATGCGCCGAGCGGCACGCGGGACGCATCCCTAGCCGTCTGGTCAGAGAGCGTGCACTTGCCCGCTCGTTTCTCTTGCTCTTGCTCGGGGTGCGCGGACGGGGTTGTAACGCCGGGTATGGTATCATGGGGACCCCCGACATACGCGTGGGGATGGCCCACTTCGGCGGCTTTGGTGGCAGACTCGTTCTGACGCGATAGGAGGGCGGGCTGTCTGCAACATAGATGGGATGGTAGCCGACAGAGATCTTGCGCGTGAATGGTTGGCGTTCCGGCACGTCGAGGGCAGAGGACATGTGCCGGGTGTAGCCCTGCTCGGCAGGGACCTATATGTAGGCGCGCACATTGCTGGCGGCGGAGGACTTGCGCGGGAGTAGCGGTGACGGGGCATGCCGAGTACTGCCTGCAGTTCACAGTACGGCCACTAGAGCTTTCAGAGGAGGCGACCGTTGGTTAAGATGACCATTGGAGAGGCCGAGAGCGGGCTTCGAGGTCATGCAATTGCATCTGGGAGTGTGTGCTTGTGCGCGGGACGCGATTGAGGGAGAGACCGGTGTGCCCCGCGGTGTGTGAGGAAGAGTCGCCCTTGAGCTTGAGCTGCGAAGTAGCCCACCCCGAGGTCGATACCGCCGCGTCAATTGCCCTCTCGACTCCCCGCCTGTGTCCTCGTTTCCGCTCTGACTCTGATGGATTCATACCCTGCTTCTCGCAGTCAGTCCTCCAGCCGTCTGTGCACCTTTGATGTGCCTCGGAGATGGAGTAGGAAGCGTGCGGATTCGCCACGAGCCAGCGGTGCAGGATAATGTGGCGGTGCGCGGCCGCGTGGTAGCGTCGACGGCGGTGAACCGAACGCGTCGCGGGGCAGCGTGCTATGGGAGAGGAACCGGAAGACACTGACACGCACACAGAATGTGAACGACCGAGTGCGACGGCTCTGCAGGGAACATACCTTCCGTGGTGTTTGCTAACAAGGCCTTGACCAGATATCCGACCAGATGTTATGAGCAGGGGAGGAGCCTTCTTTCGCTAGTGTGTTGGCCCTCTCCACGCGGACAGCTGAGCGATACCGATATCGAGGAGGCAAGTTGGAGCGCTGAAGGAGCCACACCATGGGGCGGAGTCTGTCAACGGTGAGTATAACAGGGATTTGGCGAGGGCAACAGCGGTGACCGGTGCCGTGAGGAGGGAAGCTGTGGGAGCTGAGCGGGTCCGCTATGGGTCATATCACGTGCATGGAGGAGGAGCATGGGAAGCCTGGCAACTCTGGCAGCCAACTTGCAACCAACACGACGCATTGCCTCGGGACGGGGACTGGGAGCTTCGGCAAGCTCGGACTGGTGGCGGCGAGCACTACTACTACAACAGTAAGCGGTCCAGGGATGATCTCTCGTACGAAGATCGTCACTTCTGTTCTGCAGGGGGCGCTCCCGTTGTTGCTGAACTTGCAGTCGTGAGCGACCAGCGGCCTCCGCGCTCCTTTTGCAGAGCCGTACGAAGGGGCTAGGGCGCCACCGCCGCGTGTGCTACCAGAGCGACGCCGTACTAGGTCGCTCTCCCCTCCCCGTGTCGGCAGGACGGCCGAAGTGAACTGTCCTCGCGACCGTCGTATCGCAGGTACCATCGGAGTACTGTCCACGGGAGGCGCTGTGCGTGTGCTCAGAATAAGGTCGGTATCTCAGTTGGTGATACGTACTTCGAGTTTAAGGTATCCCAGTCGATAAATCGGGCAGTCCCCTTGCGAGGCGGAGGGACTCGGAGCGGGAGGGCTGAAGAAGGGCAAAGTATAATGGGCACGGTCTACCACAACGGGCAAATCCTATGGCTCGCCAGGATTGGGTCCACTCGTCGAGATGTTCTCGTACGCAAGGCCCTAGTACTTGTCCAGCTGCAGCCTATACTCGGGGAACCGCGAGGCAGCCTCGTACTCAGTGATTGCGAGGCCCTGTGGGATCTTCTATTCCAACCACGCGACGAAACGCACGAAGGTAATAGAGCGGCGTAGGTACGCATTCCGCAGACTACTGATCTCCACTGGGTTCTTGCCTGCCTTTTTGTCGACATACGAGGGCAGTGCGGTCTGAACCGGCATCGCAGGTCTGGGGTGTGAGGACAACCTACACCTGAACGACGCGTCAGATTCGCGAATGGGTGGATCAGCCCAGCAGTGAGATACAGGGTTGAAGGGGATGGCATCTTCGCGCAAGTTCAGCAGCTAGGCTGGTCGCGCGCTCAGCCAGGCGTCCTATGAGATATGTGGTCGCCACGCACCAATATAAGGACACGAAGAGGTGGGGGGTGGGGGTAGCGTCTTGCATCTGCGAGGGCTTCGGTTCCTTTTGGATGAGGGCAGTGACAGAGGCTGCTGGCGAATCCAATCCCTCAAATACGCGCGCTTTGCCGTCGCGTGCATGCCTGGCAGTTCGATTGCCTGCGCATGGATCCTCCCGAGCGCGTGGCCCAAGCGAGTGGCGTTGAACTTGTAGGTGTTCGGCCGTGTGTTGACAGCAAGGTTGCCGAGCGACGAGCTACGATCTGGGTGGCCAGCAGGACGGAGCTCGAGAGCCTCATGGTGGAGAGTGATTGCGCTGTCCAGGTCCGCGCGATCTCCGAGCTGCTCGAACCGAGTACGAAGCGCAACAGCAAGGTTGTTCACAATGGCAGTATGATGGTGATGGCCAAGCGGCCAATGGACAAGGGCTCTCTGCCATGACACGACAGCTAACTCCAGATCGGCGCGGTCACCGAAGCGGCAGAAGCGATCGTAGCCGGCCTCTCCCAGTTGCGCGAACAACGCTCCGTCATCTCGTTCTTCCGTCTCATCGCCGGATGAACGCTGCGCAGCTGTTGCATGGAGTCGGCGAAGAGCCGCACCCGACTCCGCCATGGTTGTCAATGCTTCGCCATGGCTGTCGAGTGACGTCACCAACCCGGGTCGACTTGCTGACCCGGGAGACAACGCAGGAGTGTGGACGCTCTCCGCGCGCAGTGCAACGATCCATTCGAAATCAGCGTGGTCTTTGTACTTCTCGTACCGGATGCTGAGAGCAGTGGTAAGACCGGTGAGGACGTGAGCACGGAGGGGGTTTCGGGGTTGAGAGAGGTCTAGAGCCTCGCAATGCAGATGTATTGCACCGTCGAGGTCATCACGATCGCCGCAAAGCTCAAAGCGAGCCCGATGACAATGCGCGATGATGCTGAGGAAATGTACCCTACTATCGGGGTCGCCATTTGGGAGTAGAAAGAATGTCTCGTAACCCAATTGAATGGCGCGGTCCAAATCTTCGGCAGCACGATCGCCGGACTGAGCAGATCGGGCTTTGAGGACTTGGATGAGACGGTGGATGAGCGGGGCGCGAGCTGGGTTGTCGGCTGGCAGGAGGTCGAGCGCGGACTGATACAGTGTCATTGCGACTTCGATGTGGACGCGATCCGCGGTTTGCGAGTTGGGGTTGCCCATGAAGCTGTCTGCGATGGTATGAAGAGCAAATGCATGCGCTATCGGACCGGCATCTGGGGGAACTCGTGCGGCAGCCTGCTCGATAGCCTCGTCCAACGTGGTGCTGACTTGAGCTCTCACAGCGGAAGGGATGTCGCCGTCGCCGTCGAACGAATCGACGACTTCCGGAGGACCTGGTAGGCCATCTTCGATTTGTTCGCGAAGCACTGGTTGATCGTTATCCACTAGATATGCATCACATTGTGAGCCACAGCGTCCAGCGCAAAACATTGCATGATTCACTCACTTGGTGTATACTCGGATGAAGGTGAGGAGAAGGATGCAGGCGACGGACAGTGTAGGCTCGGACAGCGTGTGGCTTAGGCCTCGTGGTAACTGGTTGCAGGCTGTGTGCCGCCGAATGTCTTCTCTGGGTGTAATTGGGCGACTAAGCCTACACAGGTACACGGTACACGACGCTGAGACCACACGCTGATCGGTGGCCGAGCGCCGAGCCTACAAGGACGGGCGAGATGCAAAGCCCCGCAGAGTGCGCATGCACAGGTCCGTAAAGTAAGCCTGTGTCAGAGTCATTAGTACCAACCACTGGCATGCTTGACTGTGCTCACGACCTCACCGCTGTCATTCTCATGGCTCCAGCTGCTCAGCGCAGCAACATCGGCGTGTGACCGCTCTTCCAGAACCACCCAGTGCCAAATTCGAAAAAGCGAGGTCGTCTGGCCGCGGAGGAGGAGGGTGAGTCGGAGGTACGTATAATCAGACGCCGGTTGGCCGTTTCGTTTTGCGCGACGGCGTTCCTCCTCTCTCTCCAACAGTCTTTTTTCAATCTTTGGCTCTACCTACGGCGGACTAACCTCGCGCCATCCCAAGGATTACATTCACGGTGGCGACTCGACATGAGTATGCACAGCAATACGTCTGTGACAATGTGCAGAACATTGATTGAGCATCGACTACATGCCAAGGGTGCGTCGTGTCTCACTCCATCCTCTATTCCTCAGTGCAAAGGGCCTGGAGACTCCTGGAGACAAACCTGCGGCGGGCTAATCCACTAATATACCTTTTCTCTCGGCATGGTTGTTTCGTGGCACAGACACAAATCATATTTTACTACCCCAAACCCCTCACCGATGTTCATATGTCTTTGCCTCTCACGACGTCTCGAATCCAAGCGTACCCGTCATTGTATCCGCAACAAGACAATTCATTGGATTCCTGGATCATGCAGCGTGGCTGTCGAATAACCGGGATACACAAGCTCTCGCGGATTGGATCGGACGACCTTGGCCTCCAAACATGCTACGCGTTGGTGTGAGTTGTCGTGTTTCTGTTTTATGGATTGCGGACTCTCATACCTACTCTTGTCGCACCGAACTCCATCACAGCCATCCCCGTGGCGGATTGCATTGCAAAATACCGTATGTGTTCTCTCACACGTACTCTATGCGTCGTACGGTACTCATCGACATCCCGTTCAAGTGCATGCTACCGCGAAATATTATGGAGGTATCCACAATGCTGTGGGACAGGTTCCGATCACCGCCTGGGGCTGGCCCGAGAAGACCTCGCGATGCACTGGAAAACGAGATTCATCGACGCAGAGCTTGATGCAGACCAGGACGGTGATTCCGTATCTGGAATGCGTCGTCCTAAAGTGTATGTAGTACAGATACAGACCGCAGGCAGGGCGAAAATTGGCCTTTGCTTTTCCCGCTTGCAGGTGCCGCGCTCTTCTTGCGGGAGAATCATCCGCGATGTTGCTGCAACCACAGCTCGTATACTCGGTCGGACGTCAATCGCCTCGCCTCACTGTGACGGTACAAGCTTTGGCGTCCCGGATCTCAGGCTGCCAAGTACCGGTGGTTTCGTGACATGAGGCTCGAGATAGGAGAAATAGTGGGACGCACACCCTTTTGCCATGCTCGTTTTCGCAAAGACGTGAATGGCACACAGCCCTTTCAGTGCGTTAGGCTCTGCGGAGCATAGATAATAGTGGCCAACATCATGATATTCTACAGCCATAGACACTCGCGCGATGTGGGCGGGCGTTACAGTAGTGCTTCTGCCCCGTCGCCCCTCGACTTCTTCCTAATATTGTAGTCCTTCGCCGGACAGACTGCTGAGGGCGCGGGTGCCGTAACGGACCGAGTGGCAAGATGCGACCGTTTCCTGCGCGTCCTGCTCTCGGGCGGCGATCCTTCTGAATGGCGCTTCAATACGGTCATAGATCGGTCTACGACTCAGAGGGCTCACGCTGGCTCACACTGCGGCCGCAAGTACGCGCGGTATTAGGGAAAGGGATAGCGGGGCAGCCACCGCGGCTGGCAATCACGTCGCACCCTGACCGCCGTCCAGAAAGCACAATAATACTATATCACTACGGTACGCGAAGTCAAAGAAGCTACGACATTACGGAGGCCCGGCGAGCAATAACGAAGGCAACGCTCTATTACAGTTCGAAGGGGATGGTATACTTCGGGGTACAAGATATCTTATCATTCATTATCGTTACACTCATCAACAGGGTTACCGCAGGCGCACGCCCCATCCGAGCACCTCGAACATGACGGGGATGATGCCGCACGCGAGCATGCCGATCCCGCAGTAGACGAAGACCTTCGCCAACACTACACGACCCAGCTGAACGGCGACCCTCAACGACGGAAACCAATAAACACTCACCATCCGCATCGTAGTGCTTCACGACCTCCTCCTTCGCGCGGTACTCGTCCACGCCGAGGCTGGGCCCCGCCTTCTCCGCTGGGTACGCATCCTGCGTCAGTAAACCGCCCCTTGCCTTCGCGCCCCAGAGCTTCACGCTGCGCTGGCCGTATATCCCGCCGCCGGGCAGCCCGCTCGCGCCCGCGTCCATGTCCACGTCCATCATGCTCGGGAGGTCGATGACGGACGAGATCGATTACAGGCCCTCCTCGGGCTCGACGCTCGCGTAGTCCGTCGCGGGCGTGTAGAAGCGGCGGTGCGGAAGCATGAACGCGTGCGCGAGCAGCCGGAAGATTGGGGGGAGCACGACGTGGAGGATACTCTGCGCAATGATTCGCCAGACGAAGATGATCAGAATGCCTGTTGGGGTTCTATGAGCACGCGGGGGCTGCCCTACCGGAGCAAGAGGCTTACCAAGGATCATCTTCATGCCGCGGACGGACCACCAGGTTGCGGCTTCCACCAAGTTGCCCCGCGGGCTGCCCGGTTGGATGCGCACAAAGTAGTTCTCGTCGAAGCCGTCGTGGAACATGTACCAGAGCCGTACGAAGGGGGTAGGGCACCATCGCCGCGTGCGCTGCCAGAGCGGCGCCGTGCCAGGTCGCTCTCCCCTCCCCGTCGAGGCCACCCGAACCCTAGTCGTGCTCGTAGGGAGTTATCGCCATCGAGGGAGCGCGACTTGGAAGGACGACATGGCAACTCCTCCTCTCGTCTTTCACCGAAGCTACCGTCACCGCACCGCCGCAGTCGTGCGCACGGACGGCAAGATCGCGTGGACATCGACGTCTCCCCACGAAACACCGCCCTGGACCGTGAACCAGCAAACCTCCGTGGTGCGAATGATGCGTCGGCCCCTAGTACGTTATCCGCATCCTCCCATCTCTCGCGTCTCCGGCGTGCGATTCCCTCCAGAGGTGGAGGACGTGGCTGTCTCGAGAATTCCCGACCCTATGCTGTGCCGCGTCGATCTCTTGCGACTTCAGCTTATAGCCCGGTCGTCGCCCTCGTGTACAGGGCCGTCTGTGATTCGCTCCGATCGCCGCACCGGATCGCACTCGAGTGCCTGCTCAGGTAGTCCAAAGGCGGAAGGGACAGAGAGCGCGTCGCGCGCGAACCACGCGGGTAGCTGGTTCAACAATCACCCATCCGGCACGGAGCGCGATGCGGTTCTGGCTAGCTTCTGGTAAGGTGTGGCCATTGCTCTTTGTTGACTTCCCGGTAACCTCTCTCAACTAGTTCCTCCCTCCACGCTACGCCGTGTCGATCTCCCGTGCGAGAGCCACCCGCGGCTTCAGCTTATCGCCGGGATGCCACACTCGTCTACAGGGCTTTCAGCACGCTTCGCCGACCAACACAAACACTCTGGCGGACTCACTACTGCAGACGCTGTCCACAAATCCAACTTGCCGGTCCTGGGAGGTTCGCCGGCAGGGTGGATTCAGCCTTCTGCGGGCGGCCGGCGGCGTCGGTGTCACCGGAACTGCTGGTTTGCACAGTCGGCCGTTTGACATCACCACCGCGTTTCAGTGGCTTGCGCAGCGTCCGTACCAGATGCCCAAGAACTGGTATAGATGGTGCCATGATGCAACTAACGCCCCGCAGTGTGTCGTAGCAGCGCTTGATATGGACCTACGGCCATCACCATAAGTCATGCTCTAGCATGATGAGAGACACGTCAGAGTCGCAAATGGGTGGATCAGCCCAGCAGTGAAGTACAGGGTTGAAGGGGACGACATCTCCGCGCAAGTTCAGCAGCCAGGCTGGTCGCGCGCTCAGCCAGGCGTCCTGTGAGATACGTGGTCGTCACGCACCAATATTGGGCCACGAGGAGGTGGGGGTGGCGTCTTGCATCTGCGAGGGCTTCGGTTCCTGTTGGATGAGGGCAGTGACAGAGGCTGCTGGCGAATCCAATCCCTCAAATACGCGCGCTTTGCCGTCGCGCGCATGCCTGGCAGTTCGATTGCCTGCGCATGGATCCTCCCGAGCGATATCCCACAGTTCCTCCAGCAACTCATGCTGACTGTGAGATATATTCCTTAGGCCCACCAGGTAGGCTGCCCTGGCATCCCTGGGAAGTGCTCTTGCTGATTCAACATAGTTATTCCATGATTGAACCCAGCCACCAAGCCAGTTGGGGTTTGCCTCTGGGAGATGCACAAGATCAGAGGCACCTCCCTGTCTGATGATGACTGCACCAGAGAAGACAGGAGTTGAGAGTAGCACCACAATTGGCCCCTTCTTGGCAGCCTGGATGAGGGATGGGTATTCAGGAGGGAAAAGGGAGTGCTCTTTTGCCTCAGCCTCAAACTGCTTCCTGAACTCTTTCAGCAGCTCTTCCAGCCTTTGGGTCTGTCTCCATCTCTTTGCTTCTTCTTGTTCAACAGATCTCCTATCCTGAGGATCCAGGAGAACTGGCTGATTGTCAAGGGAATGCAAGAGTTGGTTGATCTCATTCTGCTTGTTCAGAGGTATCTGGGAGCTGGCAAGTGGTGTACGTAGGCGGGTAGCTTGTTGCCAGAAAACTGCACGGCCTTGCTCTAGGAGTTCTATAGCAGTTGGGATGTCTTGGAGGGCCAAAGCATGGGATGCAGCCAAGACAGCTGCAGGTTCAGCATCTGTGATGGATTGTAGACGCTGCTTGGGGCTGAGGCCAAGGTATGCAGCCTGTGGCATCAGGGAAATAACTTCAGAGTAAACCTCAACCACCCTCTGCTGAGTTGGCTGATCAAGGTCACCAATTTGGGAGAATCTTGCTAGCCTAGAAACTGCCTTCCCCAGTGTGTTTTGCACAGCAGCAAGAGGATTGCGGAGGAGTTGTGTGAGTAGGTCCAGAGCTTCCCCAGGAGAATAATGGGATGTCTCAGGATCCAACTTGATGGACACCAGTAACCAGTGACAGGGATATGTACCAGGTGGAATTGTGGCTGCTCTCTTACATAAGGCAATGAACTCATCTAATGCAGCATCGTCTCTGAAGTGATGCCACCTATAGAGGACACAAACAGCAAGGTTGCTGAGTGATGCACCATGATCTGGGTGGCCAGAAGGACGGAGCACGAGAGCTTCACGAATCAGAGTGATCGTGCAGTCCAAGTCCGCGCGATCTCGGAGCTGCACGAACCGAGTCTGAAGGGCACCAGCAAGGTTGCTGAGCGACATGCCACGGTCTGGGTGGCCAGGAGGACGGAGCCCGAGAGCCTCACGATGCAGAGTGATCGCGCAGTCCAGGTCCGCGCGATCTCCGAGCTGCTCGAATCGAGTCTGAAGGACATTTGCGAGGTTGTTGAGCGACGTGCTACGATCTGGGTGGCCAGGAGGACGGAGCTCGAAAAAAAAAAAAAAAAAAACGATGGAGTAGGAAGCGTCCGGGAACGCCACGATCCAGCGATGCGGGGTACTGTGACGATGTGCGGCCGCGTGGTAGCGTCGACGGTGGTGAACTGAGCAGCGTGATATGGGAGAGGAAGGCCGGAAGATACTGATACAGGCATAGAATGTGAGCGACCGAGCCCGACAGCTCTATAGGAAGCATACCTTCCGTGGTGTTTGCTAACAAGGCCTTGATCAGATACTCGACTGAATATTGTGAGGAGGGGATTTGCCTTCCTTTGCTCAGGCTTAGTGTCTTGGTCTTCCACGCGTACAATCAGTGAGCGATACCGATCAGTTGAGGAGACCACATATTGAGCCGCGCCCCAGGGCGGATGTGTTCACGCGTCGTTGGGCGAAGTATGTGCGCGGCAAAGGCCATAGAGGATTTGGCAGGGGCAACGGCGGTGAGGAGGGAAACGAGCTGAGCGGGTCGTCAGCGCGGTAACAGCGTGTGTCATATCACGCGCAGAGGCGTCCGCGGCTCAAGCGCTCACGCTCGACCAACGGCCATGGGAAGCCCAACTCTGGCAGCCAACACGACGCGTTCCCTCCGGACTGCAGGGACTTCAAGCTCGGAGTGGTGGCGAGCACTACTACCACAATCGTCAGCGGTCCGCGGACGATCTCTCGTACGAAGATCGCTACTACCGTCCTGCACGGGGCACTCCCTCACAGCCGTGAGCGACCAACGGGCTCTTCGCTCCCCAGTACAGGCTGCTTTTGCAGAGCCGTACGAAGGCGGTAGGGCACCATTGCCGCGTGCGCTGCCAGAGCGACGTCGTACTAAGTCCTTCTCCCCTCCCCGTCGAGGCCACCCGAACTCTGGTCGTGCTCGTAGGGAGCCATCGCCATCGAGGGAGCGCAACTTGGAAGGACGACATGGCAGTTACTCCTCTCGTCTTTCACCAGAGCTACCGTCATCGCACCGCCACAGTCGTGCGCGCGGAGACGGCAAGATCGCATGGACATCGACGTCTCCCCACGGAACACCACCCTGGACCGTGAACCAGCAAACCGTCATGGTCTGGATGATTTGTCGGCACCTAGTACGTTATCCGCATCCTCCCATCTCTCGCGTCTCCGGCGTGCGATTCCCTCCTGAGGTGGAGGACGTGGCTGTCTCGAGAAGCCT
The DNA here is from genome assembly GCA_000344655.2 of Fomitopsis schrenkii. Classification (NCBI taxonomy): domain Eukaryota; kingdom Fungi; phylum Basidiomycota; class Agaricomycetes; order Polyporales; family Fomitopsidaceae; genus Fomitopsis; species Fomitopsis schrenkii. The sequence goes on from KE504123.1 coordinate 1,186,422, forward strand.
TGGGAGTCGAGTGATGTTATCCCCTTCTGCCCATTCCCGACCTCTTCCCGTGCGCTGCGCAAGGACGTTCACCCCGGGGTCGCCCTTTTCCGCTTTATCCTTTGTCTACGTCTCCGTTCGTCGCCCTCCTCACCTTGTCCGTTTTCATCTTGCAGGGACCAGATCGCCGCCGCCACACCCCCGCGCGCCGTCTCCACCCGACCCACGTCGGTTCTCTCGCGGCCCTTCGCCAGGAAGCTTGCAAGTTTCGTCAATTCCTGCGCCTCCGCTTGCGCCAAGGCAGAGATGGCCAGATAGGCCAGACGACCCTCGAAGATCTCCGCCCTCCCGTGGTTACAGTGACTACTCACTAGTTGACTCTATACCGCAGCGGCGAGGGCGAGAGGCTGACAGTATGAACCTCTGAAGCTGCCGCTGTTCGGTCCCTTCCACCGAGTCCGTTCCCAGCGCCGCGTCCTGGCTCCGGCAGAGGGAGGGTATGTGGCCATTTCGCCATGACCGTACCAGATTATCAATCTCATTGCAGGATCATCCTCCTGTACCCGAGCCTCTTCTGAGCCCGGACAGACTCCCTGCCCCCATTGAGGATGTTCGCCGTTCATCTGTCTCGAGCGCTAGCCGCGCAGAACTCGTCAGTCTTCCTACATTCATGCACTGCCTTCTGCTGACATCTATATATCTTCAGGCTACTGACTGGCCACCTCGTCCGGCAGACGATAATACGGCATTGCCTGCTCGACCGCAACACTGAGCGCAAGGACCGTGGCCCTTGTGTGGTACGTTGCGTGACATGCGAGGCCTCGTGCAGGAGTTCATGTCTCTTTCGCAGAGTCGCTTTGGACCGGAACGTCCGCCGTCTTCTGCTGCTGCTGCTCCTTCCGACGGCACGCCTCGTGTCTGGATGACTAGGGAAGAATCAGAACGAATGCTCAGCACGAGCAAAGAGACCAAGCAGCCCGAGCTGACTCACAAGCTCCCGGAACGACCGGTGCGCACCGAATCCGAGTCAAGGCGCCCGAACGATGTTCCAAATGCATCAACTGGTTTCAACGGAAGCGCATCTCGCAATGACCGACAGCCAGTGTACGAGCTCGTTCGCCCTGCGAAGACTACACCGGGCCCACAGCGCGCAATGAACGGACCGCATGATGTCCCGGGCGGCCGCCAGAGCCCCGTTGACGTGCGACCGCGGGGTCCACCTCCGAGTCTCGAGGGAGCGACTTACCTCCTCGTTTAGTGACCACCACGGCCCCGTTGTTCCACTCCCTGCCTCTCTGCCGCCGCGCCCTATCACTCACGATGCCTTCCCGGAGCCAGCCCCACGCCTCGACAACCACGACAATTGGCGTGATGATGCACCACGTCGCCAGGATGAAAGATTCGCTTGGGAACGTCCTACCAACGAGCCTATCCGCGACGAGTCCCGAGTCCCCGGGCAGTGCACCCAAGATACACCCGGACCGCGCCCGTTTGTTGCAGACGACGCCAGGGCTTCCACAGCCTCAGGACGAGCCGAATAAGAAACCCCCGGTGCGCATCCGTCGCCCGCCTCCGATGGCGAAGCTGCCCGACATTCCGTCGCTGCCCGAGAAACCACCTCCCGAAGTCGCATTCGGGCGCGTCGATGACCATATGCGTCCAGATTCGCTCAGGCGCACGGGCTCGTCGCTGCTCGACAGGCTGTCCCTCGACGACTCC
>KE504123.1:1192889-1203516 GCA_000344655.2 Fomitopsis schrenkii
AAGTCGCATTCGGGCGCGTCGATGACCATATGCGTCCAGATTCGCTCAGGCGCACGGGCTCGTCGCTGCTCGACAGGCTGTCCCTCGACGACTCCATGCTTCATGGGACAGAGGCTTCTCCTTCTCTTCGTGAGAGGATGTATGTGTTTGGGAACGGGCCTGGCGGAGGCGGCTACGGCGATATGGTGGATACCGACGTGGAGATGGGCCAAGGACTCGAGCCGTCGCGCATAGGCGGGAGGAAGCGTGCGCCCCGGCCAAAGCGTGGAAGGCGGCCGGCATTAAGCACTTGTTGTCACTCGATGGGTGATGAAAACGTCTCCGCAAGGCTTGTAACTGAACGATATAGATCGACGATCGTCTTCGCGCTAGCCAAAGGCTACGCAATTTCTCGCAATGCCATTATTCATCTCAACTCTCGTCTACGTGTCGGTGCTTCTCCGACGCTGGCGGCGTGCGGCTCCTCGACGGCGTCAGAGAGACGGGCGGGTTCTCCCTCAATCTGGCTTGTCGTACTGGCAAAGCCCTGCTCAATCGTCAAGTTCGATGGATAATGGCTCCGGTACGACAGCCCTAGGAATGAAAGTTCTGCTCCCTATGGAGGTGCTACGGTCATGGTTGTTGGTCGAATCTCTTCCAACATCATCCCGCACCACACACTGAACCTCCCTTTGCCAGCATTTCACCTATCGGGAGAGCCAAGCGAAGTACACTGATACCTCCCGCGTGCCATTAGCTGTCGCAACGCAGTCAAAGAGGCGCACCCCTTATGCGAATCGACGGCAGGAATTATTGCAGCAAGTTGACCTGGGTTTGAGTTCTCGGAGGCACACAACACTGTCGCGCGCAAAGCAACGGAGCCCTACGCGGTAAGCGGTGCGCAAGAGCAACTCTCAGTGTCATAGGCGGTTGCAAGTCCTCAGAGGGCAGTGTCTCTGGGCTGCTAATCATCTTCCAGCTGCACTCGACGTCGACCAGGGCACGTTCACGCTGATGATATGGATGCACTTGACAATCTTGCTGTGTAGAATGACTGCATCACACTCGAGTGAGTGTCCAAGTGCCCGAGAAAGCGGATGTGCTTGACCCGCCCTCGCGTGCAGTGCCTCGCATCCCGCCAGGGTAACGACGAGCTCAGTGTGCCCTTTGCCGTGCTGCAGGCAGTGGGAGAACTCCGTCGCGCACGCAGTGGTGGATTAGTACGAGGAAGGCTGCAAAGGATCAATTGATCTGGATGCTAGGTTGTGGGGTGAAAATGGTGGCTCACAAGTATGTTGACTGCTCTTGGATACTGCAGTACTTGTGTACAGCAGATTTCATGATTTGCCTCAGCAGTGTCAATACTATTGTGGTGTAATCAGAAAATATGCAAAACTCAGGCTCCAGATATGCTATGTCTACACGAACACAAGAGAAATCACAATACAAGATACTGGAGGGGATGTGAACTAGGATTGCTAATGATGCATCAGTATTTGTCCATTTGAGATTAGTGATTGGCTACAACTTACAATGCTGGTATATTGTCTGTAGTTCAGATCCCTATATGAATGAATGGAGCCCAAGTGCTAGGTAATATCTCCTTGCTATTGGATGATGTGTGCAACTTCTCCACAGCCTCATCCAGTGCAATGGCAACAAGATCAGGATCCAATGGCTTGCTTGGATCCTTGCATAAATGCTGATACAGTGTCTTGGCAATGTCAGCACCAACACTGTCTGCCATGTACCTGTGAACAAAGTCAGAAAGAGTCATCCCAGTGCAGAAGTAGACATACCACATGGTTGCAACCACAGACTTGAATCCAAGGAACTGCATGGTAGCTGCAAGGTGTACTGCCTGGTCTGCTTGTCTGAGGTCCCCAGTGGCAGTTTGGCATGCACTGAGGATGGCCAGGAATGCATTGGGCAGGGATAGCTTCATCAGCTCCTCCATTGTGAGCATTCTATCAGCCATGAGGAATCCACTCTGCAGTGGGTCTCCCTGCATCTGGACACCATGAGATGCAAGGTGGAGAATGGCTGCATCACTGAGCTGTTCTTTGAGGGCTGTAGAATCAGCATCATGCAGTACCACCACCCTAGATGTGTCCTGCAGGAGAGGAGGCTGTGTACCACACAACAGATCATGGATGGCACTGATCTCACGTGTAGTTCCAGAGATATATGAGGCACCACTATAGGCAGCATGTGGCACAGCTGCTAAGACCACCTTGGCAGTGTGGGCAGGAAGGGATTGCTGGAATGAGTCCCAAGATTTCAGGAGTGTTGTGAGTGTTGAGGCATAAGATGATATGAAGTAGTCAGAAGAGCAAGGGCCATTGGGATACAGCCCTGCAGCATGGATAGGGATGTGTGAAAAGATGCCAGTTGGGCACCTAAATTGAGTCAGTATCTTCAAAGCTCAAAGAGTATGTGTTAACTCACCACCATAGTCTGCATCTTTGGCTTTTGCATTGTGGCTGAAGTTACACATTTCATAAGTCATACTACAATTCTTCTAGTATTTACAGAAACACACCTTTTCAAGGCCAAGAGCTTGGATCACTGGGAGGGCAACTTTATCCCACAGTTCCTCCAGCAACTCATGCTGACTGTGAGATATATTCCTTAGGCCCACCAGGTAGGCTGCCCTGGTATCCCTGGGAAGTGCCCTTGCTGATTCAACATATTTATCCCATGATTGAACCCAGCCACCAAGCCAGTTGGGGTTTGCCTCTGGGAGATGCACAAGATCAGAGGCACCTCCCTGCTTGATGATGACTGCACCAGAGAAGACAGGAGTTGAGAGTAGCACCACAATTGGCCCCTTCTTGGCAGCCTGGATGAGGAATGGGTATTCAGGAGGGAAAAGGGAGTGCTCTTTTGCCTCAGCCTCAAACTGCTTCCTGACCTCTTTCAGGAGCTCTTCCAGCCTTTGGGACTGTCTCCATCTCTTTGCCTCTTCTTGCTCAATAGACCTCCTATTCTGAGGACTGGGCAATATTGGCTGATTGTCAAGGGAATGCAAGAGTTGGTTGATCTCATTCTGCTTGTTCAGAGGTATCTGAGAGCTGACAAGTGGTGTCCGTAGGCGGGTAGCTTGTTGCCAGAAAACTGCACGGCCTTGCTCTAGGAGTTCTATAGCAGTTGGGATGTCTTGGAGGGCCAAAGCATGGGATGCTGCCATGATAGCTGCAGGTTCAGCATCTGTGACAGATTGTAGACGCTGCTTAGGGCTGAGGCCAAGGTACGCAGCCTGTGGCATGAGGGAAATAACTTCAGAGTAAACCTCAACCACACTCTGCTGAGTTGGCTTGTTAAGGTCACCAATCTGGGAGAATCTTGCTAGCTTAGAAACTGCCTGCCCCAGTGTGTGTTGCACAACAGCAAGAGGATTGTGGACCTGGTGGTCCGTCTGGTCGGAGCGTGACCTTGTCCACTCGTCTCTTTCCCTTGCTCGGGGTGCGCGGAAAGACGGGGGCTGAGGCGCTGAGTATCGTCGGGACCCCCGACGCGCGTGCGGGGATGGCCTACTCCGACGGCTTTGGTGACAAATGCAGCCTAACGCGACAGGAGGGCGGGCTGTCCACGAGCATAGACAGGATGGTGGTCGATAGACGTCTCGCGCGTCGATGGTCGGCGTGTGGGTATGTCGCGGGCAGAGGCCGTGTGCCGGATGTAGCCCTGTGCGGTCGAGACCTATGTCTATGTGCGCATATCGCTGGCGGCAGGGGACTTGAGCCGGAGTAGCGGTGAGGGGACTGATGTACTGCCGGTAGTTGACTGCACTACTGCGCTCGTTGTTGACGATATCGGCCGTTGGAGGGGCCGGCAGCGAGCTTCGGCGTGCAGTTTCATCTGGGAGTGTATGCCTGTGCGCGAGATGCGATGAAGTGTGAGATCGGTGGCATCGTGGTACGTGAGGAAGAGTTGCTCGCAGGGCATGTGAGGAGCTCTCTGTTCTGCTTGGGCTACGAGGTAGCCCGCCCTCGAGTCGATACCGCCATGTCAACTGCCTTTCCGGGTCTCCGCCTCTGTCCTTGTTCCCGCTCTCACTCAGATGCGTCGACGGTGGTGAGCCGAACGCGTCGCTGAGCAGCATGATATGGGAGAAGAATCGGAAGACATTGACACGCGCATAGAGCGTGAACGACCGAGTCCGGCAGGTGTAGTGCTTGCTACCAAATCCTTGACCAGATACCCGACTGCACTGTATGTTGTGAGCAGGGGTAGTGTCACGCGTGGGCGGAGTATGTGAGCGGCAAAGGTCATAGAGGTATACATAGCAAGGGCAATGGCGGTGAAGAGCGAGGTCGTCAGCGCGTGAACACCGTGTGTCATGTCACGTGCATGGAGCTAGATGCGGACGCGTTTGCCAGTGTCCCAGATCCCAGCCACCGTCATCTAGTAGGATTCATACGCTGTCTATACGCTGTTCAGCCAGTACTAATCGAATTCTCTGATATTTAGGTGATATTAATATTCAACGGGGGTCCCCGTCGCCTTCACCAGCCCCGCAACCTATACCGGTAGGCTCAAACAATCGGTCACCTACCGCGCAGCATAGGACTCACCTCTCGTGAAAATCATACACAGACATGCCTCCGCTTTGAGACGACTCATCGAGAGTAGTCTTGATGCGCGCTCTGCTTCCATACGAATCATCAAAACCGATGGCTCCTCCGAATCCAAGACATCGGGGTCCACAATTCGCGTGCGTATGCCGAACCTTCTTTCTCGGTGCTTTCTAAAATTACACACAAGTAGCAGATAGTCTGCTTGTACTCGAGGAACGTTTCACGTCCTCCAACTAGGTCAAGTTCGCCGACCGTGAACTGTCGCGCCTAGTAACGGCGTACGGCTTCCGTGGAGGCGGTTGCATCCATCCCGTACGTGGCGAATACGATGCTCGTCACGAACACGAGGATACATTCTTGCGCAGAGAGGTAAGTGGCCCCTTCGGCTTATATATGCGGGTGTAAACGCCAAGTCTTGCCGACGTTTGGGTGACAGGTCATCCCACGACAAGCTAGCCCCAGCGAAACCGGGCACCTCGCTTGCTCCGAAGTCATGCGAAGGCTGCGCGTGTGCGCCGCGACGTAGGAGAAACTCGTCACGCACAGCCAGCCACGCGTCTTCGAGTACCAGGTTCGTCCACCTTCAGAGAGCCAGGCTAAGCAAGCCCGATCTGTGGCGTGGATCCTTCCTCACGCAAGAAAATCAACAACGCAAGGCAACAACAATGGCAAGACACACGTGCGAAACGAGAACGAGACGGACGTTGACGAGGTGGAGCCGGAACCTACGCGTATGCTGCCCTACAGACCTCCCGTAGACCGACACTGATACGTCCTTGCGCAATGTCGCAGGCAGCGCGGCCCAAGAAGACGCTGTCCCTGCAGAATGTGCGCACATCTCGCACGTTCGCGTTGATGTTCCCCGTCTTCAGCGCGTTGCTGCAACGGCGCGTGGGCGCGCGCGGGTCGCACAGCACGAACGCGAATATATCCCGACTGGCTGCTCGGGGCGTGAGGGAGGCCAGGGGGCCGCCGAACTACCTGACTGCTACGAAGCGTATGAGGGCAGCGCTGGTGAAGGGGACATGTAACTCTATGCCACGTTAGTTCGATCTGTGCGAGGGAAGAAGTGGCTGACCTGGACATGCTCAGTGCTCCTGCAAAGGCACACTTTCATTGGCATCCCCGACGCAAGCAAGTGCCTCTGTCATCGAGCATTCGACCAAGCGGGATGCCGTCAACCACGGTGCCGTTTCGTACGTCCCTCGTTCTCATGGCACTGCACCCGCGCTGACCCGGAGGTTGATGCAGGTGCATACAGCGAGAAACCCCCCCTACCAGCTGGGCCTCGGGGACTTCGGCGACATGGGCCGGCTGCGGCTGGACCCCGCGCCCTCGCTGCGCACGCTCGTCGCGCTCGTGCGTAGCAAACTTACCCGTCCGCAGATCATCGTCGACGTGCATAACCCACCCTGCGCGCATGCAGTGGGCTGACAGGAAACAGCCCATCGTCGACATGCTTCTCTCGCGGCGTGAGATGTTGGCGGATCTTTCCTCGCTCAGGATTTGCGCGGACGGCAGGGACGACACGCTCGCGGTGTTGCCCGATCATACGCCATTGCCTGCTCGGCCGCGAGGGCATTCTTACACTGAGCGCAAGGACCGTGGTACGTTGCATGAGATGCGAGACCTCGTGTGGGAGCTCATGATTCTTTGGCAGAGTTGATTTGAGCCAGCTTTTGCTGATGCTCCTCCTTCCGATGGCACGCCTCGTGTCTGGATGACCAGGGAAGAAGCAGAGCGGATGCTAAGCACGAGAACAGAGAACAAGCGGCCCGAGCTGACTCACAAGCTCCCGGAACGACGGTGCGCACCGAACCCAACTCAAGGCGCCCCAACGATGTTCGGCCTACGCCTCCCAGTGATGAAGCTCGGCAAAGAAGCCCGGCGCTGCCTCCGCTGCCAGAAGCTAGAGCCGAGCCACCTTGCACGCGACTGCGACTGCGATATCGACATCTGCGGGACCTGCGGCCAAGACCACGCTACACACGAATACGCGACTGCCGCTCACCACTGTGTAAACTGCAACGTTGACGGGTATGCCTCGTGGAGCCGCATGTGCCCAGCGTTCGTTGAGGCCCCTCGTAGGATACAGGGTGCTGACAAGCTTGAGCAGTATAGATTCCTCCCGGTGCTAAGATAACCCTACCACCTGAGACCACCTCGATGCTCCCTCGCTGGGGCCACCTATGCACGCCCAGCACCCCGGTATGCGGCCCTCGGCGCCTCAGCCCTCGCGCTCATCCAATGCCTGGGATGATGAGGTCGATGAAGAGCACCATCGCGATACTTGCTATGCACCTCAGGGTGACTCCCAGATGTCCCTTCCGCATCGATTGGTTTCAGTGGAAACGCATCTCGCAAAGACCGACAGCCAATTTACGAGCCCGTTCGCCCTGCGGAGACTACATCGGGCTTGCGGCGCGGATAAAACGGACCGCCTGAACTCCCGGGCGGCCGCCAGAGCCCTGTTGACGTGCGACCGTGGGGTCCGCGTCCGAACCTTGAGCTTGAGAGACGACTCACCTCCTCGTACAATGATCACCACGTCCCCGTTGTCCCACTCCCCGCGTCTCTGCCGCCACGCTCCATTACTCATGATGCCTTCCCGGAGCCAGCCCCACGCCCCGACAACTACGACAGGAGGCGTGATGATGCACCACGCTGCCCCCTTCCAACAAGCCTATCCGCGACGAGTCCCCGGGCAGCGCACCCAAGGTACACCCGGACCGCGCCCGTCTGTTGCAGACAACGCCAGGGCTTCCACTGCCTCAGGACGAGCCGATAAAGTGATCCCCCGTGCGCATCCGCCGCTCGCCTCCGATGACGAAGCTTCCTGACATCCCATTGCTCAACCGCCTCCCGAAGTCGCATCTAAACGCGTCGACGACCATACACGCACGCATTCGCTCAGGCGCACAGGATCGCCGCTCCTCGACAGGTTGTCCCTCGACGACCCCGTGCCCCACATGCCAGAGGCCTCTCCTTCGGGTGAAAACAGGCGATGGGACGGCACGCTGCACGCACTTCACCTGACAAAGCTAGGTAAGTACCAGAATGATGAGCTCGACATCGACCTTGATGTATCTCATTGCTCTTGATAGTGCACAATATGTGACTGACACTGTTCATTGTCTGTATATGCTACCATTAAGTTACGTTACAAACTAAAACATGGCAATGAGACCTGCGTCTGGACTCGAAGCATACTACCGCAACCGTCGGGAGAGCGCGGAGCGATGCGTGGAATATCTGAGGCGCTACGATATGTGCTGTCCAACTGTTGCTCAGTCGCAGAGGTTTTCCGTCCTGCAAGCATATTTGATGACAGAGTCGACAGATGCACATAGCTTGATCGATAGGATGTATCAGCCTTTGTCGATGCATGCGAGTGCCTAAGGTCCGCGTGATCCCCGGGCTACGTGAACTGAGGCCTCAGGCTGTTCTCGAGGTCGTAGAATGACGAGGAGCGATTTGGGCGGCAGGCAAGAGGGAGGCCGAAAGGCTCACGACGCAGAGCAAACACGCTGTCGAGGTTCGCGGGATCTCCGGGCTGCTAGTAATCCAATCGAGCACAGAGGTTTCCCGTGAAATTGTTGAGGGACAGGCCACGATCTAGGTGGCCAGATCTGGGTGGCCAGCAGGGGGTAGGTTTCCAACCTCACGACGCAGAGTAACCGCGCTGTCCAGGTCCGCACAATCTCTGAGCTGCTCGAACCGAGTCTGAAGGGCGGTAGCGAGGTTGTCGAGCGACGAGCTACGGTCTGGGTGACCGACAGGATAGATACCGTGAGCCTCAAGGTGCAGAATGGCCGCGTTATCCAGGTCCGCGCAATCTCCAAGCTGCTTGAACCGAGTTCGAAGGGGGTTAGCCGGATTGCTGGACGACGAGCTATGATCTGGGTGGCCAGCAGGGCGGAGTTCGGGAGCCTCATGAAGCAGAGCACCCGCGCTGTCAAGTTCCACACGATCTCTGAGCTGCTCGCACAAAGCTCGAAGGGTGATGCAGCGAGGACAGAAACCAATAGACACTCACCATCCACATGTTAGTGCTTCACGACCTCCTCCTTCGCGCGGTACTCGTCCACTCCGAGGCCAAGCCCCGCCTTTTCTGCGGGTACGCATCCTGCGCCGCCAGCCCGCCTCTTAGCTTCATGCTGCGCTCACCGTAGATCCCGCCGCCGGGCAGGGCGAACCGGTGCCCACTCGCGCCCGCGTCCATGTCTACGTCCATGCTCGTGAGGTCGATGACGGACGGGATCGGATACAGACCATCCTCGGGCGGGACGCTCGTGTAGTCCGTCGCGGGTGTGTAGAAGCGGCGGTGCGGGAGCGTGAACGCGTGCGCGAGCAGCCGGAAGATCGGGGGGAGCACGAAGTGGAGGATGCTCTTCGCGAGGACGCGTTAGGCGAAGATAATCAGGATGCCTGCGGAGCTTCTGTGAGCACGCCGGCGGCATGTTGGGGGCGGGAGGCTTACCGAGGACCATCTTCATGCCGCTGACGGACCACCAGGTCGCGGCGTCCACCCAGTTGCCCCACGGGCTGCCCGGCTGGACGCGTATGAAGTATCTCTCGCCGAAGCCGTTGTGGAACATGAACCACCGTGAGAGGATCTCGCCCATCACCACGGACATGAACGCAATCGCGTCCTTGAAGCATGTGCAGTCGTCTACGGGCTGCGGGTGTCAATGGACTACGCACAAGCACAGCGGGACTGTCACCGCGGGCACTGAAAAGCACTGTCAGCGTTACTCGACGCGGTGTACGAGCTATGCGCATCTATCCAGTGCGAGTCCCGGAAGCAGACATGCAGGGCATCGCTGTAGAACCCAGATGCCGGTGCTGAGAACGAAGCCACAGCGACGGCCAGTGGACGAGTGCATGCCGGTATACAGGCGACCGTAGACGATCGAGACGTAGAACAGGATTCCGGTGAGATATATTGTCGGATATGAAGAGGCCCCGATTGGGTGTGGACGCAGCTGCTTCATCGAGGACGCCGGCCGTAATGTTTTGAACAGTAGTAACGGCGGATGCAACAGGGGCGGTCGATCTCGTGCACACTTGGTGGGGGGCGTAAACGCGCCCCCGCGCGCCCGGGCCAAACATCTCTTCATCCTAGTTGAGCAGTCGATCACGCTCGCGCAGGTAGCTCCTGATCTGGATTGAGTACTGGCAATGCGGCGGGGCGAGCTGCCGCGTGAAGGTGAGCCCCGTCGTCATCGCCGTCGTCAGTTCGAAGCACACGCCCTCGTCGCCGCCCAGGCTCGCGGGGCTCACAAACAGCGGCCCGCCGTCGTTCCTGCTCCGGCACGACGAGAAGCCGAACGCCATGCGCTGGTATGCGCTGAGCGGCACGCGGGACACATCCCTGGCTTGGCAATTCATCTGGTCAGAGAGCGTGCAGTTGCCCGTTCGTTTTTCTTGCTCTTGCTCGGGGCGTGCGGGAGGACGGAGGTGGTAACGCCAGATATTATGGTATCATGGGGACCCCCGTCACACGCGTGGGGATGGCCTGCTTCGGCGTCGGCTTTGGTGAGAGACTCGAGCTGACGCGATAGGAGGGCGGGCTGTCTGCGGCTGTCTGCAGCATAAATGGGACGGTAGCCGACAGAGATCTTGCGCGCGGATGTTTCGTGTTCGGGCACGCCAAGGGCAGAGGACATGTAGCCCTGCTCGGCCAGGGACTATGTGTACGTGCGCACATTGCTGGCGGCGGAGGAGTTGGGCGGGAGTAGCGGTGACGGGGCATGCCGCGTACTGCCTGGAGTTCACTGCACCACCACTAGAGCTTTCACAGGGGGCTTCGGGGTCGTGCAATCTCATCCGGGAGTGTGTTCTTGTGCGCGAGAGGCGATGGATGGAGGGAGCAGTGTGATCGCGGTCCGTGTGGATGAGTACCTCTCAGTGCGAGTATCTCTGTTCGTCCTGAGCTACGAGGTAGCCCACCCCAGGTTGATACCGCCGCATCAGCTGCGTTTCCAAGTCTCCGCGTCTGTCGTGGCTGCTCTGATCGTGATGGGTGTGAGCAGGTGTGAACAGCGCGTCTCCTTGTATCCTGCTTC
>KE504123.1:1211216-1232928 GCA_000344655.2 Fomitopsis schrenkii
TCTGCTTGAACCGAGTCAGAAGGGCACCAGCAAGGTTGTTGAGTGACGAGCTACAATCTGGGTGGCCAGCAGGACGGAGCTCGAGAGCCTCACGGTGGAGAGTGATCGCGCTATCCAGGTCCGCGCGATCTCCGAGCTGCTCGAACCGAGTACAAAGGGCATTAGCAAGGTTGTTGAGCAACGAGCTACGATTTGGGTGGCCAGCAGGACAGAGCTCGAGAGCCTCACGATGGACAGTGATCGCACTGTCTAGGTCCGTGTGAACCCCGAGCTGCTCGAACCGAGTATGAAGAGCAGTAGCGAGGTTGTTCACAATGGGACTATGATGGTGATGGCCAAGCGGCCAATGGACAAGGGCTCTCTGCAATGACACGACAGCTAACTCCAGATCGGCGCGGTCACCGAGGCGGCAGAAGCGATCGTAGCCGGCCTGTCCCAGTTGCGCGAACAACGCTCCGTCATCTCGTTCTTCCGTCCCATCGCCGGATGAACGCTGCGCAGCTGTTGCATGGAGTCGGCGACGAGCCGCACCCGACTCCGCCATGGTTGTCAATGCTTCGCCATGGCTGTCGAGTGACGTCACCAACCCGGGTCGACTTGCTGACCCGGGAGACAACGCAGGAGTGTGGACGCTCTCCGCGCGCAGTGCAACGATCCATTCGAAATCAGCGTGGTCTTTGTACTTCTCGTACCGGATGCTGAGAGCAGTGGTAAGACCGGTGAGGACGTGAGCACGGAGGGGGTTTCGGGGTTGAGAGAGGTCTAGAGCCTCGCAATGCAGATGTATTGCACCGTCGAGGTCATCACGATCGCCGCAAAGCTCAAAGCGAGCCCGATGACAATGCGCGATGATGCTGAGGAAATGTACCCTACTATCGGGGTCGCCATTTGGGAGTAGAAAGAATGTCTCGTAACCCAATTGAATGGCGCGGTCCAAATCTTCGGCAGCACGATCGCCGGACTGAGCAGATCGGGCTTTGAGGACTTGGATGAGACGGTGGATGAGCGGGGCGCGAGCTGGGTTGTCGGCTGGCAGGAGGTCGAGCGCGGACTGATACAGTGTCATTGCGACTTCGATGTGGACGTGATCCGCGGGTTGCGAGTTGGGGTTGCCCATGAAGCTGTCTGCGATGGTATGAAGAGCAAATGCATGCGCTATCGGACTGGCATCTGGGGGAACTCGTGCGGCAGCCTGCTCGATAGCCTCGTCCAACGTGGTGCTAACTTGAGCTCTCACAGCGGAAGGGATGTCGCCGTCGCCGTCAAACGAATCGACGACTTCCGGACGACCTGGTAGGCCATCTTCGACTTGTTCGCGAAGCACTGGTTGATCGTTATCCACTAGATATGCATCATATTGTGAGCCACAGCGTCCCGCGCAAAATATTGTACGACTTACTCACTTGGTGTGTACTCGGATGAAGGTGAAGAGGGGAAGGACGCAGGCGACGGACAGTTCAAAGCTCGTACAGCGTGTGGCTTAGGCCTCGTGGTAACTGATTGGAGGCTGTGTGCCGCCGAATGTCTTCTCTGGGTGTATTTGGGCGACTATGATTACGCAGGTACATGGCACACGACGCTGAGACCACACGTTGATCTGGTGGCCGAGCGCCGAGCCTACAAGGTCGGGCGAGATGCAAAGCCCCGCAGAGTGCGCATGCACAGGTCCGTAAAGTAAGCCTGTGTCAGAGTCATCAGTACCAACCACTGGCATGCTTGACTGTGCTCACGACCTCACCGCTGTCATTCTCATGGCTCCAGCTGCTCAGCGCAGCAACATCGGCGTGTGACCGCTCTTCCAGAACCACCCAGTGCCAAATTCGAAAAAGAGCGAGGTCGTCTGGCCGCGGAGGAGCTCGAGGGTGAGTCGGAGGTACTTAGACGCCGGTTGGCCGTTTCGTTTTGCGCGACGGTGTTCCTCCTCTCTCTCCAACAGTCTTGGTTCAATCTTTGGCTCTACCTACGGCGGACTAACCTCGCGCCATCCCAAGGATTACATTCACGGTGGTGACTCGACATGAGTATGCACAGCAATACGTCTGTGACAATGTGCAGAACATTGATTGAGCATCGACTACATGCCAAGGGTGCGTCGTGTCTCACTCCATCCTCTATTCCTCAGTGCAAAGGGCCTGGAGACTCCTGGAGACAAACCTGCGGCGGGCTAATCCACTAATATACCTTTTCTCTCGGCATGGTTGTTTCGTGGCACAGACACAAATCATATTTTACTACCCCAAACCCCTCACCGATGTTCATATGTCTTTGCCTCTCACGACGTCTCGAATCCAAGCGTACCCGTCATTGTATCCGCAACAAGACAATTCATTGGATTCCTGGATCATGCAGCGTGGCTGTCGAATAACCGGGATACACAAGCTCTCGCGGATTGGATCGGACGACCTTGGCCTCCAAACATGCTACGCGTTGGTGTGAGTTGTCGTGTTTCTGTTTTATGGATTGCGGACTCTCATACCTACTCTTGTCGCACCGAACTCCATCACAGCCATCCCCGTGGCGGATTGCATTGCAAAATACCGTATGTGTTCTCTCACACGTACTCTATGCGTCGTACGGTACTCATCGACATCCCGTTCAAGTGCATGCTACCGCGAAATATTATGGAGGTATCCACAATGCTGTGGGACAGGTTCCGATCACCGCCTGGGGCTGGCCCGAGAAGACCTCGCGATGCACTGGAAAACGAGATTCATCGACGCAGAGCTTGATGCAGACCAGGACGGTGATTCCGTATCTGGAATGCGTCGTCCTGAAGTGTATGTAGTACAGATACAGACCGCAGGCAGGGCGAAGATTGGCCTTTGCTTTTCCCGCTTGCAGGTGCCGCGCTCTTCTTGCGGGAGAATGATCCGCGATGTTGCTGCAACCACAGCTCGTATACTCGGTCGGACGTCAATCGCCTCGCCTCACTGTGACGGTACAAGCTTTGGCGCCCCGGATCTCAGGCTGCCAAGTACTGGTGGTTCCGTGACATGAGGCTCGAGATAAGAGAAACAGTGGGACGCACATCCTCTTGCCATGCTCGTTTTCGCAAAGACGTGAATGGCACACAGCCCTGCCAGTGCGTTAGGCTCTGTGGAGCATGGATATATGGTAGCCAACATCATCATATTCTTACAGCCACAGTAACGCACGATGTGGGCGGGCGTTGCAGTAGTGCTTCTGCCTAGTCGTCTTCCTAATACCATCATAGTCTTCGCCGGACAGACTGCCTTAGGGCCCGGGTGCCGTAATGGACCGAGTGCCAAGATGCAACTGTTTCCTGCGCGTCCTGCTCTCGGGCGGCGATCCTTCTGAATGGCGCTTCAATACGGTCATAGACTGGTCTACAACTCAGAGGAGCCTCACGCTGGCTCACACTGCGGCCGCAAGTGCGCGCGGTATTCGGGAAAGGGATAGCGGGGCAGCCACCGCGACTGACAAGTGCTCTGCATCATGTCGCACCCTGACCGCCGTCCAGAAAACACAATAATGATACTATATCGCTACGGTACGCGAAGTCAAAGATGCTACGACATTACGGAGGGGCGAGCAATAACGAAGGCAAGGCTCGATTACAGTTCGAAGGGGATGGTATACTTCGGGGTACAAGATATCTTATCATTCATTATCGTTACACTCATCAACAGGGTTACCGCAGGCGCACGCCCCATCCGAGCACCTCGAACATGACGGGGATGATGCCGCACGCGAGCATGCCGATCCCGCAGTAGACGAAGACCTTCGCCAACACTACACGACCCAGCTGAACGGCGACCCTCAACGACGGAAACCAATAAACACTCACCATCCGCATCGTAGTGCTTCACGACCTCCTCCTTCGCGCGGTACTCGTCCACGCCGAGGCTGGGCCCCGCCTTCTCCGCTGGGTACGCATCCTGCGTCAGTAAACCGCCCCTTGCCTTCGCGCCCCAGAGCTTCACGCTGCGCTGGCCGTATATCCCGCCGCCGGGCAGCCCGCTCGCGCCCGCGTCCATGTCCACGTCCATCATGCTCGGGAGGTCGATGACGGACGAGATCGATTACAGGCCCTCCTCGGGCTCGACGCTCGCGTAGTCCGTCGCGGGCGTGTAGAAGCGGCGGTGCGGAAGCATGAACGCGTGCGCGAGCAGCCGGAAGATTGGGGGGAGCACGACGTGGAGGATACTCTGCGCAATGATTCGCCAGACGAAGATGATCAGAATGCCTGTTGGGGTTCTATGAGCACGCGGGGGCTGCCCTACCGGAGCAAGAGGCTTACCAAGGATCATCTTCATGCCGCGGACGGACCACCAGGTTGCGGCTTCCACCAAGTTGCCCCGCGGGCTGCCCGGTTGGATGCGCACAAAGTAGTTCTCGTCGAAGCCGTCGTGGAACATGTACCAGAGCCGTACGAAGGGGGTAGGGCACCATCGCCGCGTGCGCTGCCAGAGCGGCGCCGTGCCAGGTCGCTCTCCCCTCCCCGTCGAGGCCACCCGAACCCTAGTCGTGCTCGTAGGGAGTTATCGCCATCGAGGGAGCGCGACTTGGAAGGACGACATGGCAACTCCTCCTCTCGTCTTTCACCGAAGCTACCGTCACCGCACCGCCGCAGTCGTGCGCACGGACGGCAAGATCGCGTGGACATCGACGTCTCCCCACGAAACACCGCCCTGGACCGTGAACCAGCAAACCTCCGTGGTGCGAATGATGCGTCGGCCCCTAGTACGTTATCCGCATCCTCCCATCTCTCGCGTCTCCGGCGTGCGATTCCCTCCAGAGGTGGAGGACGTGGCTGTCTCGAGAATTCCCGACCCTATGCTGTGCCGCGTCGATCTCTTGCGACTTCAGCTTATAGCCCGGTCGTCGCCCTCGTGTACAGGGCCGTCTGTGATTCGCTCCGATCGCCGCACCGGATCGCACTCGAGTGCCTGCTCAGGTAGTCCAAAGGCGGAAGGGACAGAGAGCGCGTCGCGCGCGAACCACGCGGGTAGCTGGTTCAACAATCACCCATCCGGCACGGAGCGCGATGCGGTTCTGGCTAGCTTCTGGTAAGGTGTGGCCATTGCTCTTTGTTGACTTCCCGGTAACCTCTCTCAACTAGTTCCTCCCTCCACGCTACGCCGTGTCGATCTCCCGTGCGAGAGCCACCCGCGGCTTCAGCTTATCGCCGGGATGCCACACTCGTCTACAGGGCTTTCAGCACGCTTCGCCGACCAACACAAACACTCTGGCGGACTCACTACTGCAGACGCTGTCCACAAATCCAACTTGCCGGTCCTGGGAGGTTCGCCGGCAGGGTGGATTCAGCCTTCTGCGGGCGGCCGGCGGCGTCGGTGTCACCGGAACTGCTGGTTTGCACAGTCGGCCGTTTGACATCACCACCGCGTTTCAGTGGCTTGCGCAGCGTCCGTACCAGATGCCCAAGAACTGGTATAGATGGTGCCATGATGCAACTAACGCCCCGCAGTGTGTCGTAGCAGCGCTTGATATGGACCTACGGCCATCACCATAAGTCATGCTCTAGCATGATGAGAGACACGTCAGAGTCGCAAATGGGTGGATCAACCCAGCAGTGAAGTACAGGGTTGAAGGGGATGGGATCTCCGCGCAAGTTCAGCAGCCAGGCTGGTCGCGCGCTCAGCCAGGCGTCCTATGTGATATGTGGTCGTCACGCACCAATATTGGGCCACGAGGAGGTGGGGGTGGCGTCTTGCATCTGCGAGGGCTTCGGTTCCTTTTGGATGGGGGCAGTGACAGAGGCTGCTGGCGAATCCAATCCCTCAAATACGCGCGCTTTGCCGTCGCGCGCATGCCTGGCAGTTCGATTGCCTGCGCATGGATCCTCCCGAGCGCGTGGCCCAAGCGAGTGGCGTTGAACTTGTAGGTGTTCGGCCGTGTGTTGGTCGGATGGGTTTGCGGCGGCAGCGCGTCCATGTAGTTCATGTCCAGAGCTGTTGGGTAGCCTTGGGAGATGTCTAGAGCCATTAGATGGCCTCGGGGAACGTGCAGTGCCGCTGGATGGCCGCGGGGATTCGTAGAGTGGGGGCCGGCTGCCGTGCGATTCGTTACGCGTCAAGTCGAGCGAGTCATGTCGTTCGTCCGCGCTCTTCTCCTCCATCATCGCTAGCTCCCTCTGCTTCTCCTTCCCCGTCCCCTCCTCCGTCTCCCCACTGCCCGATTCATATCCAAACAACGATCTCTGTGGCTAACCCGCCGGCAGAGGTGGTGGCGCCTCGATTCTGCCCCTCGTCGCGTCTCGTCAGACAACGCCCTGGCGGGCTTCTTGGTCGGGTATCCAGACCTCAATCGCTTCATTCGGTCCGGTGAGTGCTGACCTGTGCGAGGACGAGACGGCGAGTTTCGCCCGTGTTCAAGGGCAACGGCGCGGTGGGTGAGTAGCAGGGGTCTCGCTTCAGGCAGATGATGCTTGATCACTGCGATTCGCGCGCGGACTGCTCGGCGAACGTGAGGCGGCGGCGGCACTTGTTCCGAGTAAACGGTAAGCATAGCAGCCGGGGAGGCAGCGGGGGAGGAAGTGCCGGAAAGATGGGACGATTCTGAACCCGTTACGCTGGCCGGGTGTGAGGTAAAGCCACGCCACACGAGGCGAAGCTGAGAGGGGACGAGTCTCAGTCGAGAAGTTCCTGGGTAGAGCACCGGTCCTGCGGCAGCTTGCATTTCGTAGCACTGAGTTGCAGCGGCTCGGATCCGTTCTTGCCAAAGATCTCGGTGCCGGGGAGGAGGGAGGTAGGCCCGAGGCGCGTTCGTGGTAGAGCCACTGCGCGCTCCGCAGCGGGGCCGCTCACTGTCCCGCAGGGACAAGCGAGCCCCCTCAGCTGGTTCGCGCGCCGCAGCTCCCAGATCCTTCAGGCCTTGGTGATCATGAGGCCGGCTGGGCAAGGGGCGCATAAAAAGCGGCCATACTGGTTTGCGGGCGCAACACGAATCTTGCGGCGGGGTCGTCGACTGTCCCCGAAGGGTCAAGTCAATGCCTCATCGCCGCAGCATCACGAGGCCTTAGTGAACCTGAGATCGGCTGGGCAAACAGCGCATAAAAGGTTGCGCTACTTGTTTGCGGGCGCAACACGAAGAAGGAAGCGGGGTCGTCGACTGTCCCCGAGGGGTTAAGTCAATGCCTCATCGCCCCCAGCATTGCGTGCGCCACGCCTTCAACACGATTGCGGCGGGGTCGTCGACTGTCCCCGAAGGGTCAAGCCAATGCCTCATCGCCGCAGCATTGTGCCCGCTGCGCATCTCACTGATGGTCTCGTTGGACTCGAACTGCAACGTCGTCTATGAAGTGTTGGAATGTGGCGCCCTGGGTGCCGAACGCGCCCGAGTCGCCCGCTGAACCCGACCGCATGGATGGTGCTGAGCAGGCCCCGGCACGATGTGGATTATCCAGCATTGTACGCCCGGTTGCTGATGATGAGTAGTTGAGCGTCGTGAGGCTCAGCGCTGCCGCTGCTGAGGGAGTCAGCCAGTCAGTGGTCGTTGCGCTCAGAAAGGGCAAAGAGAGGCAGCGTACCCTTGAGGTTGTCAGCGGCGTACTGCCATTGCGAGATTCAAGGGATGGAGAGGGGAGGCGAGGTCGTTGAGGATGGGGGAGTCCATTGTGAGCTTTGAGTGCGGAGTGCGGAGGGCATGGTTCCTTGGAAATGGGGGAGCTGCCATTGCATGAAGGGGAGCATCGAGGAGGAGGACGGAAACGTGCTTGAGAATGTCGAGAAGAACGAGCAAGCGCCGACCAGGCGCGTCCGAGCGCGTTCATAATCTCACGCGACAAACGACTGCCACCACCCGCCCTGACCCGTCCTCGTCCTCGTCGTCGCCCTCGTCGCCGCCTGCTATGCGATGCGCACGACGGGCATCTACATCTGTCCCAACAGCGGCGGCCTCCTTCATCTCGGCAGCCCCTGTCTCCGCAACTTCTGGAACGCCGTTCTCCCTCTCGGGCTCGTTGCCTTCACCATCGCCAGCACACTCCCCCAACCCATAAATCGGTCCGCGCCTTCGTCGTCGCCATAAAAAGGCCCTTCTGTAACTTTCTCTCCCTCTCCGAAGCAGAGGCACTCGATGGTGACGACCTAGACCGCGTCCCGCGTAAGACCGTTCTTCCCATTCCGCTTTGGCGTAGCCTCCTTCTCGCAGTCGTATCGCTCTTGGAGACCCTCGTATGGCTCGGTCTCGCCACGTACAGCTTAGCTGTAAGCCCCATCGACGTTCCTCATGCACTTGCACTCTCGTTCGCCTGGCTGTATGCAGCGGTCCACCCCTTCGTTGCGCCGTCCGCCACTCCGCCGACCTCCCTCCTCGCTCTCTACATGCTGTAACTCGTCATGAGTATCTCACCTTCGGTGGTGCTCTCTTTGACTCTAGCGTACGAGGCTACCCGAACCCATGCGCCGCTGGTCCTCGCGGCATATATCGCGAACCTTGCCGCAACCGTCACCCTCCTCTTGCTTGTCTTCAATAAGTTATTGGTTGGCGTGCCGAGTGATGCAGTCGAGCAGGACAAGATTGTGAGTCTTCACATTCTCAAGTGCTGCATACAGACCGACGTATTACAGGGCCAATCCGTCTCTCCAGAGGACTACAATACCCTCTGGGGCTGGATGCACTTCACCTTGATCCTCCCCCTTGTGGAACGCGTCCGTCCGTCTCATCTCGGCTCCACTCACGTACTCACAGCATGCTGCAGGGCACGAAAACAACACTCAGTGAGTCCGACATCTGGGCCCTCAGCCCGACGGTGCAGGCCCGCCCACTCTGCATCAGCCGTACGCTGCGCCACACGGTCTTCCGCTGGCTCTGGGCTGCCAACTCGCTCGACCTGACCTTTGACTTCATGCTCACGTACGTCAGAGTTGTCACGCGAGCTCATTCTGCCTCAAGCGCATCCTCCACTCCCTCGACCAGCACACGCACCCGATATCCGAGACGCGCGCACTGGCGTCCATCTACGCCATCCTTGCGTTCCTCTCGACGCTCTGCAAGGCGCAGTCAGACGTGCAGCACCTCTGGTTCGGCCCGACATGCATCCGCTCCGAGCTCATGGCGGCGATCTTCGACAAGGCGCTGAAGCGGAAGGGCATCTCCGGGCTGGTCGACCAAAACCCTGAAGCCGCAGAGGTGAAGGGGAGCCCGAAGGTGGACGACCGGAAGGCGGTCGCGGACATGGGCAAGATCGTGAACTTCATGGCGGGCGACGCGAACCGGATCTCGCAGATCGTGGCGAGCTCGTACTTCATCTACGGCGCGTCCTTCAAGATCATGATCGCGTTGACGTTCCTGTACCAGCTCCTCGGCCTCTCCCCGTTTGCGGGCTTCATTGACCTCTTCGATGCCCAGCCAGCTCTGCGCTGCCCACTCGCTCGACTTCCTCCACAACTTCGCGCTCACGTACGCCAGCGCCGCATTCAACTATGCGAGCCCTTTATTCGTCTAGTACATCCTCAATTCCCTCGACCCACGCATGCATCCGACCCCGAGAAGCGCGTGGGACCTACCGTGAACCTCGCCGCGATTGTCCTCCTTGGCGCCGACCTGAACATGATGTTGGCTGTCCCGAATGATGCAGCCGAGAAGGCCATGATTGTGAGAGCTCCCGTCCTCGAGTGTTAGAAGCAGGACGACAAGGCAAAGGGCACGAACGGTCGCAAGTCCTGACGGTGGCTGCGCCGCTCGCGCCCGCCGTCGCATGCGCCTTTGGACGACGCGGAGAGAGCGGTGGATAGACGGTTAACGGGGGAGCAGGACGAATGGACACCACCGCTGTGAGCTCCGCGACCTCATTCATGACCTCTCGCCCGTCACGGGCGTCGGCATCTCCAAAGCGGAGGCCTGCGTGTCCGCATCGCGTGGTACATGTGTTCAGTGCGTATTCGCTCGCTTTCAATGGCTAGCGTTGGCTGCGGAACGTTGACCTCCAGGGGATGGATAGTGTTAAGCTGTTCATGTTCATCAATGATGCACTGGGGCGTGGGTTGAACTATTTTTATTGACTGCAGGAGTTATATGATACGTGCGCGCTGAGGGACAGCAAATATGAACATGAGGATGAATCTTCGCAGTCAGGCACCCCATGCCCTCTGGGTCGGTCAGTCGGTATAGCAGGGAGCCTGTAGACTACAGCATGAATTGTACCTTGTAATTCTCATACATAGCCGCCTCAACAGCCAGTTGTTCAGTACCGCATTGGCGTCCGGGAAGCGCAATAATAATTGATACATACCCACGTGGGTACGATACGCCAAGTCGAGGAACGCGCAATTACGAGGGTGAGGAAAATTGAGGCCCCGGTGCGAGGGGAGGGTATATATCACAAGCTTCATATCGCTCGCTATCCCACGAACAGATCTACCACACCCGCACGCGCCGCCGATCCTAGCACCCATGGCGGGAATGACGCCCCACGCGAGCCCGCAGATCCCGCAGTAGACGAAGACATTCGTCAACACCACACGACCCAGCTGAGCGGCGAGCAGCTTGGACAGACACCAATAAATACTCGACATGCGCATCGTAGTGCTTCACGGCCTCCTCCTTCGCGCGATAGTTGTCCACCCCGAGGCCCAGCCCCGCCTTCTCTGCGAGGTACGCCTCCTGCGTCGCCAGACGGCTTCGCGCCGCGCAGTTGAACGCTGCGCTCGCGATAAATCCCGCTGGGCTGTTCCCGCCCGCGCCCACGTCCATGTCCGTCGCGGTGTCCATCACGTTCGGGAGGTCGATCACGGGCGGGTTTGGGTACAGGCCCTTCTCAGGCGGGACGCTCGTGTAGTCCGTCGCGGGCGTGTAGAAGCGGCGGTGCGGGAGCGTGAACGCGTGCGCGAGCAGCCGGAAGATCGGGGGGAGCACGACGTGGAGGATACTCTTCGCGAGGATGCGCCAGGCGAAGGTGATCAGGATACCTGCGGGGGGTCGGTGAGTACGTGGAGGCGAGAGCGTACCGGGCGCGAGAGGCTTACCGAGGACCATCTTCATGCCGCCGACGACCACCAGGTCGCGGCGTCCACCCAGTTTCCCCGCGGGCCACCCGGCTAGATGCGCACGAAATAGCTCTCGTCGAACCATTGTGGCACATAGACCACCGTGAGAGGATTGTGCCCATCACCACGGACATGAACGCGTTCGCGTGCCCGAAGCAGGGGTAGTCGACCACGGGCTGCGGGTGCCATTGGACCATGAACAAACACAAAGGGACTGTCACCGCGAGCACTGAAAATCACTGTTAGTGTTACTTGACGCGGTTTACGAGCTATGCCCACCTACCCAATCCAACTCCCGGATCCAGACATGCAGAGCATCGCTGAAGAACACATGCAGGGATGCCGGTGTCGAGAACGAAGCCACAGCGACAGCTAGCGGACGAGTGCATGCCGGTATACAGGCGACCGTGGACGATCAAGCCGTCGAAGAGGAAGACCCCGGTGAGATGGGGTTTGCGTTATCCGATGTGAAGAAGTCGCGCTTGAGCATGGACGCAGCTGTTTATGAACTTGGCAGCAGTGGTGTTTTAGACGGAGGTGACGGCGGACGCGACAGAAGCGGCGGATTTCGTGCAAAGTTGATGGAGGAGCGCAAACGCACGCCCGCGGGGGCGGGCCAAACACCCCTCGTCCTCGTCGAACGGTTGTCACTCCAGCTCCGGATCGAGTACTGACAGTTCGGCGGGGAGAGTGGCCGCGCGAAGGTGAGCTTCCGTCGTCATCGCCGTCGTCAGTTCGAAGTACACGCCCTCGTCGCCGCCCAGACTCGTGGGACTCACAAAAAGCGGCCCACCGTCGCTCCTGCTCCGGCGCGAGCAGAAGCCAAACGCAATAGAACGAGCGGGCAGTGCACGCTCTCCTACCAGACGAATCGCTAGGCTAGGAGTGCGCCCTGCGCGCTGGTCGGCGCACAGCGGGCTCTCGTTCTGGGTCTACGATCGTCCTGTGTGACTGGCCAACGAAATGTATTTCGTGTCGCCGCCACTCTCTCGCATGACCCGGGTCCGGTCGGGGAGTGCGTCGGGCGCTGGTGCGTCGGGTGCCTCCGGATAGGGGCGACACAGACCAGCGGAGACCGACGCGAGCTCCCAGAACGGGGCCGCTGGGCCGAGCTCAAGCCAGGACAGGAGCGAAGGGAAGGGCCGGAGGCTCGAAATGCTGAGCGCGAGGATCGGCCCAATGTAATCGGGAGGAGAGGTGGAGAACACGGTCCCTGGGAACGTCGATGTAGAGTCGATACGCATCGCTGCGCCAGCGGCCAAGCTGTTGAATCTCGTAGTCAGAATAGCCCACAGTCGCTGCAGAGGTTGCTGCGCCACGACGGAAGCTGTGCCCAGAGAACTTGGAACTGTCGAGACCGATGGCCACAACCAGAAGCTTAAGACGTCCCAAAAATTGTGCGCGCGTGAGTGCCATGCCGCCTTCGCCGGCAAACAACGGCGCATTGGGCGGCTGAGGGTTGATGGCAAATAAATGACGTAGTGCTGCGACGGCGCATGTAGGGGCGCCAGGCGCAGCCGCAATCAGAACGGATACGCCCTTCCGGAAGGGGTCGGTTTTAGATGATGGAAGGGACAGCAAGACGTGCGAAGGCTGTTCTTGCGAAGGAACGAATGCCACGGCACCCCTGGTGAGGTGCGTCACGGGGTTGAATGATTCCGCCCGGTCCACTGTGAATTCCCCACAGCGAAGGAAGCCGGAAAACGCAACCTTCATAGCTGCGAGGAAGGAGGCGTCTGCAGGTGACGCCGAGTTTGGCACTGCCGCGCAAAGACGTTGGAGGAGGTTGAGTGTGATGGGGAGCTTCGGGTTGCGGTCGCGCTCGCCATGGTACCGTTTGATCCCGCGGATGAGCCGCTGGATGACCGGTGCCTCGCAGACGTTGAACGGGAGGTCAGCGTCGACATGCAGGGAGCGAACGGCGCACAAGTAGGATTTAATGGTTTTTGGCTGCAGCCCCCGACCTCCAAGATGGGCAATCCACTCCATAACTGCGTGCTGAGGGGCGGGGAGGAAGGAGCCGTCGGCATTGAGAAGGCTGGGGTGGAGGCGGACAAAGTCGAGGAATGATTTCTGTCCCGTGTTGTAGGTTTTTCGAGTGCTGGATGCAAGCCCATGCCAGAGGTAGAATGCGACGTGTCGTGAGAACTGAGCGTGCGTTTCAAACCAATAAGCCGGGGGTTGGGTGAGCAGGTCTTGCGATCTAGGTAGGGTGCCAGCTCGAACAGGCGGGAGTACTGGAACCGAGAGGCAGCGTCAGCTAGCGCATTCGACTTAGAAGGGAGCCAAGATGCAGTAAAAGATATGTCAAGGCAGGCGGCTAGCATGAGGAGCATGCGGAGCAAGGACATGGTGTGACGGGAGCGATTACGCTCCGTAGTGATCGCGTTGACAATGACTTCGTTGTCAATGTGAAATATGACGTGGTGGTGAGCCCACTCTTCGCCCCAACGAAGCATGGCCTGCACTACAGCGTACAGTTCTTTGAACTGAATATCTCGCTTCATACCACGGAAGCGCCGCGGGACACGAGAGGCATACCAGTGGTTGCCGAAGATTCCACCGATGCCTTTGGTGCCACTGGCATCTGTGTAGATATGTATGGTAGGCCGCGAGGGAGTGATGAGGCGGACACCATTCCAGGCTGGCATGAACGTGCGCCACCAGGTGAGCTCCGCCCGGGCATACTTCGGGATGTATCGTACTGCATGTGGGCTACGGAAGGTGCAGGAGAAGTCGATGAGACGCCGGATGAAGGCGCGGGAGTGAGGGATTACCTGCGCCGTGAACTGCAGGAAGCCAATGAGCTCCTGTAGCTCGCGCAGTGTGCAGCGGTCTTTGTACGACCATTCGTCGAGCAGGCTACGCAGGAAGGTGAGTTTGTCGCTAGGCAGGCGTGCTTCCATAGCATCGGTATCGAGTTCCAGGCCCAGGAACTCGAGAGCTGTGCATGGCCGAGCTGTCTTCTCGTGCTGGAAGAAGAGTCCAAGCGAGTCACCGAGGCCGAGGATCCAATCAATTGCTGCGTTGGCATGTGGCAATGGAGTGCCCGGGCGGAAGAGGGTTAGGAAGTCGTCTAGGTAGTGCTTGAGTGCAGCTGGGATGTGACGCTGGATGATCCAGTGAAGGGCCTCTGCGAAGAGGTTGAAAATGTATGGTGCGGACTTGAGCCCGAAGACGAGGACGACATAGTAATAGAAGCTGTCATTCCAGCGACATCCCAAGAGGTGCCAGTCATGCGCCCGAATGGGGATATGGCGGAAAGCATCCTTGAGGTCAAGTTTGGCCAGCAAGGTTCCACGGCCGAGTTGTGCAATCTCCGCAACGGCACATCCGAACGATTCATAGGTGATGTGCCCTTTGGTGTCAGGAATGCCGTCATTGACTGATGTTCCAGGCGGCCAGGAGAGATGATTGATGACCCGGAGCTTGCCGGGTTTGCGCTTGCGAGAGACTGTTCCGAGTGGAGAGCAGCGGAATGCTTCAAGTGGAGGTGCGGGGAAGGGACCGTGCATGCGCTGGTTGTTAAGGAGGGAGCTTATGTCAGAGTCGATCACGGACGGGTTCTCAAGAGCCGTCTTGAGGTTGCGACAGGACTGCGGGGATTCAGGCCCAGTGAAGCCGATAGCAGCACCATAATCGATTATGTGAAGTAGTGATCGTACAAAGTTGTGATCCGGGTAGTCTGACAGATAGAACTCCCATGCCTCTTTGACCAGCGTTGACGGAACTCGGCGAGACTCAGACGGGGACTCCTGAGTGGGGACTGCATTGCAGCGTGGATCGGTATTGGGTCGTAGCGGTGGCGGTGGCCCAGGTGGGAACAGCTCGGCGTGGGGGAGCAGCTTTGTGGCGGGGTGTTCGACGGGAACGGCGAGGTCGCTAATAGGACGTGAAGGTTGCTGGCCAACGAGGTCAGGCAGGCGAAAGTGTGGGGCTGGTACTGGATGTTGCGAACCAGGACAGGTAGTAGGAATAGGTGCGGGTGCAATTGAGACCGAGACCGGTGGAGACCAAAGTGGCTTGTCCGAAAGGCAAGGACGAGCGGCGGTAGAGACGAGCGAACCGCTCGTCCTGCCGGCATCTCAGGTGGATGATTTCGGGCAGGAATGCGCCCCATGGTCGGAGGCACCACACCCAGCTGTTGAGCACTTGTGAATCCTCTTGTACCTGCAGGGATCCTTACAGACACCCTTGTTGAATAACTGGCAGACCTCCGAGGACGCGTCCCGAGACGAAGGGCTTTTGGCTGCCCCGCGCGATGGTGCCGTGCCAGTGCGGGAGCGCTCTCTTCCAACCAGATGCTGAGCCTGGAGCTCGGTGTCAATTCTGGCCCATCCACCATAATCACCGTTCGCCATCTCGCGAAGGCGGAGATGGTGGAATTCCATATGGTAAGCTAGCACAGCCGACCACTGGTACTCCTCGTGAAAGATTTCCAGCTGGCGGAGATACGCCATAGATGCCCGGCCTACCTGGAACGTAAGGTAGGCGTTGTTGCTGGAGGCGGCGAAGGCTAGGAGGATTTGGAAGTAGACGGTGAGAGGCGGGAAAAGGGAGTTGAAGGACGGGTAGTCCTTGGTTGTCGTCCTCCGGAGCGTGATTGTTCCTCCAGAGAGATCGAGAATCGACCGCTCCGCCTTGTCACGGTACTTCGAGTCAAGCTTGTAAAGATCGCTTGGCTCGAAGTCGTGACGCGCAATGTCCAAGAGCACGCCGGCCTTGACCGTGGGGAAAAGATCAAGCAACGACGTACCAAATTGCGGAGCTGAACCGGGGGTCACTGGGAAGGTTGGAAACGATGCGTCGGTGATCTGCGAAGGAGCCGTCGTGGTGGACGCGGAAGCGGTGTTCGATGTCTCCGTCAAGCGCGAGCTTGTATTGAACGAAGCGAGCAGCTGCTGGAACTGCTCGTTCGTGAGGTGGATGCCAGAAGATGACTGCGAAGGGATAGCGGTGGGTCCCGTGCTACCAGAGGCGTTATCGGCCATGTCGGGAGATTCGATATGGGCAGAGTGGCTGGTGGCCTGGAAGCGTCCGTCGGGGCCGCGAGGTAGGACCTTCTTGGCCTTCGGAATGCCTGTGAAACACGATGTGGTACTCGAAGTCGACGGGACTATCGAGTACGCGATGTGAGAACGAGACGATGAGCGGTACGGGGTCGACAGTACCTATCGAGTACGCGATGTGAGAACGAGACGATGGGGAGAGAAGAAGAACATCGAGGAGTATATATACTACGAGAGACCATAGGGGGGACAAAGTGAAAGACGAGACATGAAAGCGAGACACGGGGGCGACTATGTACGCTTTGGCGTATGGCCAAAGCGTATGGACAAAGCCCCTCGTCAAAGCGTGTCGCGACGCGACACGTTCGTCACGTGTCGTCCTCCCGCAGACCCTGGACAAATTCATTTGTCCAATCCATGTGTGGCAGGAGGGGGGCCTGCGACACCGGATTATCGTAGGGAACTCCAACGCGCGCGTGGGGATGGCCTACTCCTGTGAGTCGTGACAGCTTCGGAAACATACTCAGCCTGTCGCGATAGGAGGGCGGGCTGGTGCATACACGGGATGGCGGTCGATAAACATCTCGCGCGCCGATGGTTAACGTGTGGGCATGTTGAGGGCAGAGGCCATGTGCCGGACGTAGCCCTCCTCGGCCGAGACCTATGTGTATGTGCGCGCATTGCTGGCGGCGGAGGACCTGGGCCGAAGTAGCAGTCGCGGGGCATGCCTGACGTACTGCAGTTCATTGTACGGCCATTGGAACTTTCACAGGAGGAGATCGTTGTCGACGAAGGGCTGTTGGAGAGCAGGGAGCGGACTTCGGGGTCGTGCAATCACATCCGGGAGTGTGCCCTTATGCGCGAGACACGATTGAGGGAGAGACCAGTGTGATCGCGGTCCGTGTGGAAGACTAGGTCTCGGGCTATGCGAAGAACTCTCTGTCCTGCATGAGCTATGAGCCCACCCCCGAGTCGATACCGCCGCGTCAGCTGCCCTTCCGAGTCTCCGCCTGCGTCGTTGCCGCTCTCATCCAGATGGGTGTGAACAGCGCATCTCCTTATACCCTGCTTCTCGCAGTCAGTCCTCCAGCCGTTCGTGCGCCTTTGATGTGCCTCGGAGATGGGGTAGGACGTGTACGGGATCGACACAATCCAGCGATGCGGCGTAATGTGACGATGCGCGGCCGCGTGGTGGCGGCGACAGTGGTGGACCGAACACGTCGCGGGGCAGCGTTATACGGGAGAGGAACGTCGGAAGACACTGACACGCGCATGGAATGTGAACGACCAAGCCCGACAGCCCTGCAAGGAACACACCTTCTGTGGTGCTTGCTACCAATCCCTTGGCCAGATACCCGACTGTATGTTGTGAGCAGGTCTCTTCCACGCGTACAATTGAGCGATACCGAACAGTCGAGCAGACCATTGAGCCCCGCCCCGGATCGAACGTGTTCACGCGTCATTGGGCGGAGGTTGTGAGAGGCAAAGGTCATGGAGGATTTAGCAAGGGCAATGGCGGTGAAGAGCGAGACAAGTTGAGCGGGGTCGTCAGCGCGTCAACACCGTGTGTCATGTCACATGCGGACGCGTTCGTGGCGGGCGGCGGGCGTGCCAGTGTCTCAGCCACCATCCACCAGCCCCGCAACCTATACCGGTAGGCTCAAACAATCGGTCACCTCCCGCGAGACGTTAGCAGCAGGCGTCTGATCACCTCCCGTGAAGATGATACGCAGAGACCCTGCTTTGGAAGGACTCGGAGAGTAGCCTTGGCTCTACTTTCATGCGAGTCATCAGAGCTAGTGGCTCCTCTGAATCCAAGACATCGGGTCCACAATCCGCGTGCGTATGCCACACCTTCCATGTCGGTGCTTCCTAAAATGATACAGATGTAGCAGATAGTCTGCCTATTCTAGAGGAACGTTTCACGACCTCCAAACCGGCCAAGTTCTCCAACCGCGACCTGTCGCGCTTTGTAAAGGCGTACGGCTGCCGTGGAGAGGCGGCCGCATCCATCTCGTACGTTGCGAATGCGACGTTCGTCACGAAGGCGAGAAAAACCCCTTGCGCATAGAGGTAAGCTGCCCGTTGGTGCATATATGTGGGTGTGAATGCGAAGTCTTGCCGTCGTTTGATTGACAGTGCATCTCACGGCAAGCCAGCCCCAGTGGAAATGGGCACCTTGCTGATCTCGAAGCCATGCGAAGGCTGCGCGTGTGCGCCGCGATGTAGGAGAAACTCGTCGGGTACAGCCAGCCGTGCGTCTTCGAGTACCAGGTCTGTCCACTTGCAGAGAGTCAGGCTAAGCAAGCCTGATCCGTGGCGCAGATCCTTCCTCACGCAAGGTACAACAAAATCAACAACGCAAGGCGACAGCAACGGCAAGAAACATGCGCGAAACGAGGACGAGACGGACGTTGACAAAGTGGAGCCGGAACCTACGCGTACGCTGCCCCACAGAACTCTCCCCTAGACCAACGTTGACACGTCTATGCTCAGCATCGCAGGAAACGCGGCCCGAGAAGACGCTGTCCAACAAAATGTGCGCACATCTCGCACGTTCGCCTTGGTGTTCCCCGTCTTCAGCACGTTGCTACAATGGCGCGCGGGCGCGTGCGGGTCTTCCAGCGCAAACGCGAACATCTCCCCGCAGGCTGCGCGGGACGAGAGGGAGATCTGGGAGCCGCCGTGCTAGCTGACTTATGCGAAGCGTTTGGGGGCAGCGCTGCTGAAAGAGGATACATAACCGTAAGCCATGGCAGTTGGATCTGTGCAAGGAAAGAAGGGGCTGACCTGGACATGCCCAGTGCTCACAGAGATCCTGTAGAGGCACACCTTCGTTGGCATCCTCGACGCAAGCAAGTGCCTCTGCCATCCATCATTCGACCAAGCGGGATCCCGTCAACCACGGTGCCGTTTCGTACGTCCCTCATTCTCATCCCACTGCACCCGCGCTGACCCGGAGATTGATCCAGCTGCATACAGCGAGGAGCTCTTCTACCAGCTGGCCCTCGGGCACTTCGACGACATGGGCCGGCTGCGGCTGGACCCCGCGCTCGAGCGCAGCAAACTTACTCGGCTGCAGATGGTCGACGTGCATAACCCACCCTGCGCGCATGCAGTGGGCTGACGGGAAACAGTGCATCATCGACATGCTTCTCTCTCAGCGCGAGATGTTGCCGGAGCTTTCTTGCTCAGGATCAGCGCGAACGGCAAGGACGACACGCTCGCGGTGTTGCCCGATCATACGCCATCCCGAGGGTTATCCTACACTGAGCGCAAGGACAGTGGCCCTCGTGTGGTACGTTGCATGAGATGTGAGGCCTCGTGTAGGGGTTCATGGTTCTTTTACAGGGTCGATTTGGGCCAGCTTTTGCGGATGCTCCTCCTTCCGATGGCACGCCTCGTGTCTGGATGACTAGGAAAAGAAAAAACAGAGCGGATGCTAAGCACGAGCATAGAGAACAAGCAGCCCGAGCTGACTCACAAGCTCCCGGAACGACGGTGCGCACCGAGCCCGACTCAAGGCCCCCCAACGATGTTCGGCCTACGTCTCCCAGTAGAGAAGCTCGGCAAAGAAGCCCGGTGCTGCCTCCGCTGCCAGAAGCTAGAGCCGAGCCACCTTGCACGCGACTGCGACTGCGATATCGACATCCGCGGGACCTGCGGCCAAGAGCACGCTACACACGAATGCGCGACTGCCGTCCACCACTGTGCAGCAACGTTGACGGGTATGCCTCGTGGAGCCGCATGTGTCCAGCGTTTGTTGAGGCCCCTCGTAAGATACAGGGTGACAAGCTTGAGCAGTATAGATTTCTCCTGATGCTAGATGGCCCTACCACCTGGGACCACCTCGATGCTCCCTCGCTGGGACCACCTATGCATGCCCAGCACCCCGAAATGCTGCCCTTCTGCGCCTCAGCCCTCGTGCTCAGCCCAATGCCTGGGATGATGAGGTCGGTGAAGCGCACCATCGCGATGCTCGCTACGCACCTCAGGATGACTCCCAGATGTCCCTTCCACATCGATTGGTTTCAGTGGAAACGCATCTCGCAAAGACCGACAGCCAATTTACGAGCCCGTTCGCCCTGCGGAGACTACATCGGGCTTGCGGCGCGGATAAAACGGACCGCCTGAACTCCCGGGCGGCCGCCAGAGCCCTGTTGACGTGCGACCGTGGGGTCCGCGTCCGAACCTTGAGCTTGAGAGACGACTCACCTCCTCGTACAATGATCACCACGTCCCCGTTGTCCCACTCCCCGCGTCTCTGCCGCCACGCTCCATTACTCACGATGCCTTCCCGGAGCCAGCCCCACGCGCCGACAACTACGACAGGAGGCGTGATGATGCACCACGCTGCCGCCTTCCAACAAGCCTATCCGCGACGAGTCCCCGGGCAGCGCACCCAAGGTACACCCGGACCGCGCCCGTCTGTTGCAGACAACGCCAGGGCTTCCACTGCCTCAGGACGAGCCGATAAAGTGATCCCCCGTGCGCATCCGCCGCTCGCCTCCGATGACGAAGCTTCCTGACATCCCATTGCTCAACCGCCTCCCGAAGTCGCATCTAAACGCGTCGACGACCATACACGCCCGTATTCGCTCAGGCGCACAGGATCGCCGCTCCTCGACAGGTTGTCCATCGACGACCCCGTGCCCCACATGCCAGAGGCCTCTCCTTCGGGTGAAAACAGGCGATGGGACGGCACGCTGCACGCACTTCACCCCACAAAGCTAGGTCAGTACAAGAATGATGAGCTCGACATCGACCTCGATGTATCTCATTGCTCTTGATAGTGCACAATATGTGACTGACACTGTTCATTGTCTGTATATGCTACTATCACGTTACGAACTAAAACATGGCAATGAGACCTTCTGCGTCTGGACTGAAGTATGCTACCGCAACCCTCGGGAGGGCGCGAAGCGATGCGTGGAATATCTGAGGCGCTACGATATGTGCTGTCCGGCCGTTGCTCAGTCGCAGAGTTTTTGTGTCCCGCCATCGTATTCGATGACAGAGTCAACAGATGGCCTGATCAACAGGACGTATCAGCTCTTGTCGATGCATGTGAATGCCTAAGGTCCGCGTGATCTCCGAGCTACGTGAACCGAGGTCTCAGGGTAATATCGAGGTCGTAGAATGACGAGGAGCGATTTGGGCGGCAAGCAAGAGGGAGGCCGAAAGGCTCACGATGCAGAGCAACCACGCTATCGAGGTTCGCGGGATCTCAGGGCTGGTAGTAATCCAGCCGAGCACAGAGGATTTCCCTGTAATGGTTGAGGGACAGGCGACAATCTGGGTGGCTAACAGGGAGGAGGGTTTGAAGCCTCACGACGCAGAGTAACCGCACTGTCCAGGTCCACGCAATCTATGAGCTGCTCGAACCGAGTCTGAGGGGCGGTGGCAAGGCTTTTGAGCGACGAGCTACGGTCTGGGTGACCAACAGGATAGATATTGTGAGCCTCAAGGTGCAGAATGACCGCGTCATCCAGGTTCTCCAAGCTGCTTGAACCGAGTTCGAACGGATTGCTGGACGACGAGCTACGATCTGGGTGGCCAGCAAGGCGGGGGTCGAGAGCCTCATGATGCAGAGTACCCGCGCTGTCAAGTTCCACACGATCTCTGAGCTACTCGAACGAAGCTCGAAGGGTGATGCAGCGAGGACAGAAACCAATAGACACTCACCATCCACATGTTAGTGCTTCACGACCTCCTCCTTCGCGCGGTACTCGT
>KE504123.1:1235033-1378269 GCA_000344655.2 Fomitopsis schrenkii
CAGCGCGTCTCCTTGTATCCTGCTTCTCGCAGTCAGCCCTCCAGCCGTTCGTGCGTCTTTGATGTGCGGCGATGGAGTAGGAAGCGTCCGGGATCGCCAAGATCCAGCGATGCGGGGTACTGTGACGATGTGCGGCCGCGTGGTAGCGTCAACGGTGGTGAACTGAGCAGCGTGATATGGGAGAGGAAGGCCGGAAGATACTGATACAGGCATAGAATGTGAGCGACCGAGCCCGACAGCTCTATAGGAGGCATACCTTCCGTGGTGTTTGCTAACAAGGCCTTGATCAGATACTCGACTGAATACTGTGAGGAGGGGATTTGCCTTCCTTTGCTCAGGCTTAGTGTCTTGGTCTTCCACGCATACAATCGGTGAGCGATACTGATCAACCGAGGAGACCAGATATTGAGCCCCGCCCCAGGGCAAATGTGTTCACGCGTCGTTGGGCGGAGTATGTGCGCGGCAAAGGCCATAGAGGAGTTGGCAGGGGCAAAGGCGGCGAAGAGGGAAACGAGCTGAGCGGGTCGTCAGCGCGTCAACAGCGTGTGTCATATCACGCGCAGAGGCGTCCGCGGCTCAAGCGCTCACGCTCGACCAACGGGCATGGGAAGCCCAACTCTGGCAGCCAACACGACGCGTTCCCTCCGGACTGCAGGGACTTCAAGCTCGGAGGGGTGACGAGCACTACTACTACAATCGTCAGCGGTCCGCGGATGATGTCTCGTACGAAGATCGACACTAGTACCGTCCTGCACGGAGCGCTCCCTCACAGCCGTGAGCGACCAACGGGCTCCTCGCTCCCCAGTACAGGCTGCTTTTGCAGAGCCGTACGAAGGCGTTAGGGCACCATCGCCGCGTGCGCTGCCAGAGCGACGTCGTACTACGTCGCTCTCCCCTCCCCGTCGAGGCCACCCGAACTCTGGTCGTGCTCGTAGGGAGCTATCGCAATCGAGGGAGCGCGACTTGGAAGGACGACATGACACTTCCTCCTCTCGTCTTTCACCGGGGCTACCACCATCGCACCGCCACAGTCGTGCCCGCGGGGGCAAGATCGCGTGGACATCGACGTCTCCCCACGGAACACCACCCTGGACCGTGAACCAGCAAACCGTCGTCGTCCAGATGATTGGTCGGCACCTAGTACGTTATCCGCATCCTCCCATCTCTCGCGTCTCCGGCGTGCGATTCCCTCCCGAGGTGGAGGACGTGGCTGTCTCGAGAAGCCTTGGGAGTCGAGTGTTGTTATCCCCTTCTGCCCATTCCCGACCTCTTCCCGTGCGCTACGCAAGGACGTTCACCCCGGAGTCGCCCTTTTCCGCTTTATCCTTTGTCTACGTCTCTGTTCGTCGCCCTCCTCACCTTGTCCGTTTTCATCTTGCAGGGACCAGATCGCCGCCGCCACACCCCCGCGCGCCGTCTCCATCCGACCCACGTCGGTTCTCTCGCGGCTCTTCGCCAGGAAGCTTGCAAGTTCCGTCAATTCCCGCGCCTCCGCTTGCGCCAAGGCAGAGATGGCCAGATAGGCCAGACGACCCTCGAAGACCTCCGCCCTCCCGTGGTTACAGTGATTACTCACTAGTTGACTCTATACCGCAGCGGCGAGGGCGAGAGGCTGACAGTATAACCCTCTGAAGCTGCCGCCGTTCGGTCCCCCGCCCCCCAAGTCGGTGTCGGGCAACAACTCCATTCCGATAATGAGGAAGCCACCTCCACCTCGCGGGTCCGATGTCGCTGTGTCTCCACAAGACCGAGTCCGTTCCCAGCGCCGCGTCCTGGCTCTGGCAGTGTTCGTCTATCTCGAGCGCTAGCCGTGCAGTCAGTCCTCCTGCATTCATGCCACTGCCTTCTGCTGCTGACATCTGGAAACCTCTAGGCTACCAACTGACCACCTTCTCGTCCGGCGGAAGATCATACGCCATTGCCCGCTCGACCGCGAGGGGACTCTCACACTGAGCGAAACGGCCGAGGCCCTCGTGTGGTACGTTGCATGGGATGTGAGGCCCCGCATAGAAATTAACGTTTCTTTCGCAGAGTCGATTTGGGCCGGAACGCCCGCCGTCTTCTGCTGCTGCTCCCTCCGATGGCACACCTCGTGTCTGGAAGACTAGGGAAGAATCAGAACAAATGCCAGGCGCGGGCAAAGAGACCAAGCAACCCGAGCTGACTCACAAGCTCCCGGAACGACCGGTGCGCCCCGAATCCGAGTCGAGGCGCCCGAACGAATATGGTTTCAACGGAAGCTCATCTCGCAATGACCGACAGGCAGTTCACGAGCTCGTTCGCCCTGCAGAGATTACACCGGGCCCCCGGCGCGCAATGAACGGACCGCCTGGAGTCATGGGCGGCCGCCAGAGCCCCGTTGATGTGCGACCGCGGGGTCCACGTCCGAGTCTCGAGGGTCGACTCACCTCCTCGTACAATCACCACCATGGCCCCGTTGTCCCACTCCCTGCGTATCTGCCGCCGCGCCCTATCACTCACGGATGCCTTCCCGGAGCCAGCCCCACGCCTCGACAACCACGACAGGAGGCGCGATGATGCACCACGTCGCCAGGACGAAAGGTCCGCTTGGGAACGTCCTACCAAGGAGCCTATCCGCGACGAGTCCCCGGGCAGTGCACCCAAGATACACCCGGACCGCGCCCGTTTGTTGCAGACGACTCCAGGGCTTCCACAGCCTCAGGACGAGCCGAATAAGAAACCCCCAGTGCGCATCCGTCGCCCGCCTCCGATGGCGAAGCTGCCCGACATTCCGTCGCTGCCCGAGAAACCACCTCCCGAAGTCGCATTCGGGCGCGTCGATGACCATACGCGTCCAGATTCGCTCAGGCGCACGGGCTCGTCGCTGCTCGACAGGCTGTCCCTGGACGACTCTGTGCCTCATAGGCCAGAGGCTTCTCCCTCCCTTCGTGATAGGATGGATGCGTTCGGGAACGGGCCTGGCGAAGGCAGCTACGGCGATATGGTGGATACCAACGTGGAGATGGGCCAAGGACTCGAGCCGTCGCGCAAAGGCGGGAGGAAGCGTGCGCCCCGGCCAAAGCGTGGAAGGCGGCCGGCATAAAAGGACTTGTTGTCACTCGATGGATGATGAAAACGTCTCTGCAAGTCTTGTAACTGAACGATATAGATCGATGATGGTCTTCGCGCTTGCCAAAGGCTACGCACTTTCTCGCAATGCCACTATTGATCTCAACTCTCGTCTACGTGTCGGTGCTTCTCCGACGCTGGCGGCGTGCGGCTCCTCGACGGCGTCAGAGAGACGGGCGGGTTCTCCCTCAATCTGGCTTGTCGTCTTGCCCAAACCATTCTCAATCGTGAAGTTCGAAGGATGACGGCTCCGGTAGGACATCCCTAGCAATGATAGTTCTGTTCCCTATGGAGGTGCTACGATCATGGTTGTTGGTTGTATCTCTTCCAACATCATCCCGCGCCGCACACCGAAGCTCCCTTTGCCAGCATTTCACCTATCGGGAGAGCCAAGCGAAGTACACTCATACCTCGCCCGTGCTGTTGGCTGTCGCGATGTTGACAGTCATAGAGGCGCACCCCTTATGTGAATCTCTGCAGCAAATCGATCTGCGTTGTAGTTCTCGGGGGCGCACAACGCTGTCGCGTGCAAGGCAACGGAGCCCTACGTAGTAAGCCGGGCACAAGAAGAGGCTCATGTCATTCCGCAACTTTTGTCACAGGCGGTTGCAAGCCCTCAGTTGGCAGCGTCTCGGGTTGCTATTCATCGTTCCAGGGCACGTTCACGTTGGTGCGACTCGGATGTACTTCAAGATGACGATCTCGCTGTGCAGTGTGGCCTCTATTCAGTGACTGCGCGCTGTGTCGCTGATGCTTCTCAATCGCAGGTGCACTCGATTCCACTGCTCCTAGTATGTACTAGCATCAGCCGGATGGCAGTACTTGCAATCCGCGCAGATGATGCCGAACTGCCACGGCACACTCTGGCAGTTCTTCGAGGCTGCGAAGGCTGGTTGCGGTCGACATTCTAGCAATCTCGGAGGTAACCTCTGTCTTTCTGTTGTGCTACTCAGTGGTAAGCGCAATACACTGCTTCCCTGACACCCACTGCTCTTCGATACTGCAGTACTTGTGTCATGGTTTGCCTCAACAGTGTTGCTATTGTGGTGTAATCAGAAAACATGCAGAATTCATGCTTGAGGTATGCTTTGTCTAGATGAACACAACAGAAAACACCATACAAGATACTCGAGGGGATGTGAACTAGGACTGCTAATGATGCATCAGTATTTGTCCATTTGAGATTAGTGATTGGCTACAACTTACAATGCCAGTATATTGTCTTTAGTTCAGACCCCTATATGAATGAATGGAGCCCAAGTGCTAGGTAATATCTCCTTGCTATTGGGTGATGTGCGCAACTTCTCCACAGCCTCATCCAGTGCAATGGCAACAAGATCAGGGTCTAATGGCTTGCTTGGATCCTTGTATAGATGTTGATACAGTGTCTTGGCAATGTCAGCACCAACACTGTCTGCCATGTACCTGTGAACAAAGTCAGAAAGAGTCATCCCAGTGCAGAAGTAGACATACCACATGGTTGCAACCACAGACTTGAATCCAAGGAACTGCATAGTAGCAGCAAGATGTACTGCCTGATCTGCTTGTCTGATGTCTCCAGTGGCAGTTTGGCATGCACTGAGGATGGCCAGGAATGCATTGGGCAGTGATAGCTTCATCAGCTCCTCCATTGTGAGCATTCTATCAGCCATGAGGAATCCACTCTGCAGTGGGTGTCCTTGCATCTGGACACCATGAGATGCAAGGTGGAGAATGGCTGCATCATTGAGCTGTTCTTTTAGGGCTGTAGAATCAGCATCATGCAGTACCACCACCCTAGATGTGTCCTGCAGGAGAGGAGGCTGTTTACCACACAACAAGTCATGGATGGCATGAATCTCCTCTGTGGTTCCAGGGATTTGTGATGCTCTACTGTAGGCAGCATGTGGTACAGCTGCTAAGACCACCTTGGCTGTGTGGGTAGGAAGGGAATGCTGGAATGAGTCCCGAGATTTCAGGAGTGTTGTGAGTGTTGAGGTGTAAGATGATATGAAGTAGTCAGAACAGCAAGGGCCACTGGGATACACCCCTGCAGCATGCATAGGGATGTGAGAGAAGATGCCAGTTGGGCACCTGAACTCAGTCAGTATTTTTCAATCCTGAGACATTCTAATAAAACTCACCACCATAGTCTGCATCTTTGGCTTTTGTGTTGTGGCTGAAGTTACAGTATTTCATAATTCATACAATTCTTCCAGTGATTGCAGAAACACACCTTTGCAAGGCTGAGAGCCTGGATCACAGGGAGGGCAACTTTATCCCACAGTTCCTCCAGCAATTCATGCTGACTGTCAGATATATCCTTTGGGCCTGCCATGTAGGCTGCCCTGGCATCCCTGGGAAGTGCTCTTGCTGATTCAACATATTTATCCCATGATTGAATCCAAGCATCAAGCCAGCTGGGCTTTGCTTCTGGGAGATGCACAAGATCAGAGGCACCTCCCTGCTTGATGATAACTGCACCAGAAAAGACAGGGGTTGAGAGTAACACCACAATTGGCCCCTTCTTGGCAGCCTGGATGAGGGATGGGTATTCAGGAGGGAAAAGGGAGTGCTCTTTTGCCTCAGCCTCAAACTGCCTCCTGACCTCTTTCAGCAGCTCTTCCAGCCTTTGGGACTGTCTCCATCTCTTTGCCTCTTCTTGCTCAATAGACCTCCTATCCTGAGGACTGAGCAATATTGGCTGATTGTCAAGAGAGTGCAAGAGTTGGTTGATCTCATTCTGCTTGAACAAGGGGATCTGAGAGCTGACAAGTGGTGTCCGAAGGCGGGTAGCTTGTTGCCAGAAAACTGCACGGCCTTGCTCTAGGAGTTCTATAGCAGTTGGGATGTCATGGAGGGCCAAAGCATGGGATGCTGCCATGATAGCTGCAGGTTCAGCATCTGTGACAGATTGTAGACGCTGCTTAGGGCTGAGGCCAAGGTATGCAGCCCGTGGCATGAGGGAAATAACTTCAGAGTAAACCTCAACCACCCTCTGCTGAGTTGACTTGTTAAGGTCACCAATCTCGGAGAATCTTGCTAGCTTAGAAACTGCCTGCCCCAGTGTGTGTTGCACAACAGCAAGAGGATTGTGGAGGAGGTGTGTGAGTAGGTCCAGAGCTTCCCTGGGAGAATAATGGGATGTCTCAGGATCCAACCTGATGGACACCAGTGACCAGTGACAGGAATATGTACCATGTGAGATTATGGCTGCTCGCTCACATAAGGCAATGAACTCATCCAGTGCAGCATCATCTCTGAAGTGATGCCACCTATAGAGGACACAAGCAGCAAGGTTGCTGAGTGATGCTCCATGATCTGGGTGGCCTGCAGGATGGAGCTCGAGAGCCTCACGGTGGAGAGTGATTGCGCTGTCCAGGTCCGCGCGATCTCCGAGCTGCTCGAACCGAGTACGAAGCGCAAGAGCAAGGTTGCCGAGCGACGAGCTACGATCTGGGTGGCGAGCAGGACGGAGCTCGAGAGCCTCACGAAGGAGAGTGATCGCGCTGTCCAGGTCCGCGCGATCTCCGAGCTGCTCGAACCGAGTACGAAGGGCACCAGCAAGGTTGCTGAGCGACGAGCTACGATCTGGGTGGCCAGCAGGACGGAGCTCGAGAGCCTCACGATGGAGAGTGATCGCGCTGTCCAGGTCCGCGCGATCTCCGAGCTGCTCGAACCGAGTATGAAGGGCACCAGCAAGGTTGTTGAGCGACGAGCTACGATCTGGGTGGCCAGCAGGACAGAGCTCGAGAGCCTCACGGAGGAGAGTGATCGCGCTGTCCAGGTCCGCGCGATCTCCGAGCTGCTCGAACCGAGTCTGAAGTGCACCAGCAAGGTTGTTGAGTGACGAGCTACGATCTGGGTGGCCAGCAGGATAGAGCTCGAGAGCCTCACGGAGGAGAGTGACCGCGCTGTCCAGGTCCGCGCGATCTCCGAGCTGCGTGAACCGAGTAAGAAGGGCAACAGCAAGATTGCTGAGCGACGAGCTACGATCTGGGTGGCCAGCAGGACGGAGCTCGAGAGCCTCACGGAGGAGAGTTATCGCGCTGTCCAGGTCCGCGCGATCTCCGAGCTGCTCGAACCGAGTAAGAAGGGCACCAGCAAGGTTGCCCAGCGACGAGCTATGATGTGGGTGGCCAGCAGGACGGAGCTCGAGAACCTCACGGTGGAGAGTGATTGCGCTGTCCAGGTCCGCGCGATCTCCGACCTGCCCGAACCGAGCCTGAAGGGCAACAGCGAGGTTGTCCACAATGGCACTACGATGCTGATGGCCAAGCGGCCAATGGACAAGGGCTGCCTCCCATGACGCGACAGCCAAATCCAGGTCGGCGCGGTCACCGAGGAGGCGGAAGCGATCGTAGCCGGCCTCTCCCAGTTGCGCGAACAACGCTCCGTCATCTCGTTCTTCCGTCTCATCGCCGGATGAACGCTGCGCAGCTGTTGCATGGAGTCGGCGAAGAGCCGCACCCGACTCCGCCATGGTTGTCAATGCTTCGCCATGGCTGTCGAGTGACGTCACCAACCCGGGTCGACTTGCTGACCCGGGAGACAACGCAGGAGTGTGGACGCTCTCCGCGCGCAGTGCAACGATCCATTCGAAATCAGCGTGGTCTTTGTACTTCTCGTACCGGATGCTGAGAGCAGTGGTAAGACCGGTGAGGACGTGAGCACGGAGGGGGTTTCGGGGTTGAGAGAGGTCTAGAGCCTCGCAATGCAGATGTATTGCACCGTCGAGGTCATCACGATCGCCGCAAAGCTCAAAGCGAGCCCGATGACAATGCGCGATGATGCTGAGGAAATGTACCCTACTATCGGGGTCGCCATTTGGGAGTAGAAAGAATGTCTCGTAACCCAATTGAATGGCGCGGTCCAAATCTTCGGCAGCACGATCGCCGGACTGAGCAGATCGGGCTTTGAGGACTTGGATGAGACGGTGGATGAGCGGGGCGCGAGCTGGGTTGTCGGCTGGCAGGAGGTCGAGCGCGGACTGATACAGTGTCATTGCGACTTCGATGTGGACGTGATCCGCGGGTTGCGAGTTGGGGTTGCCCATGAAGCTGTCTGCGATGGTATGAAGAGCAAATGCATGCGCTATCGGACTGGCATCTGGGGGAACTCGTGCGGCAGCCTGCTCGATAGCCTCGTCCAACGTGGTGCTAACTTGAGCTCTCACAGCGGAAGGGATGTCGCCGTCGCCGTCAAACGAATCGACGACTTCCGGACGACCTGGTAGGCCATCTTCGACTTGTTCGCGAAGCACTGGTTGATCGTTATCCACTAGATATGCATCATATTGTGAGCCACAGCGTCCCGCGCAAAATATTGTACGACTTACTCACTTGGTGTGTACTCGGATGAAGGTGAGGAGGGGAAGGACGCAGGCGACGGAGAGTTCAAAGCTCGTACAGCGTGTGGCGAAGGCCTCGTGGTAACTGTTTGGAGGCTGTGTGCCGCCGAATGTCTTCTCTGGGTGTAATTGGGCGACTAAGCCTACACAGGTACACGGTACGCGACGCTGAGACCACACGTTGATCGGTGGCCGAGCGCCGAGCCTATAAGGACGGGCGAGATGCAAAGCCCCGCAGAGTGCGCATGCACAGGTCCGTAAAGTAAGCCTGTGTCAGAGTCATTAGTACCAACCACTGGCATGCTTGACTGTGCTCACGACCTCCCCGCTGTCATTCTCATGGCTCCGGCTGCTCAGCGCAGCAATATCGGCGTGTGACCGCTCTTCCAGAACCACCCAGTGCCAAATTCGAAAAAACGAGGTCGTCTGGCCGCGGAGGAGGAGGGTGAGTCGGAGGTACGTATAATCAGACGCCGGTTGGCCGTTTCGTTTTGCGCGACGGCGTTCCTCCTCTCTCTCCAACAGTCTTTGTTCAGTCTTTGGCTCTACCTACGGCGGACTAACCTCGCGTCATCCTAAGGATTACATTCACGGTGGCGACTCGACATGAGTATGCACAGCAATATAATCTGTGACAATGTGCAGAGCATCAATTAAGCATCGACTACATGCTGAGGGTGCGTCGTGTCTCAGTCCGTCCTCTATTCTTCAGTGCAAAGGGCCTGGAGACCAACCTGCGGCGGGCTGACTCACTGAGTTACCTTATGTCTCGGCATGGTTGTTTCGTGGCACAGACTCAGATCATATTTTACTACCCCAAACCCCTCACCGATGTTCATATGTCCTTCTCACGACGTCTCGAATGCAAGCGTACCCGTCATTGTATCCGCGAAAAAAAAACTCATTCGACTCCTGGATCATGCAGCGTACCTGTCGTATGACCGGATACACAAGCTCTCAAGGATCGGATGATTGGACGGCCTTGGCCTCCAAACATGCTACTCGTTGGTGTGAGTCGTCGTGTTTCTCCGTTGTGGATTGCGGATTCTCATACCCACTCTTGTCGCACCGACCTCCATCATAGCCATCCCCGTGCCAGATTGGATTGCATGATACCGTATGTGTTCTCACGTACTCTATGCCTAGTACGGTACTCATCGACATCCCGTTCAAGTGCATGCTATCGCCAAATTTCATGGAGGTATTTACGATG
The DNA here is from genome assembly GCA_000344655.2 of Fomitopsis schrenkii. Taxonomy (NCBI): domain Eukaryota; kingdom Fungi; phylum Basidiomycota; class Agaricomycetes; order Polyporales; family Fomitopsidaceae; genus Fomitopsis; species Fomitopsis schrenkii. The sequence goes on from KE504123.1 coordinate 1,244,666, forward strand.
CTGTAGGTCCCGATCGCCGCTTGGGGTCGGCCCGACAAGACCTCGCGATGCACTGAAAGCGAGATTCATCAACGCAGAGCTTGATGCAGACCAGGACGGTGATTTCGTATCTGGAATGCGCCATCCTGAAGTGTATGCATTACAGACACAGACCGCAGGCAGGGCGGACATTGGCCCTTGCTTCTCCCGCTGGCAGACGTGCCGCGCGCTTTGTGCGGGTGAATCATCCGCGATGTCCCTGCAACCACAGCCCGTATACTCGGTCGGACGTCAATCGCCTCGCCTCATTGTGACGATACAAGCTTTGGCGTCCCAAATCTCAGGCTGCCAAGTACGGTGGTTGCGTGGCATGAGGCTCCAGATAGGAGAAATAGTGGGACGCACACCCTTTTGCCATGCTCGTTTTCGCAAAGACGTGAATCGCACACAGCCCCTGCCAGTGCGTTAGGCTCTATGGAGCATAGATAGTGGCCAACCATCATCATATTGTTACAGCCACTGAAACGCACGATGTGGGCGGGCGTTACAGTAATGCTTCTGCCCCGTCGCCCCTCGACTTCTTCCTAATACCATAGTCCTTCGCCGGACAGACTGCTTTAGGGTGCAATCATGGTCTGAGCGCGAAGATGCGATCGTCTTCTGCGCGCGCGTCCTACTCTCGGGCGGCGATCCCTCACAATGGCGCTTTCAGTTCACTGCCATAGACTGATCTACGACTCGGAGGGGCCCCCGGCCTCACGCTGCGGCCGCAGGTGCGCGCGGTATTCGAGAAAGGGATAGCGGGGCAGCCACCGCGACTTACAAGTGCTCTACATCATGTCGCACCCTGACCGCCGTCCAGAAAACACAATAATGATACTATATCGCTACGGTACGCGAAGTCAAAGATGCTACGACATTACGGAGGGGCGAGCAATAACGAAGGCAACGCTCGATTACAGTTCGAATGGGATGGTATACTTCAGGGTACAAAATATCATATCATTCATTATCGTTACACTCACGAACAAGGTTACCGCAGGCGCACGCCCCATCCGAGCACCTCGAACATGACGGGGATGATGCCGCACGCGAGCATGCCGATCCCGCAATAGACGAAGACCTTTGTCAACACTGCATGACCCAGCTGAGCCGCGACCCACAAGGACATAAACCAGTCAACACTCACCATCCGCATCGTAGTGCTTCACAACCTCCTCCTTCGCACGGTACTCGTCCACGCCGAGGCCGAGCCCCGCCTTCTCCGCAGGGTACGCATCCTGCGTCGGCAAACGGCCCCGCGCCTTCGCGCCCCTGAGCTTCACGCTGCGCTCGCCGTAGATCCCGCCGCCGGGCAGACCGAACCGGTGCCCGCTCGCGCCCGCGTCCATGTCCACGTCCATCATGCTCGGGAGGTCGATGACGGACGGGATCGGGTACAGGCCCTTCTCGGGCGGGACGCTGGTGTAGTCCGTCGCGGGTGTGTAGAAGCGGCGGTGGGGGAGCGTGAATGCGTGCGCGAGCAGCCGGAAGATCGGGGGGAGCACGAAGTGGAGGATGCTCTTCGCGAGGATGCGCCAGACGAAGATGATCAGGATGCCTATGGAGCTGCTGTGAGCACGCCGGCGGCATGTCGGGGGCGAGAGGCTTACCGAGGACCATCTTCATGCCGCCGACGGACCACCAGGTCGCGGCGTCCATCCAGTTGCCCCATGGGCTGCCCGGCTGGATGCGCACGAAGTAGCTCTCGTCGAAGCCGTTGTGGAACATGTACCACCGTGAGAGTATCTCGCCCATCACGACCGACATGAACGCGATCGCGTCCTCGAAGCAGGGGCAGTCATCCACGGGCTGCGGGTGCCAGTGCACCATAAACAAACACAGCGGGACTGTCACCGCGGGCACTGAAAAGCACTGTCAGCGTTACTCGACGCGGTGTACGAGCTATGCCCACCTATCCAATCCGAGTCCTTGATCCACTCGTGCAGAGCATCACTGAAGAACACATGCAGGACCCAGATGCCGGTGCCGAGAACGAAGCCACAGAGACAGTCAGTGAACGAGTGCATGCCGGTATACAGGCGCCCGTAGACGATCGAGAAGACGTAGAACAGGAGGACCCCGCTGAGGATGTGGTACGCATTGTTCGATATGAAGAAGCCCGGGTTGAGCGCGGGCGCGGCTGCCTCGTCGAGCACGGCGGCTGTGGTGTTTTGGACGGAAGTGACGGCGGACGCGACGGAGGCAGCGGACCTCGTGTATGCTTGGCGGAGGAGCGTGAAGAAGAACAGCGCGATGGAGACGCTGTTCGTTGTGTGCGTAGAAGGGAAGCCGTATTCGTGATGATGCGTTCCGATGGCTGGGGCTCGTGTTAGAACAGCGCGGTGACTGAACATAATTGTGGAAACAACAGCCCGTACCACAGGGTGAGCGGGTGTTGGGTCAAATTCGCCCAGGCCTGGCCAGGCGGCGCTGACCCGTGCACCCGTTCGACACCCTGCAGAAAAGGACAGCTGGGGGGACGACTCCGGTTTCGGTCGGCACTGTGTCCGGACCGGCCTCTTGCCTAGTCCGGATGATGATAGGCCTCCGGCGATGTACACGCTCTGTTCGGTCCGGACACCTTCGCCGACGCGACGTCCGCTTCTGCCCGGACATCTTTCAACCCCCATTCGCGCGATATTTCCCCGGATCTCCCCAATCATCATCAGGGGTCCTTAGTAGACCGCCAATCGCCCTGGCAAGGAGCTTTCCAAGGGCCCGCTCCACAGCGCCCTCACCGGGGAGGCGTGCAGTCATATGACAGAGGAAGGGGGCACTCACTTAGTCTTGTGACGGGAGGGGAAAATGGCCGCGGGGAGCAGATGGCGTCCTTGACGAACGACGACACATAGACACCTAGGGCCAACACCAGGAGGAGCCTGTGCATAGATCATCACTAAGATTTCAGCAGCGAGCGGGCATGCGCACGTACCCCCGAGCGACGTCCCCGAAGCCGAAGAAGATGAAGGTCGGCAGGCTGATCATGAAGAACGTGTGCGTCCCGAGCGAGGAGGTATACACAAAGTAAGTATCCAAGAATGGCGTGCGGATGCGGTTCTACGGATGGGCGATGAGCCGCAGACATCATGAAGCCTGCATCTACGACGCACCTGCATCCTCGCCAACACATCCGACTCCCAGATAACGCTGTTGCGGATACGCCGCCGGATGCTGCTCCTCCATGAGTTCATCGCCTCCTCGTAGACGTCCTCGGGGAGCAGTCCGATGCACACGTTGCCCTCGCCCTCATCCTCACCCTCACCCTCGCCTTCATCATCGCTATCCATGCCATAGCCGGTCTTCTCGTCCCAGAAGCGCCTATCCTCCGTGGGCGACACCGACGACGACCGCGATTCCGAGCGCATGCTGCCGGTCTCAATGTACGAGTCGGAGGCGGGGCTTGAGTCGTCGACGTGCGGGCAACCAGCCAGCTGGCTGCCCGGCACGGCATTTGGCGCGATGATGGATGTCATGACTGCGAGGTTCAGCGAGGGGGTAACCGGAGTAGGAATGAGGACGTGAGTGTTCGTGAGTAAAGTCGGGTGGGAACAAGAACTTGAAGAAGATGGGCGCGGCCGCAGAACAGGAACGCCGATGGGCGCGTTAAATCAATGGCGGTGGGGTAAATCATCTCACGCTTTCGAGCTATCGCAGCGAGCGAGATCACACAGCCTCAGCACACTATCGTCATATGGTCAGCTGTCAGCACAATCTGTGTCGCAGACACCCAGCCCCGGTCTGAAACATAGCATGGACGGACGCCGAGCCTTGCCCGAGGCACACGCGGACGAACACAGAACTGGCCCAAGTGGAAGATATATTGTACGATTGGTCGCCTGTATAGCACATGGAATATGAACGCTACAGCACGCGAACATCAGTATAGAAGGGTCGTAGCAAACATATCTGTCGAGGATGGCAGTCAGTTGAATGTGTCAGAGTGGAATGAACAAAATGAACGAATAGCCTCAGCGAACATACGATGTCCTCATTCATTGGAGTAGGACATATGCTTGTTAAGATGTAAAGAAATCATCGGCAGGATGGGGGATGGGTCGAAGGGAGGCAAAAAAAGCTTCGGTACTCACAGTCAACGTAGAGTCCAAACACAGCAACAGGCGGAAAAAGCTGCTCGGGCACTAGGATTTTCCGTCCTGCAGGCAGGCTCGTTGAACAACGGCCCCAAGCGTATCTGTGAAAGAGCGTATGTCAGCCAACAAAATATGGCTTCGCATGCAAGGGAGAGCTCCGTTGGTGATGCATGTTATGAGTGCGGCTCAGGAATCGCCAACTCGTGTGTGTTATGGATAACAATCTTCATAGCAGGGTCGACGAGGATAGACTGAGTACTCACACAAGGCTGTCCCCGGCGTCGTTCTTCCGTACGACGTTTGCAAAGAGAAAGGAGACACAAGCCGCGCTGGCAACTCGGGCGCTGAACAGACGTGCAATCTCCGCTACAACTTGTGGCGAAGATTCAGGCGGAGTTTCACAGCTGTACAGCTCACCGGCTCAAAATCGCGTCGCGCCGCGTCTCCTCCCTTCACTCTTGCCGTCTGCGACGTCCCCGAACTGTGCACCGCTACGACGATGAGCAATTGGTGAGTCTTTGTTCATGCTGTTCTAGATGATGAGCCTTCATATCAGTTCTGCTGCCGAATGGAGAGCAATCTCTTGTGGACAACATCATACCAAAACTCTCAATCCTGACTTTTCTTCTCGTCTGGCGCGCTCGTCAACACCTCGTGCTAACATCCGCTTTGCCTTCTAGGACTCATCCCTCTTCTTGAGTGGGTCACACTGGTGATTGGAGCGCAACAATATGGCGACGAGGTGAGCATCCGCCTCCACACAACCTACAGGACGAAAACCAAGTTCATCCATTCGTTGACGTTCCCTGGCGCATCTCGTCTCGTCCACCTCATCTCACTTGTGAGTGTGAGGTCGTGTTGGCGTGTGCCGTGTTGGTGTACGTCGGCCGGGCGAGGTGGGGTCCATGTGCTGGAGGGACGATGAAAATCACGGCTTCTCTGATTTGTCTTCTTGATCGTCGTCGGAATGTTGTGTCCATACTGATGCAGCCCCATAGGTAGGTCGGTGTCATCGTGCCCTGTATCAGTACTGTTGTTGGATAGTCTTCCTACGTACTCTTCGAGTCCACGGTTGGGGTTACGTGGTTCTTGTATAATTAAAGTCAATAAAATGATAGAAATACAAAGTCTAGATTGATAGCAACTACATGTACACGCATAGCACTGCAGAAGGATGAACATAAGTTAAACAGTGGGAGAAATGGACCAGGTAGAGGGAAACTAGGGTCGATATGTCACCACGAGTCTCCAATACTTCGTGCACTCTGCCTCGAAGTCCTTCAGCTTTCTTTTACGCTCGCTCTCGGGCTCGTCGTCTGATATAACGGGCATATCAGGAGGCTGTGAGTCAGGGCCAGAGTATGCTTTGGTGCCCCGGGCGAGGACGACGTGGATATGTCGCGGGTGGAAGAAGTGCTGCTCGCGGCATCATCAGCGGCTGTATCAAGACTCAGAAAGTAGCACGTACATGATTCCAGTACCCGATGAGCTCGCCCACCGGCCCACGCCTCCTACTATGCATGTACACCTCGAACCCCTTCACCACCAGCCCCACCGACAAGGCGAACACCGCCGGCAGGTTGACGCGCGTAATGATGCGCTCCCACTTCGAGAGCGCGCTCGCGGCCTCGACGTCGCGCAGGAACCGCGACCAGTCCTGCTCCGTCACGTCGTGCGTCGCGAACGGGTGCTCCGCCGCGTTCGCGCACGGGGGCGCCATCCGCGGGAAGCTCCGCGTGAGGTCCGTGCTGATGCCCCGGAGCGACGTGGGCTCGAAGGGCGTGTACGGCACATCCGCCGCGCGCGGTCGCTCAAAGGAGGGCGGGGGCGGGTTGAGCAGCGCCGCGAGCCCGTCGCCGCTGGTCGGCAGCTTGAACCCGCGCGAGGCTCGGTCGAGCCGTCGGGATGCGGGGTCGTGGTTCTGGCCGCGTGTGAACTCTGCTTGGGCGAGAGGCGAGGAGGGCGAGGCGAGGGCTGGGGTGGAGGCGAACCGCGCGAGGGCGTCATCGCGCGAGGGCGCGTACGGGGATAGGGAACGGACGCTCGCGGTGCTGAAGTCTCGCCGATGATGATGTGAGGGGAGGGAGAGGTATGGGTTGTTGGGCGAGCGGCTCGGGACTGTGGACACAGTTGATGGTCCTTCGCTGAGTAACGACGGTTCCCTTGGCTCGGTGGATGGGCCTCCTCGCCGCACATCGACTTGCTGATACGGTGGGGGCGGAGCCAGAAGGTAGGGATCGCCAAGCGGGCCCGCAGTCTTCGCAGCCATACCATCTTCACCCACTACAATCATGATACAAACGAGCTCGCGCAGCAGATGGGTATGGGTTTTGGACCAGAGTTGGACAAGTCAGTTGAACACCGTCCGGCTGGGTAGTGAGAGAGTAGGTAGGATGCTGCACAGTTGAACACGAGCTTTCCTAGGATGTAGGGACTGGCGATTGGCTGCAAGGCAACATCGCTTACAGCGTCCAGTAAAGGGTGCTCCGTCCATGTCCTCGGAGCCACAGCCACAGACAGTCTCCCTCCCGGCTAAGTCACCCCGGCTTACATAATATGTGTATGGCCTTCGGCGCCCAAGGTCTCGTTGCACGTGGAAATTGCATGTTCACAGAGCCAGTGAGCCGTACGCTGTGCAGAAAGAGTACACATCTCAGTGTCAACAGACCAGTGGCGTATTATGACAATGCGTGAGGCTACATCCCCACGACACTATCAAGGATGGTTCACGCTCGTACATTGACGGGCACGACGGACATGGCAGAGTGCACAATAATATCTACATTGTTTCTCTTTTGCGACTACGAACAGGTACGTACTGACGACTGATGGATTGCAGACTTCGATCGAGACTATACACACCGGCACTCGCGCGCCAGGTGTCGCAAATAAGGTACGGGCGGCGGGCAAGATGGCCGGGACAGCAGAGCAAGGCGGAGGCGGGACGGGACGGGAGCGGGGATGTGGATGAGATGAAACAAAAGACGAAGGAGAGTGGTGGGTGGAAACGATGCGAGTGAGAACTGGGGAGGCGACCAACGTCGCATAGATAGAAGGCACAACGAGGGTTTGATTACTGCTAGCTACGAAAGGGACGAACAAGGGGGGAGGTTAGAACGAAGAACGCAAGCACATACGGAACAGTATTGAGCGTTTTTCGACGCGCAAAGTGTCCACGACGATGAACATCTACCATGTCGTTACTCGCGAGAAGCCTACTTCTTCCCGATGCTCAGAGTCGCCATCGACTCCGCGAGCACATCCGTGATCTTCTTCTCACACGACGATGTTGATACGACGGGCGGTGCGCGCGCAAGGACAGGTTGAGTGGTCCTCGGGACCACCTTCTCCTGCGGCTCGACGTCGACGACCTTGAGGACCGCGCTGCCCTCCATAATACGCCGGACCTTGTCCGCATCGAGCTGGCGAGCAGGGCGCACGCTCGCACCCGGGGTGCTGGAGGGGATGCCCGCAGGCTTCGCCGAGAAGGCGTCCCAGAACGCAGAGCTGAGCTTGCCCACGAGCGTCTGGGAGGCCATGGAAGCGAGCATGGCCTGCTGGGCCGTCGGGGTTTGCGTCGCTTGCGCAGTGCTGCTGGACGCCGCGAGCGGCGGCGAGGACGGCGGGGTGGGGTAAGCGTTGGCAGCGGCCTTGCCGGAGAGAAGGGCGGTGAAGAAGTGGGGGCGGAGACCACCAGCGAGTCCGGATGGCGATGAGCTCGGGCTCGAGAGCGGGCTTGGGCTCGGGCTTGCGTGCGACTGCTGCTGAGCCTGCGCACGGCCAGCTTGCTGTTGAGCCGCCATGTTGCGCCACAGCTGCATGCGGTAACTGAAGTAGAACATGAGCAATGGGTCAGATGAAGTACGACGACGAGTACTTACGGATCGAGCGACTTCATGGTGAACGGGTGCGCGTCCATGAAGGACTCCAGGGCATTGAGCTGCTGTTGCTGTTGCTGCTGTTGCTGTGCGGTCTTCTCGTTGTTGGGCCAAGACGCGGCGTTGAGCACCGGGTTGATGTTCTCTTGGAGCGTCGGGCTCCGCCTGCCAACCGACTTCCCGGACAACACACTGCCCCATTCCGGGACAAGTGTCGTGTGGACGGGGGTGAAGCCACCAGCACCGAAAGGACTGGATGCACCGCCCCAGAATCCGCGAGCGCCCATCCTCGGCGATGTCGGGAGATCCTTCTGTGTGTTCGGGGTGACAAGCGGGCTCTTGGGCACGGCGACCACCGCTGCGTTGGATGCGATGCCAGAGGAGAGTGCGGGCGAAATGGCAGGGAGCGGAGCGGGAGGCGGAAGCACAGGTGTGTCGACGCGGCCGCGGCCATCGAGCAAGGACTTCTTCAAAGAGTCGATCTCCTGGCGCAGAGCAACGTTCTCCGACCGCATGCTACCAAGCTCGGTGCGGATAGCATCAATAAGTCGATCGCGTTCAGCGATGTCACCCTCGAGGGTATTGATGTACTCTGTAGGGTGTATTAGCTTTGTAGCTACTGTGCGTGAAAAATGAGACGTACCCTTCCTCCTCACGCGGAAGTTTCTGGCGCTGATCTTGTTCCTCAGCTGCCGCTTCTCCTTACTGCTCATCTTCTTATACTCTTCGGGAGTTGGTCGCCAGTCGTCCGGGTCAGCAGATGTCGTTGAGAGCATGTTAGCAGGCCGGTTCTCCTTCTTCTCGCTCCCTGCGCGCTTGACCACGCCTCCCGACTGCACGGTACCCCTGCGGTTGGACTTGCCCCGCCCGCCAACCTTCATCGGCGCAGGGGAGGAATCGTCATCGTCATCGAAAACGTCGTCCATGTCACCCTCCTCTTCTTCGTGTTGGTCGTCTCCATCTCCGTCTCCAAATTCACTTGCCGGCTTGGGAGCCGTGGGAGAGGTAACCAACTGGGGGTCGATGCTCGTGGGGGATGTGGTCGACGCCGAGGACGACGAACCAGAGCCGGAATCGCCGGGGCTCGCCATCTGCGCCGCAGCACTGCTGAAGGCGCTCATGAAGTCAAATCCGGGAGCTGCGAGGGGCATAGGGAGGTCAAGCTTGGAGAAGTCGTCGTCTAGCGGGAAATCGAGGTACGCGTTAGCGTTCAAGGCTACATCGGGTACGAAGGGGTTGGGGGGAGTCAGGGGAAGGCCAGAAAAAGAGCCAGAGGGAGAGCCGTCCGAGCGCGGCGAGGAACCGCTGGAGCTCGAGCCTGTGGCGTTCGAGGGACCAGCAAGGAGGTCCATGTTAAAGAAGTCTTCAAAGGAAGAGTTCAGGCTGAAGCCTGATTGCAGGGGGTTGTCAACAAGCATTAGAAAGATGTGCGCGATGGGTAGGCAGGCTGCGGATGAAATCAGGTAGTCTTCGGCGATGGTGGTCGTTGAAAGAGAGATGAGGGGCCATGCAGCGCGCTGCCGGCGAGGCAATCTAGGATTACGTAATCCTACTAAAGTTAGCATTCGTGATGGGGAACCACCCCGAATGCAGTAGAAATCGTGCTAACAACTGCTAACAACTGATTATTTGCAGTCAAGTCTCTACACAGGGTGTCTGAGACTGATCCATGAAGACGCTATGTCTATCCGTTCCTAGTACTAGGCTCAAGTGACCAGCAAACGGCCGTGAGCCAGCCTTATGAGGCGGACGAGGGGCGCGAAGGGGCCGGTGCCGACAGGAGTACGCAACGTTAGCGAGCCGGCGCGCCACGTCCTGCCGCCCATCTGTGCCACTGTCCAGCCGGCGAGGAGCAGTGACTCACGCTCGCGGCAGCGTCCAACGCGAGTTCAAGTCACCGTACATGCCTCAACTAGTAGGAAGGAACGACTATTTGTGAGGATGCTGCGGCCATAAAGATGCAATATTGAAGCAGAAAGTCTGGAGAACTCACTCTCAGGCTGGTGGCGCGGCTGGCGTGACATAGCGAGGAATGTCAAGCCACTCCAGAGCGTGTGTCACACTTTCGATACTGTCACGGTAACAGTATACGTACGCCAAACCCTGCGGCCTGCTTGCGCATGCAACTCACCCATTAAATGAAACGCGGGCGCAGTGCGAGGTTTGGTCTTGTACATTCTACTCAGGATTCGCTACTCATGATCATGCGGCCTTGCACAGTGTTCTCTCTGCGGCTGACGGCGTAGAAGCCGGAAGCCCCAGCAACACTTCCAACAAAAGGGCACGGTCAGGAATGGACAGCGGAGCTGCACGCTTGAGTGACACGGCCCAAGACCCGGGATTCACCAGAGACGATGAATTTTGGTACAAGGACGGAAGCATCGTGTTGGTCGCACAGAGCGTCGGGTTTCGGGTGTACCGAGAATTGCTGGTGGAACGATCCGCCGTATTCCGGGACCTGTTCTCGCTACCTCAACCTTCAGATAGCCAGCGGGTGTGCGGCTGCCCCGTGGTGCATCTGTCCGATACCACCATCGCTTTGAAGGAGTTCTTAGCCATGCTGCTGCGTGGTAAAAGGTGCGAAACATGTTCCCCATCTGAGCCATCCCACATTAATTCGGCGACCATATCAGATATGACCAGAAGTCCGACCCTGCACTAGATGTTCTGGCAAGCAGAATCCGCCTCACCCACAAATACGATGTTCCGGACCTTCTTGAGGACTCAATCCGTCATCTCCAGTCGCTGTATCCCTCCGACCTTGCGGCATGGGATCCATATGTATATCCATGGGACAACCAGCAACGGTGCATCACCGCTGTCAACCTTGCGAGATTAACGGGCACACGTACCGTGTTACCCGTTGCACTTTACGCCTGTTGTCAGCTCCCTGCTGGCACGCTTCTTGCCGGCGCAGCCCACCAGGACGGGTCCCTCGACACTCTCAGTGAGGATGACCTTGCACGATGCATGACAGGGAAAACGAAGCTCGCATTTATGCACGGGGCTTCGCTCAAGACCCTGTTCCACTATTCTGCGGATGAGTGCTGCGGTTACGATTGCCAGCTCGCGCTCCAAGACATATACAATAGTGCAAAGTGTCCTCTCAAGGGCTACGAGGCAGGGATCCTCACGTCGTGGGATGACTTACTGGAGCAATACTCTGGGGAAGACGAGCCCTTCGCCACGCTCTGTGCCGAATGCGTAAAAGCCATTCGCATGAGAGATAAGGCCCTGCGGAACGAAGTGTGGGAGGCATTGTCTCAGTACATTTCATTAGACTAATATAGGTCTCCGTTGATGTATTTACCTTCGAAATGCATGTGGACCTCGGTCGTCGACGCTCGCATGACACTACGGCGTGCGCTACGCAACACTGACATTGTGGTGTGCTGTCAGTGATTTGACTCTTGAATCATGGCCACAGGTGGATCCCGTAGCGAATGGCTGGTTGCTACAGCGTACATCCGCTCGAGCTGCTGAGATGGCATGTTGACAGGTCCCGGCATTATCGTCTCGTCCATTGGACGTAGACATAGGTAACCGTGCCGGTTACGGAGCGGGGTTGCTATCCGGCGTGGCTGTTTGGCAATACTAACCGCAGTCGTGGACATCTCTCCACCTTGTCTCCCCTAAGCAGACTGGAAATACGACCTTTTTGGGAGGAAGGAGGACGGTCGTATATCACTCTCCACCCGGCCGTCGCGCCTTGATCTGTTTGTAGTCACACTTCTTCGAGAAGCTCCATCGAATGCTGAACGGAGCTTGAGTCCCATACAAATTCAAAGCAAGTATAAGGGAAAGTCTCCGTAAAGAACATATGCACTGTCAGGCTCATTGCCATAGTAACACACCGGTGGTGACTAGGGTTTACGACCTGCGGTTATTTTCCCCGACTTCCATAATGATGCATAAATCCTTATCGTTGTCTCTGCCCACGGTTTCTGACATCCCCCTGGCCAAGCCTCATCGCGGGTGCTGTGTTCAAACCGCACATCCAGTTGCTTAGGCGGGCCTAACCACATGCCACACGTGAACCAAGCGGTGGTCTGGCGAAGCTCCGATACGCAGCTCTGGCAAAGGGTGGCCTTCGGACAGACGCCTAGGCCCGATGGGTCATGATTGTTGAGACGGTCGTCCCATGGATCGAGGATGTCAGTTTCAGCAGACCGCATTGCGTACAGTGCGTCCTCTCGGATTTCCTCGTATGCCTTTGCACATGAGTATGCGTCCTGGCAAATTCCGTCTGCGTGAGAAGGGGGAAACGTCTTGTGCACGAAGTTCGTGAGCATCTGGGCGAAATGTTCTCTCGCGCGCTTGCACAGCTCCAAGTCATCGGGACACAAGTGGTCAACCGTGCCGTCAGAGTGGGTCGCGCCATCTAGAAGCTCTTCTTCGGGGAGGCGGCTGCAGGCGTAGAGCGCGGAAGGCAGGACAAAGTCTGTGTCTGTGAGGCGAGTGAGGTTCATGGCTATGATTGCGCGAGTAGTGCACTCGTATACAAGGGGCATCGCGATCCATGCAGGGTATGAGGTTGGCCATAGCTCTTGCAGCTGCTAGATCGAGTCTTCCAACAGATCCTCGATTCCATATTTGTGTGCAAGGCGAATGCGGTAGGAAAGGCAGGTCAACTCGGGGTCGTCGTCTGGAACATATCTGAAGAGACTTTCAAGTTAGTACGTCCGCTGCTAAGGGGCCGGACAAAGCTGCGTGGCACATACCTTCGCCCCAACAGCAGAGAACGCAGGAGTTCTTTGAAGGCGATGGAAGTGTCGGATACATGTATGAGGGGGCAACCGCAGACGAGCTGGCTCTCTTCAGACTGTGGTTGAGGCAGCCCGAAGAGGTCGCGAAACACCTCAGAGCGGAGCGTGAGCAATTCGCGATACACGCGAAAGCCGATGTTCTGCGCGATGAGGACGACACTGCCGTCCTCAAACCAGAACGTGTCGTCCCGCGTGAAGTCCAGTGGAATGCCCGGTGCGTCCATGGCGACGACGAGGAGAAGGAGGAGGGCTGAGATAATTGTCGGCGTCGCGCCGGGTCCGCATACCACGGGCAATGCCGAGAGTGATGTGGCTCAGTGCAACATGTTTATCGCCTTTACTTGCCACCGTGACATCCTTCTCGCCTTTACTACCACGTCTTTTGCATGTCCTTTGTCGCCTTTACCGCGTTCCATTTTTTTCCATTGATCCCCGCCTTTCTCGAATCAGAAACCTTTTCGGCGAAGCCACGCTGGCACCGCCAACTTTTATGTAAAAGAGCTCCGCTCCGCCGACGCGCTCGTGACGTCGACATCGATCACCCTCCGACCGTCTTTCTGCTCGCGGCGCATCTTGTCATCGTCCCTTCCCCGCGCTCGCCTTTTCCCCGCGACCCCGCGTGCGTTCCCCACTCGACCGCCTTTTCTTTGGCGTGCATTCCGCGCGTTGCATCTTGTCGTCCGACGTCTCTGCGCCCCCTTTCCCCGCCACGCTTTTCCACACCTTCTTCCCGTAGTAGCATGCGTATGATGAGCCGGTGTTCGGCCTCTTGGTTTCATTGGGTATGCATACAGGGCGTACAACACAATGGTCGGCAACTTGAACATTGTAATGTCTACAGTATTTATTAGCAAGCTTTAAATACAGCTACCATCAGAATGCCATTGCCAGTGAACCCAACTTCTAAGCCTTGTCCGAGCCCTGCACTAGCCTCGCCCAGTGCCCCAATCCCATTCGTACAGGGAGCTTCTCCCATTCATCCTTACGCAAGTCTGAGATGGTCTTACGAACGCGAGTAAGACACTGCTCGCAGATCTTGCGAGGCCCCTTAGTCTTCTGAACGTAAGCATCAACTACATCGCCCCATCGCCCTAGTAGTCCAGCATCCTTATCCTCGACCCTGGTATGCTCCGCCAAGACATCCACCAACATGGTGTTGAGCTCGCCCTTGCAGATTAGGTTCGGGCAAGCTGGGCACTTCAGCACGTAGGGTCGGAACACCTCCATTGCGTACACGATGCGAAGGCGGGTGAATTGGGTCCGTGCCTTCATGCACATCACCAGATCGTTGCGGCTCAAGACGTCGACGGTGCCGTCAGGATGGGCCGCGCCTTTGAGTAATACGGCTTCATCGATCTGGCAGCAGGAGTAGACGGCCGACGGAAGGATGGAAAGCGTATTGGTGAGGCGCGCTAGCTTGACGGCGGTGATGGCGCGGGCGGAGTCGTGGTGGGGTATCTTCTCCCAGTCTGCCAAGGTGGACGGGTATAGTCGCTTGAGCTCCTCTAGGGAGTCCTTCAGGATTTCGCTAAAACCGTACTTGTGGGCAACACGAATGCGGTACGCAAGGCAGTCCAGCTCGATGTCGCCCTCGATGGCATACCTAGGTCGAAGATTAGGTGTCGGAGGACAGAAGCGAAGGGGAGCGGCGCACCTCTTCCCGTGAAACAACTCGGCCAGTAGTTCTTTGAGCACGACGGATGAGTCGGATAGATTAACAACTGGACATCCGGAGATGCTTTGAGCCTCCGGGGGCTGAGGGAGGGAGAACATATCGCGGAACACAGTGGACCGGTCCGCAAGTAAACCTCGGTACAACCGGAAGCCGACGTTGTCGTTCGAGATCAGGATCACATTTCCGTCGTCATACCAGAATGCGGCATCTTGCTTGAACTCTTCCCTCGCTGTGCCTCCCGCGGCTGCGTCATGGTCCTCCAGACGAGGTCGTTTGGCGCTGACACTGGCAGGCTTGTCTTCCGCGACTTCTTCAGCTGCCGACATAGCTAGGGGTGAAACGTTAAACGGTAGTCTCCGGTAGCGGACTCTAAACACACCTTTCTGAGGGGGATTGACGGTTGTGTATGAGTAAAACGGTGTTCACGACATTGCCTTGATAGGGGGCATACGACCCGTCACAATCACGTGCACACAGTTACGCATCCTAGTCACGCTCAACACTACTCGCCGCCAGCAAACTCCGAGTCGCTGTTAGGGTAGTTGAGTGGAATCAGCCTCCAGGATTTGCAGTCGCTCGCAAGGAGTTGTGGAGTAGCGCGCAGCGTGCCACCGTCTTGGTCCAGATCTAGCCGCTCAGCGTGTCGTCGGTCCCAACCGCCGTCGAGGAACCGTCGTGGATCAATCATGCGACGTGGGGCTCCAAGCAGGGCGTCACTGAGCAACATTCCGACGGTCGGTGAACGGGTACACACCCTTCTACATCCCCTGAGTTCACCGCGGACACATGACACCACACCGAATGAATTATACCGCGTATGTGGACACATACCGACCAACCTGCGTCAGCTTACAATTGGCATCTCTTCACATGGACCGGCATACGTAGCCAAAAAACCGATGGTCAGCGCATCCCGCGATTATAGCATTATCATACAATTTGTTATCCACTTACTACCGATGTACAGCCGTCATGTTTTCTCCCCGGTCGCCCTGTGCCGTATCTTGTTTTTCTGTGCCGCTTCTTGGGCCAACTGTCCCTCTCGCCTCCACTGTGCCTTCTCCCACGCGTCCCAATCCTCTTTTGCATCGACCCATCGCTCTTGGACGTCACGCACGTCGCTTCGCGGTCCCTGAATCGTAGCAGCAGCGCTAGTGAAGAGCCCAGATGCGTTCGGGCGCTGCGTGCCAGGAGCGTCGCCCGCCTCGACCGTGCCAGACGGTTGTGGTGCGTTCGGCGGCGGGACGAAGACACAGCCGGTAGCCTTGTCGATCACGCGCATAAGGTGCAGCATGGACTCTTTGTCCTGTGGGTGACATGGAGAATTAGCGGAATTGAATGGGGAGGAGTAAGGAGCTGGGCGCACCTCGACTGCGAGGGTTTCGAACCCAACGAGTCCGTAATCCTCGATGAGAGAGCAGATGGCCAGGTTGAGGGCCTTGTAACGCGGGGTAGTCGAGGACAATGCGTTCTCAAGATACGAGAGGTCCTGGACCTCGGTGTAGAAATCGAGATTGAAGTCTGTGAAGGGGTGTCAATACATTTCGCCGCGCGGTGAGGAGCCTGTTGACGCACCGAGGTCCCCATACTGCGTTATGAGATCGACCTTCGACAGGACATTGACGTGCGGCAACTCGAGGTGCAGCATCGCCCTCAATGACAGCATCAAGATCGAGATGTACTTCGACGCGTCCGTCACATAGTGTGCGTCGCACAAGTGGACTGCGGCTAGCTAGCGCAGTTGCAAATCAGAGCCGGCGGCGAGAGGAAGGCGCACGCACCCGAAAACCGCTTTTCGCTAGCTTGTGCACGATGTTCTTCACGCTGTCGTGGTTCGTGCTGAGCTCGACCTGACCCGGCAAGTCAAAGAGGATGTATGCGTCCTTGCCCAGCTCCCGCAGGCCGTCCTCCAGCCAGTCGAAATTCGCCTCGAGGTACTCCATGCAGTAGAGCATGCCGCCGTTTGGTCCGAGTCCATGTTCGGTCATGGCGTCCTCGAGTGTGATAAGTTGCGAGATATCTATCGCACATGGATATGGGATGTTGTCGTTCGCAGGGTCGAGGTTGACGACCGATATAGGACGATGGAGGGCGGTGAACAGCTGATATTTGCCGTAACAATAGGTCGATTTGCCACTTCCTGGCGAACCACAAACGACTTCGCCAAAGGGCATTATAAGGTTGATTTCACGGCGACACTGCTTGGTCGTGATGTTACCTGATTGTTATATTTCAGATTGGACGTAGAGTGGTAAGAGAGAAAGGGCGTGACGGAGTCGACGCGTCAGTCAAGCGATGTAGTAGCCAAATGAGGCAGGTGTAGCTTCCGTTCCCACCACCACCACCACCACCACCACCACCACCATTACACCTCGGTCGAAAGTGTTGATGTTAAGCTCGACTACCAAAGTTCAAAGCGAATCACAACGAGTCGTGCTCATGAACATCCGTCATTCGTGTGCTACAGTCATCAGTTCGTTGGATGCCTGTGCTACTACATGTTTCGCGTCATTATGGACTACTAACTAGTAGTAAGTACTAAGGTAACGCAAGGCTTCCGTTCACTACTGGTATGTATCTGATGTTTCGGCGCGTCTTAGCTTCCCCTCTTCGCCCACTCAGTGGACGAAGCAGTTACTAGACTCCTGGACCACGATGAGGTGCGCGCCCGGATGGCCCTCACAAGCGGAGGTCCACCCGCCCTGGAGGACTGTCTAGCCTATCCTACGCTACTACGACGGTTCTGGCAAGACCGCTTTCTCTCCCAAGACAACAGGCGACGCCCCGGCACGCCGGTATTTCTCTGGGCGATGCTGATGCTCGAGAGGTAGACCAGAACAGGGAGGCGTGCAGGACACAGACTTGGGTGCCCGAACAGCGCGCGACGCCCCGTCACACCGGTATTTCTCTAGGCGATGGCGTGTCCAGCAGGACAACTCACAGACGTGCCGATTGAAGTATGGGCCACCACAACCGACAAGCCTGCGAGCTGCCTGTTAATTGGCCCGATCCGCAACGCCGGTCGCACACGACGCCCCGCCACTTCAGACGGCATAGCGAAGGTGGGCCCTGGACTGGTCACTCAGCATAGCCACACATGCACCGGTCATGGCAACGGCGGGACCCCTTCGCCACGCTGAGCCCATTGTGGGCATATCGGTGTAGAGGTGTTAGCTACCTGGACGGCCTCGCAAGGAGGGGCCGACCTGAGGACTGTTGGATGTCGGGGTATCCGCGAGCCCAGCTGGTGCGGAGGTGGTTAGTGTGGGTTGGGTAAAGCACGATTGCGGAGGACTCACAGGCCATTGACCAACCTCCAGCCCCCGCCAATACATGGACCGGATGCTACAATACTAGAACACGAGAGACCGAGGCACTGAACATTGCAAACGAACACGAGAGACGAGAGGGAAAGGGGGAGGAGATGGTAGGAGAAAGAAAAGGTGGGATGGCGGTTGGTGTGGTTCAGGCCCGTTATTTATACGGCGGTCGGGTGCGGCTGACGGCGGCGGGACGGCGAGCCACATACAGTCTGAACTCGAACCGCGTCAGCCTCGCTATCCGGGATGTCGCGGCATGTAGACCGCGATCGGACGCGGTGGCTGGTCGAACCGGAGTTCCTCGACGCCAGAGGAAGGGCGAAGGCATTCACGCTGGAGTAAGTAGATCGTCTATCTAGCCGGAATACTAGTAAGCAACGCGGTATACAGGGTAGATTGACTCGCTAAGCAACCCAGGTTTCAAGTATGCACCGATCTCGTTCTCCAGGATGACATACGGGCGACGGTCGGAGTGATGGTAGCATCCGCGATGCTATACGCGCCGACTGCCTCCTCCTCGTCTGGTAGAAGGCTCTGGATGGCTTCTATCGCGTCCAAGAACCAGTGCGAGTAGTATTATGTGAATAACCGTCAGCGCCCGTAACCTCTGTGCCTTTCCGATGGATCCGCCTTGGTAACCCTAGGGGATATGAACTTCGCATGAGAGACCCGCCATTCGAGTGAATAGCAGACCTCATCCGGTATCTCTCTCACCGTCTCTGGACTAAGTACTTACTGGTGCCCCACTCGGATCGAGGGGGGTCAGACCATTGTGGCAAATATTGAATTTGTCACTGATAGCCTTGACTCGTTGCTCAGGCTGACGGGTAGGAAGAGAATCGCTCATGCTAATGCTATAGAGCACTCAACCACATCCAAGGCATGCAATCCACTGTGTGAAGAGCTGAATCCATCACTGCTTAGCACGGAGATTGCCAAAGCGCTGTTTGTACTCCTCAGTGATGTAATCCTGCAGGAGAGTCGAAGACTCAGCCTTACAACATCTGACGAGTGACTTGCCACGGGACACACCTTATTGAACGTAGCCTGGAAGCTCGGCCGCGCCTGCAAGTCCGCCCAATACTTCTGGAAGCGAGCGAACCGTGGCTGGTGCAGCGCCTCCAAATTCCTCTTGCCCTCGCCCACCGCATACGCGCCTATTTCGTTTCCGAGAGCGACGTGCGCCCGGGCGACGAACGGGGCGACGGATATATCCGCAATGCTATACTCGCCGATGGCGAAGCCTTGCGGAGGGAGGTCGATGGCGTTCAAGAAGGCTTGGCTTGACTCGGGCGTGCCCGACTTGAGGAGGGTCATCCACGCGGGGACGAGCTTGGTGGAGACTGCCTCGACGAAAAAGCGGGCACGGGCCCTCTGGACGGGATCCGCGGGAAGGATGTGCGTGTTCGGATAGAGGTCGGCGACGAACTCGAGGAGGACAAGCGACTCGGTGAGCTTGACGGACTCGGGCGAAGGCTGGTCGGGCGGCACTTCGGGCCCGCCATAGGCCGCGCGATTGCGGGGACCTTGCTCGCCAAGTTCACCCTTGGAGCGTACCAAGCCGGCTTGTTCTGCAAGTCGATCACGCATTTGGTGTAGTTTGCATGGGCCTCTTCGAGGGCAAGCTCCACCTGTGCCGCTGGTCAGTAACAATGGAATGTATTGAATTCCTAGACAGCTCGCTCTGTGAGCGTATGGGCAGATCTGCGTGTCAGAAACAGATGATCAGCGTCGAAACCCGGATGCGGGGGAGGTGTGAACACGTACTCTTGCTGTGTAGAACGTCAGTGTCTCAGGCATGACAAAATCAGTTAGGGGACTCGGATCGCGACCTCACAGTGGGAGGTGACCACGTCGTGCTGAATGGCGTGTGCACGCAATGTGGTTTTATATCTGTCCTTGACCCCAGTGTATCGGTCAGCAAGATAGAACGACTTGAATGGCTCCACGTGCGATTGCCCTCCTAGCTCGAGTGGAACAGGCGGAGTATCTCCGTGGATTACAAGACAGTTTGCCCGCAACCTTAACTTTGGACGCAGGAACAAGCAGGCGTCACGATCTACCAAGCTTCGCTGCTTCGATGAGCACAACCACAGTTCGCCATGCAACACTCTGACCTAACAGGGATTGAGGTCTTACAGAGCCAGGATGTAGCCATGATACTCACGAAAGAAGTTCAACGCCATATTGATCGCGTCATTATGGTTGCTGAATGCGGGAGCAACTGCAATTCCGCGACGTCATCCCTGCTCAATTCGAGGCGGTGCAAAGAGCCAGCATTCATTGTGACCAATACAGAAGAGACCAACGAGATTCACCAGCGAAGTACTGGTAGTGGCAGTCAAGCCCATGGCCAGTGAACGAACGGTCAATGAGCGCCAGACCCGCATTTGAATTTGATCCCGCGTTTATATGCAGGCGCCAACTCCGCGAACGATCCCAAACAACCACGTTGGAAAGTTGCTGGAAACACGACGACAGACTCCTGTTCTTTCCCATTCTAGCTACCTTCACAACTTGTTGTATGAGAAGATATGACCTTAGATTGCGACATGAAAATGGAACCGGATGTAGCGGCCAATGACTTTGCTGCGTACGCCTCCCAGAACTTGAGCACTCGGTCGACCTCCACACCACCTCATTCTCAGCTCTACCAGATCAAATCGGAACCTGAGTCGCCTGCAAAGCCGGGACCTAGTACTCGACGATCCACGCGCGTGAGACGTGTCACGGTCAAGCAAGAGCTCCTCGGCTCTGGTGATAAGTTGCCTGTGGCAGAAGTCAAACGCGAGGTGGTGAAGAAGGCCAAGACGAAGACGAAACGAGGTTACGCACCACCAGAACAGTATGCGCACCTAAAGTTTCTCCCCGAATTCATTCGGGAGGACCTCGATAGTGAGTGAATCAGGGATAACAATTGAGCGAAGGAACTGTGTTCATTGTGTCTCCGTCCGACTCAGTTTTGTTCTGTGGAATCAAGTAGGCCATTCCTCGCTGCTTTCCGCATGCAGCTGCGACCCTGACTAGCCCATAGTCCTGCAGTTCGCTCCGCCGAAATTGGCCATCACTATGGCCATCGCAGCAACCACTTTTGGCCATGTCTTGTCGAATCTGGTGAGTGAAATCGCCAGGTAACGCACAATCCGTAACTGAACGAAAGTGGGTAGGTCTGACGAATGGCGAAGTCGTCACTGCCCTGGAAGATCATACTATCACCGAGAGGTTCGACTTCGGTATGGTCAGTCGTCGCCTACATCGCCGACGCGTAGGGTCACAACTAATCCAATCTGCAGACTGATATCGTCGAGCGACCAAGTGCGGAGGTAAGCCCACGAACAACCACCCATTTCTCACAAGCTCACATTTCGTCCAGGCTGCGGAGTTGTCCAAGAAGGAGCTGGCCTCCGGTTTCCCAACCCTCCTACGCAAAGTCGCGCGCTACCGTCCCAAAATACTCACCCTCGTTGGCAAAGTGATCTGGGATGCCATAGAACACGGCCTCAAGGATATGGGTGTCCCTGTGCCCAAGAGGACAGGCAAAGCTGCATGCAAGGTCCAGTACGACATCCAGCCGTTCAAGGTCGTGCACCCTGCGCAAGACGGCCACGAGGCGTCGGAGACGTTGTTCTTTGTCCTCCCGAGCTCTTCAGCCCGAGTCGTGGCTTTTCAGGTACGAACACATGGGAACTACGTGCTACCTCGCACAAGCTAAGCCTCGTCTGCTGACAGATGAAGGACAAAACCAAACTCTTCGCACTGCTCAAGCAAAGACTGCAAGAGATTAAAGAGGGCACTACGGACACATCGTCAATGACCATTATCCCTACACCCGCCATGCAAGATGGTACCTCACGATTTTTCGGGCTCGATGCGGTTGCTTCGTGAGCAATATAGGAGCATGTATATAATAATGTACACCGTACAATATGAGGCTGATAATACACTGGAACAACGACAGCAGGTCTACAAAGACAACAAGAGCACAAGCACCGGTACCATACCACGAACGTATCTACTCTTCCATCGCGTCGTCGCTCTCTTCGTCGCTGTCACTCTCCTCACCCTCTGCGACGTCGATCGCGTCAAGATCAATATCGTGGTCTGCGCCGATGTACGAATCACAGATAACATAGAGCTTGAGCGCGTGCGAGCCCTGCGGCAACGAGAACTCGAGCTTGACGGCGAGGTTCTTGTGCACGGTGACGCGCTTGATCGCGAGCAGCTGCCGCGTCTTCGGCTCGCCAATGACGATCCACCAATTCGCGAGCTTCTTGAGCGGGTAGAACGGCGCGACGACGATCTCGTCGTCGCCCTCTGCCTCCTCGTCCGCGTCCCGACTCAGGGAGACTTTGATGGGGATCGCCGCGCCCGCGGTGTAGTCGCCCTTCGCGAGCTCGTAGTTGACATCGAGCGTCGGGTAGGAGTTGACGAATGTCGCAACGTCGCGCATCTGGCGCGCGTCCATCCGGAGCACGGCGTTGCGCTTATCGTCCTCAATCTCCATGATGTCGTACACCGACTCGACACCAGCTTCCTTACACCGTGCAATGACCTAGAAATGCGTCGCATCAGACATGACTGGTCTAGCGTGTGTAGTTTCAGACACTTACATCGGGCTCGAAGTGCGGGATCTGCTTGAGCGGAGAGTCTGATTCCCAGCAGGCCTGCACACACATCTGCGACAGATCCATGGCGCTGAGTGCGTTCAGCCACGCATTCGACGACATCACGTCCACACAAGCCGAAAGAAGGTTTAGAACCTTCTCGAGCACCAGCACCTGGTCGGCAGCCAAGTCGGGAGGGAGCTGCAAACGCGAGAAATGCGCCTGCAAGAGCAGGAACGTCTTGAAATGCGGTGCCTCGAAGTCTGCACGATCGAGCTTGACAGGCACGCGGTCGTAGATGCGACGCAGAAGCACGTCCTCGTGTCGACGGATAGGAATAGACTCGAACTCGGCGGATGACGACACGACTTCCAGCAGACCCTTCATCTTCGTCCGCTCCTTCAGCGACAGTGTGTATACCTCGACGGTCACGTAAGAGATGTTGTAGTATGCCGCGATCATACCGAGGTTGAGTGGCGAGACGTCCATCTCATCCTCGATAGCGATGCACTTCGAGTTGACGAGGTCGTTGAGAGTGTTCTCCACGAGTTCGGATAGGTGATCAGAGAGATGTTGGTGACTAACGTTGTGGAGGTTGTAGTAGTTCGGGTTTTGTGTCATACGTCTGTAGAAGTACGTCCAGGTCAAGATATCCATCGCATCCTGCTTGTTCTCGATTGTCTTGACGGCGATCTCGGCCAAGAAGTAGTCGTGAAGCATGTGTGTGGGGAGGTGAGACTCGATGGGTAGGCCCTCTGCGAGGAACTTCTTGTAGAAGTCCTTCCGCGTTTGCTGGCACATGAGTACGCAACGACTCTTGTCGTCTTCTAGCGGACGGCATGCACGGCCCAGCATTTGGAGGACATCCATGACGGGGTAATCAACGTAGCGGTGCTCCTTGCCTTCGTAGAACTGGACACCCATGATGATGACCATGTAGCTGGCGACCGGGAGACTCCACGCAGTATCCTGGAGCACCAATGAGTCGACTGGCAACTAATCAACAATACCGCTACACTCACCTTTGAGGCAATCATGACTTGAATGGCGCCTGACTGGAATAATCGCTCGACAATCTTCTTATCTTGCTTGCTCAGAGCCTCATGATAGTACCCAATACCGTGTTTCAAAGTCTCGACAAGGCCAGGATCGGAGACGTGGTCTAGATGTGGCTGAAGATCCGCTTGCGCGAGGTTCAAGAACCGATCGCTGTTGTCGTCCGCGCCACAGTGAGTGAGGATGTCGTCAGCAGTGAGTCGGCATTGCCTTCTCGATGGTACGAAAATTATGACCGGTTTGTTAGGTGAGTACTCGAGGATCGCCAAATAGGCTGGCTTAGACATGGAAATCATGAGGGACGGGAAGTGAGGAATGTTAAAGCTTTGTAGGTGAATGTCCATGTCGAGTGGGCGCGCACTTTACCAAGGGGTTTCAGTACATCACTACGAGAGGGCAGCAAAACACCCACCTTGGAGGGAAATTGAAGATAGCGTGCGACGGCGCGCCCATCCATTCGCCGAGATCACGAGCATTCGCCAGCGACACTCCGCATGCGACAATACGGGTCTTGAGCTCAGTCTGCGCAGACACGTAGCGCGTGCGAGAGATGACGACCTCATATGTGGGCCCGACCTCTCCACCGACAAGTTGGATTTCGTCCGCAATGAGGAGACCAATCGTCTGTACGTTCTTGCGCTGCCGCCATCTTCTTGAGAGCACGTCCCACTACAAACCGAGTTAGCGGCCTGTGCTCTAGTGATGCTGGATACGTACTTGTGTAGGTGTGCACACGACAACGTCGCCCTTTTCAAGCAGCCTCAGGTCCGCGCTGGTCTCTCCCGTCAAGCTGACAATCTCCTTGCCGCCCTGCAGGTTCCCGAACTTATTGCGCCATTCCGCTACCCGAAGGTCGACCATCTCCTGGTAGGGCTCGATGCAAACAGCACGCTGCTGCTCGCGCTTGCTCCATAGCCTGAGGAGTGCGAACTCCGCACAAACAGTCTTGCCACTGCCCGTTGGCGCGCCCACGAAAACGTTCTCGTCGGTCGTGTAGAGGGCCTGGAACACCTGAGTCTGGATCTTGTTGAAGGTCTGAAGGGTGGAGGAGTAGATGCTCTCGAACTCCCGATTGTGCAATGCCGACAGCGGCAGCGGCTGAAGATCGAGGAGAGGCGTGGGCGGTGGGAACTTCTCGGGGAGGATGAGATGTTTGAAGAGGATGGGCAGGCGAGTTTCGGCATGCAACCAGCGATCGGAGACGATGGAGATATAATAATTCGGAGGGACAGGCTCGAACATGGGCACGGTCAAGGTGACGTTGTGCTCATCTTCAGCGTACCGCTGACGGAGGATGAAGGTATCGTGGAAGAGGACGATCTCGCCGTCTACGTCTTCGACTAGAACCCAGAAAGACTCCGCGGCCCCGTGGATCTTCTCATCCCATCGGAAGTCGGGTACGATCGTCAGGTCGATACGGAGCAGAGTGCGGGTGATGGGCTGAACCTGAGCTTGTAACTGTAGCTTTGGGAAGCTATGAACGAGACGGTGCACCAGGTTGCCAGCCTTCTGGATGCCGATCAACTCGCCAATCTCTGGCGGGTTCAGGTCGAAGTACCGGTACCAGGGGAACTGCTTGCCCTCAGCCTTCCGGATAACCTCCGCGGGTACGCCCTTGAATTGCCGCAGAGGGGTCATCGATCCCCACATACGGCGTTCGACCATCTTGCAGAGTGCGAGACAATCCTTCGCTGGAACAGCCCACCCGCGCTTGAGGCAGATCTCGAACATTGCTCGCAAAATACGACCTGCAGACTGCTGGACGTAGACCATGTCGGCGACCAACGCGAAGCCCTCAAGCTTGAGCTGTGATATGTACGCCTGCAGAAGGACGTTGATCTTCGCCGCCGGTTCCTCAACACTCTCCTTGACGGGGATCGGGACCCTCTCCAGCAACTTTCCGAGCTCGAGCTTCTCGTCCTGCCGGACCGGGAGTAACTTGAATTCGTTAGAGAGCGCAAATACTCGGAACAACTCGAGCATTGTCATGGTTGGTCGGAGGTGCTGGTTGTACGTTGCCATCGAGTTATACGTGACGTAGTAGTGCGAAGCAATACGCCCTAGCTCGGTGCTGTGGAAGCGGCCGGACGCACGCTCATACTTGACGAGATGGCATTTCTCCAGGAGCACAGCGGCGGTATGCACGATGTCAGCGCGCTTCTGAACCAGGCTCGGGTCATCCTCGAGATAGTCAACACCAATGCTGTAGAGTACTGGGTCTTTCAGCATCCGGACGTATCTGAAGACGTTGCAGTACAGTCAGTATATATGCAGACGACGATTGGTGGAAGGACTCACAGATAGGTGTAGCCCAGCCACTGTACTGCTTCATCCCGGTTGCGGATTGTACCGAGGACAATCTCGGCGTTGAGGTTATCCGCCAGCTTTGCTACGAACTGGGACTCGATGGGTAGCTGCTGGTTCATGAGGCTGAGGTAGTACTGCAGCTCGGAGTGATTCGTGATGATGATGCCCTCCCCGAAGGTGTCGTACTGCGGGCGACCGGCTCGACCGAGCATTTGAAGCACGTCCTGCGACGAAAGCTCGACCCATCGGCCCTTCTCCGGGTTGTAGATTTGGGTGCCCTTGATGATGACGGTGTGCGCGGGAAGATTGACACCCCAAGCGAGCGTCGCGGTACACACTAAGACCTGCAGATGTCCGTCCGCAAACAGCTCCTCGACGAGTCCACGATCTTCGCGTGACATGCCTGCGTGGTGGATACCGAAGCCGAACTGCAGGAGATCCTTGAGATTCGGGTCCTTGACGTTGTTGGATTCTTCAAGGAGGATCTCCCGGGTAGCACCGTCAGGCTTGACGAACTGTGTAATGGTCTCTTTGTCGATGGCCATGTCGCGAATGGACTTTGCCGTCTTCGCCGTCTCCTTTCGCGAGTGTACGAATACGAGGATTTGATTCTTGCCTGCTTGATCGAGGACTTTCTCGTAACAGACTTCGTTCATGACCTGGTAGCGTTTGATGGCCTTCTTCTCGGTAACGCCGATAAACTGTTGCTGGAGTGCACAGGGACGGTAAGAGGCGTCGAAGTAGAAAAGACCCTTCGCGGGGTCGACGCGGAGGAAGGTCGCTACGTCATGATAGTTCGGTAAAGTCGCGGAGAGGCCGACAAGGCGAACGTACTCCCCCGTTTGCTCCATTCGCCTAACTGTACGCGCGACGATACTTTCCAAGACCGGGCCACGCTCATCGTGCAGAAGGTGAATCTCGTCGATGATGATGAGCCGAACGAGATTGGTGTAGCTGGTGTCCGTACTCTTGCGAGTGATAACATCGTACTTCTCTGGCGTAGTGACGATGATCTGCGTCTCCGAGATCTGCTGCTTCGTCATCTGGGAATCGCCCGTCAACTCGCCGACCTTGACACCGAAGACGCCTAAACGAGAGCTGAAGTTTCCAACCATCTCCTGGACGAGGGCCTTCATCGGAGCGACGTATACGATCTTGAAGGAGTCGAGATCAAACGTGCCGGTCTGCTCGTCGCGGTATTTACCAAGTTCGTTTAGGACCGTAAGCATGGCAACATTCGTCTAATTTCTATCATCAGCTTGGGGAAAACAATGGAATAATAAACAGCAACACACCTTTCCTGCACCAGTAGGCGCACATAGCAAGAGAGGCTCGTCCGTACCAAACGCTACCGGATATAGCTTGCTCTGGACCCGGTTTAGGTTCTTCATGCCCGAAAAGCCTTGCTGCGCCCACTCAGGCAGAGCCGTAATGGGCACTAGCTCGTCGGGGGCCAGTGGCTTCTGTTTAGGCGCGGGTACATGGATCTCCTCATACCCCTTCTTCGAGCGCTTGAACGATCCCTCGGGCAGTTTACACTTCTTGTTCGACATGAGGTGACCGCCCTGGCTGAACGCCATGCCCTCCAAGTCAACCGTCGCCTTGGGCTGCACCGTCGAGCCGGGAGCTAGCGTTGCGGTCTTGGGCACCTCCACCTGCGGCTTGTCGTCGACGTCCATCGCGTCCGACCGCGCCTTCGCCTTCCTATCTCCTGCCAGCTCCCGCAAGATCCAACCAAGGCCCTTCTCCCGCATCGCGACCTCCACGTTGACTCGCTCGTCCGCGTCGCTGCGCATGAGCTTAGTGCACCAGACGATGACGTCGCGGTTCTTAAGGAACTTGGTGATCATGTCGAAGCTCTGGTACTCGAAGAGGTCCATCAACTGGTTCTCGCAATCTCGCAGGTTTGACTCGGAGCCCAGGATGGACAGCACCGCCGACGCCTTCTCCGCAGCCGTCGCGGGGTCAGGGTAGACCTCTGAGATCTGGCGCTGTACCCAGAAGCCGTCGATGGAATGTGGCGAGACCACGTCCTTGTCGACGTGCACTTTGCCTTGTTGCACAGCGGAGCTTCCGCCAATGACGAGCTCGTCGTCGTTCTCCAACGACTCTGGCGGTGCCTCTCCCTCTGCCGCCCCTGCTTCCTCGTCTGACTCGTCTGACTCGTCCCGTACCTCGAAGCCTTCGTCCTCTTCTTCCTCCTCCTCCTCTTCATCGAATACCACGGCCACACCCATCTCCTCGTCGATCTCGGCGTCCTTCCGTTCCATGTCGGGGTCCGCCATTGTCTCGTCCTCCGCGCCGTAGTCGGTTATCTTCTTCGACAAGTTGAGCAGCTGGGCGAACTGCTCGTTTTGTATGGGGCCGACGACCTCCTCCACTTCCTTTTTCTTGTCAAAGTCCTTCATGTTCTCGTTCTTCAGACTCTCTAGCACCGCGTCTGCGGCACTCCGGACGACATCGTGTGCCTGGTCGCCAAGGGCTTGGTGTACGCTCGCGAGAATGAGCTCGTAAACCTCCCGCGTCTCCGCCGTCCGCGGCCGGTATGTCAGACCCTCGAGCTCCTGGGTCGCGTCGATGATGTCGGTGTAGCCGAAGCCAGTGGCCGCAGCGGCTCGCCGTTTGGATAGCTGCTTTTCGGTGTCGTCCTGCCTGTCAACAGCTTTCTTCTTCTTTTTCTCGAGGTCTTTGGGAGCTTCCCGCTGGACCCTTGAGCCCATCTCGCGGGGGTCAATGCGACCTGCAAGAGAAGTAGGTGCACCATCAGGTTCCTTGTCGCGACGGGGGAGAGCGGACCTGTCTGCCGTCAAGACCAAAGAGGAGATGGCGGCATAGTTGTAGCCAGACAGATCCCGCTTCGCAGACATTGTCAAGGGTGTAGAGGAGGTCGTCGTCGTTCAAGACGATGAGCGTAGTTCCAATTTCCAAAACCACAGTGCTGCTTATCATACAAAAGCAATAATGATTGCCATATCTGGAGTTAGTGCTACTTTGTTATTTTAATTTCCTGAAATAACCCTTATGGCTATTGCCGTCGCCATATGCACATCGGTCTTCTTCCGAGTCAATGCCTTCGTTCCAACCTCCAGTCCAGCTCTATCCTGCAGGCTATTCCTTACAGTCTCGACAAGAAATGCAGGCTTTGCGGCAGGAAATTCTGCCTCCAAGCGGTGTTGAGTTCGCAGCCTGTCTCAGGCTGCTGCCGTCGACTCGGTCAGATAGCAAGCTCCCCGGTCCTAGTACCATTTCCGGCAGAGCACTCTTCAATGTTGTAGTGGCTCGTTCGAATCACCTCCGCATTTTTGAGGTGAGGGAGGAACCCGCGCCAATATCAAGTCAGAAGGAAGATGAAAAGGAGCGGCGAGCAAGTGTCAGAAAAGGGACGGAAGCGGTGGAAGGAGAAGTCGAGATGGACGTGTCCGGCGAGGGCTTCGTGAACATGGGCTCTTTCAAGGTGAATTGGCGTAGTTGCTGCTGTTTCCTTCCTATGGCAGGCAATGAAATATTGTTCATTCTCGTGTGTATCGAGTGAGAGATAGGCACTGACATTTCGTGGTAGACAAACGGTCAGAACGGGCTCCTTGAACCCCACACAGTCACTCGCTTCTACCTCGTGCGGGAACACTGCCTGCATGGAATCGTGACAGGTATCGAGGCTGTACGAATCGTATCGTCGATTGAGGACAACCTCGATAGATTGGTTGTATCTTTCAAAGACGCGAAGGTACGTCGCACCAACACGCACTAGTGAGGATATTCACACCAAACTCCTCAGATTGCCCTCCTTGAATGGTCCGATGGTATTCACGACTTGATCACCGTGTCGATACATACGTATGAGAGAGCCCCACAGCTGGTACGTTGTACGCGTCAGGATTCATACGTTCGCTGAGTGGGCTTCCAGTCTGCTATAGACGCTCCTCTCTTCCGTCCTGAACTTCGAGCAGACCCGTTGTCTCGATGCGTCGCTTTACTCCTTCCCAAAGACTCCATCGCGATACTGCCGTTCTATCAGTCGCAAGCGGAATTGGATATCATGGAGCAAGAGATGAGCCAAGCGAGGTACTTGCCCGTCATGGCCACTGCAGTTCATTCAAACTAACATGCTCTAGGGAAATCCCGTACTCGCCGAGTTTTATACTTGACCTATCTGCCGAAGTGGACGATCGCATTCGGAATGTGATTGACTTCGTCTTCTTGCCCGGCTTCAACAACCCTACAGTCGCAGTACTCTATCAGCATACGCAGACTTGGACCGGGTACGCTCACTGAATCTACTGAAACTACCTCTTCTCATGCATGCGTTGTCTAGTCGTCTGCAAGAATACAAGGACACTGTTGCATTGATCGTCTTCACTCTTGACCTCGTCACTCATCATTACCCAGTCATCACTGTGGTTGAATCTCTCCCCTATGACTGCTTCGCCCTGACAGCATGCTCAACGTCTCTCGGGGGTGTTGTGATACTGGCAGGTAACAGCATCCTTTATGTAGACCAGGCGTCACGCCGTGTTATCCTGCCTTTGAACGGCTGGCCGGCACGCACGTCCGAGATGACCATTCCTTCGCTAACGCCGGACGAGCAAAGCAGGGACTTGCAGATCGAGGGTGCTCGTTTTGTCTTCATTGACGAACGGAAACTGTATATTTTCGGAAAGGATGGGACGGTTTACCCCGTTGAGATCATCTTGGATGGTAAAACGGTTTCTCGTCTGTCGATGGCAGCACCCATCGCGCGCTCGACGATACCTGCTATTGTCAGGCGAGTTGGAGAGGATCACTTGTTCATTGGGAGTACTGTCGGTCCCAGCGTGCTCCTTAAGACAGCACGGGTGGAGGAAGACATTCCGGATGAGGGCGTGGACATGGCATCCTCCCCGGCTACTGTCGTCGCCCCTATGGATAGTATGGACCTCGATGATGATGAAGGTAAGCAAATTGAGATTTTCACATGAACAATCTCACTCAGCTCCCCACCAGAATTGTACGGCACTTCTACTATGGCCGAACAACCTCACGGCAACGGTACTGCTGCAAATGGGGTGGCCGCCACCACTAAGACGAGAACGGTAGTGCACCTATCGTTGTGCGACGCAATACCAGCCTACGGTCCGATCGCCGATATGACCTTCGCGCTTGCCAAGAACGGGGTTCGTCGATCCCGTTTGTGCTACAGGGCTTCACCCAGCGATACTGAACGGCTATATGTCTGCTACTAGGACCGCTTTGTTCCTGAATTGGTCGCAGCAACAGGATCCGGTGCTCTGGGCGGATTTACGTTACTGCAGGTGTGTGTTGGTCTACTATACAGCCCCGCTGCGTTTCATTGATTCGGCATCAAACGCCGTTCTTGCGCTTTTGCCACCGGTGACCCGCAGAGAGATTTACCGACGAGAACCAAGCGCAAGATACATGCTATTGGTGGCTCCCGAGGGATGTGGTCTCTCCCTGTACGGCAACCCGTCAAGGTCAACGGATCGACATTCGAACGCCCTGCAAATCCTTTCCATACCGAGAAGGACACGCTGATCATCAGTACAGACGCTACGCCGTCGCCAGGTCTCTCCAGAGTAAGCTCGATTGTTGTATTGATAGGTAGGTACGCATATTGATGTGATCCCGGTAGATTGCTTCGCGCAACAGTCAAGGAGAAATACAGATTACTACACGAATACCGGGTACAACCATAGGCGCAGCTCCCTTCTTCCACGGGACCGCTATACTCCATGTCATGTTCAATGTTGCCAATGTTGTTCGAGTCCTGGAGCCCGGTGCGTTCATATACCTGGAAACACAGCGTGTATGTCTGAATGTCGTACAGATGGATCCGAGCGCCAGGCTATCAAGGATACGGATGGCGATGTGCCTCGACCACGGGTTAGATACTGCAGCATTTGCGATCCCTTCATCCTGATTATCCGCGAAGATGACTCTATCGGGCTTTTTGTTGGTGAGGCCGAACGTGGCAAGATTAGACGCAAAGATATGTCCCCCATGGGCGAGAAGGTTAGATCGCGATATCTCCGAGACGTTTCTAGGCAAAGTCATTGATGGGTTCATGTCGTATGCTTCACAGGCGTCGAAGTACCTTTCAGGCTATTTCTATACGGACACGAGCGGCATATTCCAAAGTCACCACAATGCGGAGGCTTCCGGGTCCGAGGGTGTGACGTCTACCCTCCAGGCAGCCATGGATTCGGGCAAGAAAAGCCAATGGCTGATCCTCGTCAGACCACAAGGAGTGGTGGAGGTAACGTTTCCACCATGCTCTGGACATTAGCGAGCCTCACTGCGTCTTCGTGCGTAGATTTGGACACTCCCCAAGCTCACGCTTGCCTTCTCTACGACACTTGCCGCTTCACTCGAGCCTGTAGTGACCGATTCATTTGATCCTGTCGCACTCTCACTTCCGCAAGATCCTCCAAGGAAACCCCAGGAGTTCGATATTGAGCAGATAGTCATTGCACCCTTGGGCGAGTCCTCGCCGCACCCATACCTCATGGTATGCCTCATGGTCGGTGGATTGCACCGGCGAACTGCGCGCTGATGGGTACTTTTAGTTGTTCATGCGGTCTGGGCTACTCGCAGTATATGAAGCGTTCCCGGTACAGCCACCTGCTGATCCTTTGCCAAACGACAGGACGTGTACGCTGCTAGTCCAGTTCGTTAAAGTGGTCACACGTGCGTTCGACATCCAGGTACCTGAGGAGCAAGAGAAGTCTGTGCTCGCTGAGGTCAAGAAGATCTCGCGGCATCTCATCCCGTTTGTGTCCTCCCCATCTCCCGGTCAGACCTTCTCTGGTGTTTTCTTCACCGGAGATCGGCCATGCTGGATTATCGCCACGGATAAGGGAGGTGTGAAAGTATTCCCGTCTGGACATAGTGTTGTCCATGCGTTTACTGCGTCTTCTCTGTGGGAGTCGAGGAGTGACTTCCTGCTGTACTCTGAAGAGGTGAGGTGCCCCACACGCACACCATCTTCCGTTCAATGCGTAACAACCATCTATAGGGGCCCAGCTTAGTCGAGTGGATACCCGACATTCAACTCAATACGCATTTGCCGTCAAGATCCGTACCCAGAGCCAAAGGATATACAAACGTGGTGTATGACCCGAATACGTCGTTGATCGTAGCCGCGTCTTCGCGTCAGTCGCGCTTTGCTTCCTATGATGATGACGGAAACATCGTATGGGAGCCAGACGGTGAGTCGTACGCTAGGTGTCTCCTGGATGCTCCTATGAACCACATGTTTCCCAGCTCCCAACGTGTCGTTCCCTTATTGCGACTCCTCAGCTATCGAGCTTCTCATGCCCGATGCGTGGGTCACAGTGGATGGGTGAGTACGGTTAGAGACCAGTGACGTAGATGCTCATGCGGCAGGCAGATACGAGTTTGCCCAGAACGAGTTCGTTACATGCCTCGACTGCGTGACCCTTGAATCCGTGAGTACCGAAACAGGCACTAAGGACTTCATCGCCGTTGGCACCACAGTCAATCGGGGGGAGGATCTCGCAGTCAAGGGCGCTGTACGTCCTCTTCATTGGCTTCGTTCGGCCACATTAATCATGACATGGTCAAGGTGTATATCTTCGAGGTCGTCGAAGTTGTCGCAGACCCGAGTACGGGGATGAAACGATGGTATCAGCTAAAGTTACGCTGCCGGGATGACGCCAAAGGCCCAGTGACAGCATTGTGCGGCATGGCTAACTATCTTGTATCGTCCATGGGTCAAAAGGTAAGCGCACACCTTCCGTTTCCCCTTCACGTGCACATGACACATTCCGCATTAGATCTTTGTCCGTGCATTTGATCTGGACGAGCGACTTGTCGGAGTTGCTTTCCTAGACGTCGGTGTTTACGTGACTTCCTTGCGTGCGGTGAAGAACCTTCTGCTCATTGGGGACGCTGTCAAGAGCATTTGGTTTGTGGCTTTCCAGGTATGTCGAAATGTCGATATCTCCGAGGGCGTGCTTCATCCTGTGAGTAGGAAGACCCGTACAAACTTGTCATTCTTGGGAAGGACCCACATCATGTCTGCGTGACCAGCGCAGATCTGTTCTTTGCAGATGACCGGGTCTCTCTGCTGGTCTGCGATGAGGACGGCGTCATAAGATTGTATGAGTATGACCCTCACGGTACGTAAACTTGTCAATCAGGCTCATTTTGAATCGCTGGATCGTCTGACAATGCGCCTAGACCCCGAGTCAAGAGGTGGTCAGCACTTGCTACGCCGAACGGAGTTTCACGGCCAGACGGAATACCGCACCTCCGCGCTGATTGCGCGCAGGAAAACGAAGGATACAGATGTACCGCAGGCGAAATTGATCTGTGGTGCGTTGTAAACTTGTCGCTATGACATGTCACACGAACATTTGACAGGATCTACCGATGGCTCTTTATCGTCTTTCACATACGTGGACCCAAGCGCTTTCAAACGGCTGCACTTGCTCCAAGGGCAACTCACCCGGAACGTTCAGCACGTGGCAGGGCTGAATCCCAAGGCCTTCCGGTGAGTGTATGCACTGAACTCAAAATAGTCTACAAGGATTCACGCGATCGTAGCATCGTGCGCAATGACTACGTATCTAGGCCATTAGCCAAAGGCATCCTGGACGGCAACTTGCTATCGACCTTTGAAGACCTCCCAGTACCGCGGCAACACGAGATGACTCGGCAAATTGGTACGGAGCGAGGGACAGTGCTGAAAGACTGGCTATCTGTGAACGGTGCATGGTGATTGTTCTTTTATCTAGACGTAATGTCACGGCGTCTGTCGAGTTCGTCATCATCTTGCTCCCTAAGTTACACCATGGCACTTGGGGTGACGCTCTCGAACAGGG
This sequence comes from Fomitopsis schrenkii, assembly GCA_000344655.2. Taxonomy (NCBI): domain Eukaryota; kingdom Fungi; phylum Basidiomycota; class Agaricomycetes; order Polyporales; family Fomitopsidaceae; genus Fomitopsis; species Fomitopsis schrenkii. The sequence continues at coordinate 1,279,224 of KE504123.1, forward strand.
CCGTCTGCGGTCCCGCCAACACCGGCAACACGTTGTCTTGTAACGCTATCACTGACTTACCAGTCTTCACATGTGCGTGGACTGCTGCTGCAAGCAGTGTGATGCCATGCAAACGACCTCGCTTTCGCCATGTTCCGGACGTCCTATACCCTGAAGCTAGTGCTAGTGTGGACACGGTGAACCGTACACTCTCCACTCGGACTCGGTCGCGCCCTAAGCAGACGCCCCGGATCGTCGCGATCCAGCTACGGGTACGCTTCGAATTCTTCCGCTATGACGATGGTGAGTGTATACATCACTCCGGGATCGGGACCACTAACATTACTAGTTTAGAAATTGAAGCTGGAGGTGAGATTGATGGCCCTAAACTCGAGGCTGTCATCAGCTTCCCATGAGCATGGCCGACCTTCCTGCGTCCCTAACACCTGCAGGCAGGAACCAATGAGCCTGCGAACATGGCGCGCAAATGAAAAACGCGTGTTCGGACTCGAGCCTGAGCCTCCATGCTACTGTACCCCCGTTGGGCAGCTATAAGTACAGTGTAGCGTCCGCACAGCGGCCCGGTTTGTATCGGGATGCTCTCGTCGTTAGGCTTGGACACCAGAACCCTTTCAAGGGGCACTCGCAGCGGGGCTTCTAAGGTGAGTCCATCCTCTGGCAGCGAGTCCACCAGCTCACTCGACACAGTATTTCGACATGCCTCGCGGACTCGCAGTCCACGTCTTCAAGAACCCTCCACCACCCACGGCGTTGGCGCCATCGTATCACTCGACGTCAAAAGGACAGTCAGACCAGGACAGGTCCAACGATAACACCCGGTCCCAATCCGAGAGGAAGCTTTCGTCGAGCCCGACTGACCCGTTGCGCATCAGCCAGCCTGCAGTCTACGTTGACCCCAAGCGCGCGAAATCCTCCAGAGGCCGCGACCCCTATCTTTATTCTTCTCTTGACACTTATGTTTATGGCTCATTCCCTGCTGCCCCGGACGCCTTGGCAACCTCACCATCATCTTCAAGCTCGGACTCGGACATCTTCTCCGATTCCGCTGTATCCGCATCCATCGAAATATCCTCGACGCGTGCTAGCAGTAGCACGGAGACCCTCGAAACGATCGCCCTTGCCATTCCACACCCCGCCTCTGCCTCTGAAGGCCGTCCTCCTCACCCTAGATTAGGCTCCTCGTCTGACTGGTCTCGCATAACACCTGATGGTGCTCGTATTCTACCTCCGGGCCTACACCCGATATCTCGTAACGCATCGAATCGTGCGACGTTCTCTAACCCTGGAGCATGGTTGTCCCTTGACGACGCGGCTTCCGATACTGATGACGACACATATGTCGACGACGACGAGTTCCCCATGCTGGCTATCACCAGGGACGATAGTCGACATCCCCGCCGTGCTGGCCCTCCGCCCGGGCCGCCACCGCCGGCAAGGCGGTACTCCGATGAACGGCCTATGATACAGGAGCTGCCTGTACAGCGGCTGAATTCTGGAGGTATGTAGGATCAACATATTCATCGTTCAAACCTTACTAACCTGAGGCTGCTGACCAGGTATGCGCGGCGCACCGGGTCCGATGAGAGCGTCAGATAACCGCAATCCGCCCAGTGTCTCGACAAACCGTGTCGATAATGTAATTGAAGACGGACGGAGAGCGCACCTGTTGAGAGCGAATACGGTCCCAATGGTGTCGGGAAACCATCCGTCGCGCATTATGGATAAGCCTGCAGTGATGGCGCCCCCGTCAGTATCCCAACCTAAGGCGGAGGACGGTCGGAGAGGGGATGCACAGGCCCCGACCATGACGCGGAGCGCCTCAACGTCTGGTGGAATGTTAACTGTCGCTACCAGGCGTGGCGTGCGGTGGACAGAAGACCTAATGTGTCCATGCCCTGTTCCCCGTAGCGAGCGCCGGAAGGGCTGGTACAACCGCAGAGGGTAAGCAGTCTTCCTCCACTCCAGCGCGTTCCAGTGCAGACGCATCATTGCGACCGTACAGAGACCAACTGTGGACGAACGATGGACGGTTCAGGCCACCAGAGCCTGGTAGGGAATATCCGCCGGATCTTGTAGTACGTGTTACATCCGACTTCTGCTTTGAGCCTCTCACTAATTGTTCTGCAGGGCTACCCCGAACCGAGCGCAGGCTGGATGAACGAAGAGGGGGTCAGAATCGATATGGAGCATTGCTTGATACCCAAACCCCCGCTTCGGTCAGTGCTCAAGCGTCCCAAGACTGGTGCAGGTAACCAGTAGGGCATGTATGTTTATGACTCCTATGCCTCGCGGCGGCGCGCCCCACCGCGCATGTTCCTCGGTAATTTATTCATGCTTTAAGAGACACTCCTCCACGAGCACTTCATATGTATCATTATTAGCACATCACCTATCATCGCATGTATGCGACAGCATCAATCCGAGTCTATGGAGATTACATCGTCGTCCACGGGTGCGCGCCGCATAGGTAGCTCGACATAAGGTTGTAGCCTCGTCCTCTTCAGCGGACGAGCGCTTCGTAGCGAGAAAGACCAGTCCTCGTCGCTGCCGTCCTCGTCCTCGATGTCGATGTCGCCTACATCGTCCTCGAAAGCCTCTACGTCCCCCTCGATGCCGTCTTCAGCGCCTTCGACATCGTCATCATCGCCCTCATCGCTGTCCTCGATGACGATGGGTGAATTCCTGCCGTTGCCTTGTTTGTGGTGTACGTATATGGTGCCGCCCACGTCGGTGCCCTGTCGGCGGTGTACGTATGTGATGTCGTCTATATCATCCCCTTCGTGCGCTACGGCCTCATCGTATCCGTCGTTTCGTTCGCCCGGGTGAGGGGCAGTAGGCCGCTTGCGCTTCGCCCGTGCAGCGGGTGGCTGCACGCCATCCTTCCCCGGATCTTTCGCTGCGGCCTTGCGTTTCCCTGTAACGGGGAACGCACTTTCGAGTTTCGGGCCCAGGCCCTTTTCGACTACGTCAGAGCGCGCGAGACTAGTGAAGCGGCGCGCCTTGTCCCCGGGAACCAGATACGTGTTTGTCGTGTGTTTGTTCGGCACGAACTCTTCTTGGAGGTAGTCATGTATCAGGAGGTGGATGCACAACATCTCGGTCTCCTGGGTACCGTTGTCCAGAACCATGAGTACGGGCGGACCAAGCGAGGTCATCTGAGCCGTTCGCACCTCTCTCGACAACTGGACTTTTCCACCAGCTAGTTCGTCCATGGCAATCGTGATGCTCCCCTTCGTCCGCTTGTGGCGCGTCCCCGAAACGTTAACCTTCCCGCGGCCGAGACCCCGTACTAACTCCCCGAGCTGCCTCAGGGTCAGCCGGGCGCCGCACCTCTTGATGTCTTCAGCAGCCCTCAGGGTCTGCCAGGCTGGCAGCCTCAGGTCGACGCGCTTTACAGACCCCGGTGCTCGTGTGCAGTTATCGCAGTGCCCACACGGGTCCAGCGCCGCCGTCTCCTCTGTCGTCCACTCTTCCACGGAAAGCTGGGCCGATACAGAGAAGTAGCTGCACCGTATGCACCGCCAGGCGTCGTCAGCGCGCCGTCTCACCCCATGCATCCTTACTCACTTTGCGAAGAAGATCTTCCGGCACCCCTCGAAGTCCTGCACGAACCGCAGGATGTCCATGACTAGCGAGGACGGGTGGGGCACGTCAACCACAACGGTTTCAATAATCGAGAGGAGTCCTACGCACGCTTCCCGCGTGACTGTGGAATTGATGAAGTCAGCGCGAACACCCGATCCGCGTCCTTCGGGTTGTACAGGAGTACACAGTCGGCGTCCTTGCCGTCGCGCCCGGCGCGCCCAGACTCTTGATAGAGACCCTCGACAGATTTCTACGGGAAGAGCGTCACATCAGGCCGGCTTATCTGAGGGGGAGGGGGAGAGTATGTCTGGTGGAAGGGGACGTACGGGAAGCTGGCGTAGATGTCATTCATGGGATAAACGTTCAGAACATCCCTGCGCGACGGGACAAAACGCACTGAGTGGTGGATCACAAATCGCACGTCGGCTTTGTCGATACCCAGACCAAATGCTATGTAATGTTCAGAGTCGCATGCGAAGATCATGCGCGGGCAGAAGCTACATACCGATGGTCGCACAAACGACGTTCACCTTGCCCTCTCGCCATTCTCTGTGCAGCTGCGCTTTTCGGCCGTCAGGGACCTCCGCATGATATATCCCCGTTCGAATCTGCCCATTGCTTTCCGAAGCCAACTCCTTCGCCACGTGCTCTACATCCTGAACGACATATCAGACCAGCAATGCTGAGGATCCACAGGTGGTAGTAGCCACTCACCTTTTTCGACAGACAATATATGATACCGGATTGATTTCTATGTTTGTTGAGGATGAATTCCCTGGTCACCTTGATCGCGTCCGCGAAATTGTTCGGTTTCGACAGCACCGAGTAGTGTAAGTTTTTCCTATAAAGCGGGGCGGAGAAGTACACTGTGCCCTCAGGCTCCGCCTCTATTGAGAACCTCAGAAGCTGGTTTTTCAGCATGCACGCTGAATGTACCTGCACCACGCTTTGGCGGGTATTGGAGACCAAGTGTACGGGAGATATCCTGAAGAACCTTGGGAGGGCAAGTCGCCGAAAGCGCCAGAATGGGGACCTTCCGGAAGACGGTCCTCAGCTTGCCGAGATCCTTGTAGTGTGGTCTAGAGGCAATGCGAAGTCTAAAGGCGCTGCATAATGATGGAGACATACCTGTAATCGTGTCCCATTTCCGAGACACAATGCGCTTCATCAATCACAAAGCGAGCTATCACATACGAAATTGGGTTGGTAGCAGATGGCCATCCGAGATGGCATATGCATACCTAGTTTTCTTGCTTCGTAGAGCTTGTTCAAGAGGCTCCAGAAGTTCTTGTCTTGACCGAGTTTTTCTGGCTATGAGATGATGTCAGATGCGCAACGGACCAGGTCCGCACGACACACTGTAACATAGCAGAGTTTCACTTCGTTCTTTGGAGCGCATTCTCCAGATGCCATGGCATAAAGGTGAGCTTGGATTTTCCTCGACTCCGCATGAGAGACGGCGCTTGACAGCATCACCGCGCTCACTGTCAGACGATGATTCAGTCTGTCCATCCACAAAGGGCCTCAGTTAGATGCATACCGCCGAACTCGTCGAGATGCAGTACTTGGTCCGTCATGAGCGATATGAGTGGGGAGACGACGATAGTGCAGCCAGAAGTCAAAATTGCAGGGAGTTGGTACGTAAGCGACTTCCCTCCGCCTAGACCGTGTCAGTACAGACTCATTGCAGTGTCAAAGGGCCTACCTGTAGGCATGACGCAGACAATATCCCGCCGGGCGAGGTTTGCATTGCAGACGCTATGAATCACATCAGACACACGTAACGGGCAATGCAACTAGCTGCCACTCACCCCTCTTGGCATAGTCGGAACTTTTCGATACCGAAGACCTCTCGCGCGCGCAAGATGAGTTCGTCGGACCAATCGAACCTGTCAAAGAAATCGACTGTTCGTGAGCGGCCTTTGCCCTTTCCAGGTGCCGGCGCAGGTGCGCTCAAAGGTATCTGAGCACGAAGATGCTCTCGTTGTTGCTGTAGTGACTTTTGACGCGCTGTCTCCCTCGCTATCTGGTTTTCACATTCGGCAATCTCTGCATTTATGTCACGTATCCTTTGTTCTATCCCGGCCTGACGAGTGCCTGAGGTCGAGGTTCGGGTCTTTGTCGAGGACGACTGGGACAGGATGCGCGACGGGCCGGCGGAGGATGTCGCAAGCGTGGACGTGGAGGCACGACAATTTCGTTCATATTCCTCGCGCGACACACGGAGCACCTCCTCGATCTCGGTCTGGGGAAACTAATAAGCAGCAAGGGTGTGACAAAGACGGCGCGTTACCTCGTTGGACAAATAGCCTGTTTCATCCTCCATTTTGATTTCTGCGCAGAATTGTAGCGATTTTTTGGGTTCGCTGGGCACAACGCAGATGGGGACACGCAGTCTGGGTCCGGGGGCCCTTTGTAGGAGTTGAACGTCGCGGCTAAGATGCGGACACGATCGCGTAGGCGCCCTTCCCGCGTCGCGTCGGTCACACCATGTCACGCTATGGCCCCTCGGGCGGACATCTCTTCTCAAGCGATCCATATTCGCGTTGCCTGACTTGCTCAATACATTCCCCACTCGGACACCTTGGGAACCGCAGAAGATGTACAAAGTTTTGACGTCCCCTCAGGCGAACTTTCCATATTAGGTAGCCGTCACGCGTCTTTGTCGCAGTCGCAAAACTCCTGTCGAACATCGCAAGTTCGTTGACAGACAGTTGACTTCGATGTTGCTTTACGACGTGTCAAACCGCCCTACAACCATTCATAAGGCTGCACTGTGTCTCAGACTGTCGGCCGACGCACCTTTCTTCCGAACCCTCATCTCCACTCCGCGGCAAGTCCGCACCCCGCGCAACGGCATTCGAGTCAATATTGCTCATTCAGTCGTCCCATGGTTTTCTGCAAGATCGTCTTGATGTGAGAAGAGGAGTGTCCTTGGCTCCCAGACATGCACTCCGAATACCACATCGCATGCGATCGGTAGGCGATAGCTGGGCTCGACGTATTGCATGCTGTGGATTCCGAAACGATAGCACTGTTCCCGACAAACGACGCTGTTGTCCCACCCGTTTTCTCGTAACAAAAGACGATGAGTACTCCTGCAAACACACTCGAGGCGATCATCCACTGTAAGGCTGATAGGAATGATTCACCCAGTCGAGCATGCTCGCAGTCGTTGTGCCAAAGCTTGCTCCTTCTTTCAGCGCGCCAGGCCTTGTATCAACCGGAGGCCAAACAAAGACAATCTGCATCGGCCACTTCCGACTCGGAGCAGCGACTCAGGAGGATTCAGCAGCGCTGAGTATTCCTAGCTCAGGATCTTTGTCAAGCTTAAGCCTACACACATGCACAACACTTCAAGCCAAAATGTTCTATTATGCGAGGCATAACTACAGAGACAAATGTAACCACAGCGAAAACGACCGTATTATTGTCAAGCCCGGGCTCAGTCCAGCGGCCTAGCTACTAATGTGGATTTCCGGGAACAAAGCAATGAGACGGAGAGTGGGGAAACGTGAAGGGGAACGTGCGAGAACTGCGAATGCTACAGAGTGGCGATAAATAATACAATGAGGCGATACCTCGAGCGGGCGAGGACGCAGGTAGTATAGATACAGTATGTCGTGAGGTGAACCAGAGAGCGAAAGATGTAGGTATAGAGTGTTGTCGTCATCGTGAAGGGCGTCGCGAAAGCAGAGGAGAGCTCATGTCCTGAGGAACATCTCCACTGGGATCGGTTTCCTTCTGAGGCCATCGCTCCGGCTCGAGCACTCGCTGTCCGCGCTGCTCTCGCTCAGGCGGGAGGCCCGGCTGTCCCGCCGCTCCAACCCGCGGTGTCGCCCATACGCAGCCGGGTCGACGTAGCCATACCGCTTCGGGTTCGCTGCCCGCGTCGGCGACTTGGGGCTGGGGAGCACGAACGCCGACATCGTCTTCGTGGGCGATTTGGGCGACGGGAAGGCGGGCGCGACGTGCTTGCGCGCGGTCTTCTTCGTGGGCGAGAGCGTGAGGCGCGAGATCCAGCTGAACGACTCGCGCTCCGCCTGCACCTGCGAGCTCAGCGTGCTCGAGGACCAGCGCGAGCGCAGCACGCGCTCCGCGGGCGCGAACGCCGCCGCATCCGGGCTGTCGGGCGCTGCAGGCAAGTCGACGTCGGCGTGCTCGGAAGCGGGGGTGCTGCCGTCCACGAGCGAGACATCGATGTCGAATGAGAAGGACGAGACCGGTGAAGAGGCGCCGCCCGCCCTGCTGCTCAGCTGAGAGTAGACCGATACGCTTTGGGGGGTCGTGGGCGCTTCGCTCTCGGGCGAGGCCGAAGCATCTATCACCAGGCCCTCCGAGATGTCGATCGGGAGGGACATACGCGGCGGCGGGCGCATGGACGAGGCCGAGGGCGGCACGACGAACGCGCTGCTGGGGGTCGGTGGTGCGGTGCCTGCGCTCCACGGCCCCGGGGTGTACGGCGCGGCAATGCCTGTGCCGAGGAACCCGGTGTTCAGCGCGGCACTGGCGAGCTCGGCGAGGAGCTCCTCCGTGCGCGCCTCCATCTCGGTGGCCGTCGGGCTCAGCGGGGACGAGGGCGGGGGAGAGTAGGAAGAGGGCGCGCAGGTGATGATGCGGATCGGCGGAGGCGGGGGCGGCCTGTCTGGGATGAGGAAAGACCGGCGGCGACGGGCTTGCGCGAAGGTAGGGTCGAGTTGCGTATTGGGGCTCGGATTGCCTGCTGCCTGGATGTTGAGCCGTGGGACGGCGGGGAGCGCTTTGCTATACCGGGCGCGCTTGAGAGGCATGACCGAGTCCGGGCGTGCCTTGGGGTCCTTGCTCGTGGACGCGGCAAGCGCGGCCGGGAACGACGGTGGAAGAGGAGTAGACAGTGTGAGTATATCGCTGATGTCGCGTGCGTACCACTCCGCGTCCGAGTCGACGTCCGACTCGGTGTCCGACTCCCCCGCGAGCTTGCTGAGGTCCGGCATCGACTGGGCGAAGAAAATCGATGCGCGGTGGGACTTGCATGTCGGCGAGCGCATGAGATGCGGGCGGGTCGGCGTCGCGGGGAGGGAGTCGTCGTCGGACGTGGGTGGTGTGAACAGGTCGCGCCGTACGCGGGGAGAGCCGAAGCCCGTGCTGGAACTGGTGCGCGAGGTCGTCGCGCTCGAGACGCTCGGGCTGGGCGAGTGCTCGCGGCGGCGGGCGGCCAGGGGAGATTGAGCGGGCGAAGCGCTGAGGGCGATAGGCTCGAGGGGCGGTGAGGGGAAGTCAAGGGAGATGCCCAGGCCGGAGAATCGCAGGTCGATGCTGTCGAGTGGCGACTGACCCGCCTGGCTGCTCCCCTCACGATCATACAGGGGCGGGGCTGGTGCTGGCCGAGGTGGCTTCGGTGAGGATGACGGTGGGAAGAAGTCTTCGAAGGTAAGGCCCTCGGCGCCGGTGAGGACAACTCTACGCGAGCTGCATTTGCGTTCCGCTGCATCAATGTTGACAGAGAGATGGCTGGGAGTAGCAGTGTGGTTGCGAGCATGGGCAGGCATAGAGTGTGTCGAGGAGCACGATGGCCTTGGTTTTGACTCCTCTTCCTCGTCAACTTCGGGGAGAATATCCAGGGACGTACCCCGGGTCGGGGTGACATGGGGTTCTGCTTTATTCTGCACCCTCGAGCGGCGCTTTAGGCTCGGGAGGATGCGATTGCTAGTGAAAACTGCAAGTTAGAGTATTAGTAACTCGCAGAGCTGTCTGTATATGGGTCCACGCACGAGAAGTCATCGTAAGCGTCGTGAGAAGTCTATGTAGATGTTCAGTGGACAGAAGGGATGAGGGATCGTCGGCGCGATCAAGTCGCAGAGAGCGTAGAGAACGGTGGGGGGACTGGCCAGCAAGTCTTTAGTATCCAAGGATGCATAGGCCGGCTTTTGTGCGTGCGTGCCATTGTTCTTTGCGTGGACGAGCAGACAAAAACAACCACCTTAAGCGGAACAAAAGCGTTGATCAATAGCAAGCGCCGAAGACAATACGAGCGCTTACAGGATAGACGCTGAGCCACGTTGTCAATGGCACGCTACTAAGCGCTAAGGAATTGTCGAGATTGCATTTGTATACTTGGCATAGAATTGACTTTGCTGACGCCGGCTCCTGGCTAGCAAGTATAAATAGAATGGCTTTCTGGTCAAGCTAAGTTACCTTTGACCGGGCCACGGGACAACCTCCAAACGCTGAGAGAATGCTGGTCATAGCTGCATCTCTACCTGTGCATAAACCGAACATATTATCATCGTTGATCCACTGTACAAACATAAGTATGCATAATACGAACATCGATAAGTACTTATACCGGAATCCAACTGAAAACAAGTCAGATTGTCATCTTCGCCGCAGCCCCGACCGTTGGTTGTTGCTCTATCCTATCATTATGAAGGGGCCCAGTATCTTGTGTGTCCAGGCCCTGTTCTGACCTCACGAAGACGAATGCTAACCTTGGTAGATATGGAGCCTGAACGCGTACCGCAGACTCGGAGCCGACAGTGAGAGCCCTGGTCTTGCGATTATCGCGGTTACCACATACTATAGGTATAGGTACTACTGAACGCAAGTACTTACGGGCCCCTCCTGTCTAGCTCCCGTTCTTCATGCTTCATTGGAAAGGCGCGTCGATACGAGTGATGTTGGATGACCCGAAAGGGGACAGGGTCTGGGCTGGACCTGCGTGAGTCGTGGCAGGGTTCAACGTCTCCTTCTCCACGTCCTCGTGCCCCATGTCCTCAGGGAAGCCTATGCGCACGTCACTCGGCAGCACTGCGCCGATCTCACTCGCGACCGGGTGACGCCATCCTAGGATAACTGACCAAGGAAACTCCTTGCTTACAGATACGATGCTGACAGATCTACGTTCGTCGCAGTTTATAAACGCGTTGCAGGCATCTGAACCATCCCCACACCCCGCCTGTACTGTCAACTCACATACCGTGTTTTCTGTCGTAAGCCATGCCTGAGAGAATAACGCTCTACACAGCAAAGGTGCGCGAGTCAGCTGGTACCGGCCAGGGAGCGAGAGCGCTGATCATCCCCATAACGATGTGCAGATCTGCCCGTTTGCGCAGAGAGTAAGTAGCTTGCATGAATGACCCCCTGCGCAGGACGATATCGCTGACCGACGATCAGACAGAAATCGCCCTCGAAGAGGCCAAGGCAGATTACACCAAGTACCAGATCGACCTGCAGAACAAGCCGGAGTGGTACGCCCCCAAAGTGAACCCCGCAAGCAAGGTCCCCGCGATTGCCTACGGCGGGCCGTCCGTCCCCCCTGATCAGCCCTCGCCCGAGTCCGTGAAGCTCGCGGAATCGCTCATCCTCGTCGAGTTCGTCGCCGATCTCTACCCGGACTCGCACCTCCTCCCCGCAGACCCCGTCCAGCGCGCGCGCGCCCGCTTCTTCATCGACGTCGTGTCGAACAAGCTCGTCGCCGCGTGGGGCGGCCTCCTCCGCACCGGCACCCCCGAGGCGATCCAGGCCTTCGTGCAGGGCATCGAGGCCGTCCAGAGCCTCCTCCCCGCGCAGGGCTTCGCCGTCGGCGAGTTCAGCATCGCGGATGTCGCCGTGGCGCCGTTCGTCGCCCGTGCCCATGTCGTGCTCGAGAACGGGATTGGCGCATTCGAGCCGGGCGAGGGCAAGAAACTCCTCGAGACGCTCCAGCAGCCGCGCTTTGCTCGTTTCCAGAAGTATTGGGCCGACCTCCAGGCGAGACCGAGCTTCCAGGCTACGTTCGACAAGGTGAGTTGATCTGTGCTGAGACGTGGAAAGCGGACACTGAGGTGCATGCAGGGATACGTCACTGAAGCGTTGAAGAAACGTTTTGGTGGTGCCAAGCAGTGAATGCAAGACCCTCGAAGTCAATTGGACCCTTGCCATCTTGTTGGAGTCAATATAACTCTGTAGCATCATATTACGTTGGAAGAGACTGGGAACAACAATGTATCATTCTACCACTCGTGCTCACCGAGAGTGCGTTGGTCACCTTCTCTGCTGCGGGAACACGTCCTTCTCAATGCGCGCGCAGTCTCAAGCTGACACAACCCATGGAGGTGGGACCAAAACAGTGCGAGCGAGGTGCTTATGCATCTATGTCATAATACATTGACATACAGTATCGCAATGTACCGTACCTCAGTGGGTTAGTCCGCCAGAGTGAGGGTCTCGAAATTGGCGAGCAGACGACGACCGGCGTAGGCGAAGTCTACATGTTGATAGCCACCCGTTCCTGTATAGTGTACGCGCTTGGTGTTCGTCCTGAAAGCGGTTGCGAAAACCGCGGTACCAGTATGAACCAGTACGGTATAGTGGCAGTATAATTCACTAGCGACCATGTGCCACACTGCGCGAGACACACAATTACCATCCAAAGAAACGATTCATTGCAGAGATAAAGTATAACACGTCTACGCCAGCGTTATCATAGTCCGACAGTTTTCATCCACTCAGAATGACATGAGATCATCAGGGACCGCACCTAGAGGCGCAGGATGAGTTGCTTCACGCCCGACATCCACAGTCCGATATCATCGGTGAGGGAACCCGTCGTGAGGAGGTCCATGTGCAGTGCCATGGCCCCGTCGCGGTCATGCGCTTCGATAGCTGCACCGTGACCATTAGCCATTGTTCGTCTACTTTGAATACGACGCGTACCTCGTGAGAGCACCAACAATTTTTCTTGCACAGGCTTCGACAACGTCTCGCAGTTCAACGCGTCGAACAATGGATTCAGTCTCCGCTCCAGGTCATCCACGAGACGTTTTTGTGAAGGCTATAGCCACCGAATCAGCATGCGTACCCCGTACAAGCCGCAGAGGCGAAGCTCACGGGAGAAGTCTGTTTCAGGTGTTCCCACTGCCCGAAAATCACAGCATAGGCTGGTCGCAATTCGTCTGGGATATGACTCCGGTCACCGGGAGCTGTCGGGGCGATCGTCAGCAAGCACTCGGCCGGTTGAGACGGCACCGAACTCACGATACTTCGGTGGCGGCGGACCTGTGCGCGCCGGTGCCGCCGAACCATTGCCCGTCGGTGCGCCTCGTGGCGGGCCCTGTGGCGGGCCCTGCGGGGGTGCACCACCAGGAGGCGGGCCCATCCTCGCCATAGGAGGCGGCGCGAACTGACCTTGAGGACCAGGCTGCTGCTGTTGCGGCGGCGGGTGCTGCTGGGCAAACTGCGACTGGCCAGGAGGACCCATTGGTGGGGGGCCTTGCGGCGGTGGCGTTGCGCGAGCGTACGGGCCAGACGGGCCGGGCACGCCCTGTGGCGGGAGGCCAGGAGGGATGCGACCTTGCATGGGAGGAGGCGTCTGGCCGGGTAGAGAGGGCGGGGGCGCGTATGGACTACCACCGGCACCCTGTGCTAGAGGCGAACGCGCCATGCCAGGTCCTGGGGGCGGAGACATCATCAGACGACCAGGAGGGGGAGCCATGCCAGCGCCGCTGCTCGGAGGGCCCGATGGCGGACGCGACGGGAAGTGTCCCGGGCCACCGTGCGGCGGAGGCGGCATGCGCTGTCCCTGTGGTGGCGGCGGAGGACGCTGCTGCACGCTTGCCGGGCGCGGTGGCGGTGGTAGTGTGGGCAGAGGCTGACCGTGACCGAAACTTGGAGTGCTCGGGATGCCCGGCGACATGGGTGCATTGGGAAAGGGAGCTGTGATAGCGGCCGGTTTCGGGCCAGTTCCTCGGCGCTGGGAGATTTGGTGCGGCGCGTCGTTCCATCCACCGGCATCGCGTTTGGGAGGTGGGGGTGGACCGGCAGGCGTAGCGTTCGCCGCTCGCGGAGGCGGAGGCGGCAAGATAGTTGGCGGCGGAGGTGCCTGGCCAACTACTGGCTGGGGTTGCGACGCTGGACGACCGTAATGGTTCGTGTTGTATGTCATTGGCGCGGCCGGCTGGTATGGTTGAGCAGCCCGCGTCGCCTGAGCAGGAGGTGCATACAGGTTCTGCGCAGGGGGGGCAGCGTAGGGGTTCGCCACGTTCGCAGCTCCTGCCGAACCAGCACCATAAGGGTCGTACATTGAGGACGGGGCCACAGGCGCCTGTGGTGCCACTGTCGGTTGAGTGGGTGCAGTATAAGCGGAATAACCGCCATACGCAGAAGTCGAGGACGGGAGGGGTGTACCCTTATGCACAGCTTGCAGGGAGGCTGACCGAGGCGGCAGGCGTTGCTCACCAGAGGCCTTGAGCAAGCGATCCCTGATGACCTGGAAGTCTAACGGCGAGCTCGTAGAGCCCTGATACTCTTGCGGCGTCAGCTTGAGGTACGCGACCGCCTCCTTGATCAGTCCTTGTGCTGCGAGCAGATCCGCGTATTCGAAGTACCGATCGTACAGACCGGACAACTTGTATGTGACGGCGTCGACTTCCTCCCCGTTGGTCTTCTGCTTGAGATCGGCGTCTTCGTACTTGATGGCACTGCGGAACACGGTGACCTTTTCGACGAAGGTCTGGAGAGCGAGGGCATGAGCCGTGTAGCGAGAGCCTTGGACACTCTCGCTCTGGACGAGAAGCTGTTCCTCCTCAATCAGATCGTCGATCCAGATGTTGACCAGGCGCTCAAGGCGACCGGCAGCCAGGTAAGTGAGGGTAGCGTTCCTCCTGAACTCCGTTGCCTTCTGCTCTGCATCTGGGCCACCAGACACCTTTGCTAGACTCGACTGGAACTCGAGGCGCTGGCCAAGCTGTTCCGCGAGGCTGGAGAATTCCTCCTGGTTGGCGAACGTGCACAGCACAACAAAGATTTCCTGCCACTCTTGCAGCTCCGCGTTCTGCACAATGTCCGCGAGGTCGTTCGTGACGATAGACTGGAAGAGGCGCAGGTACGGCAGCGCGATAGTCTGGCGTTCGAAGTATGCCTTCTGCGTCCTCTGCAGCAGCTCTGGACCACCCTTCACAGCGAGTAGAATCGCATCGGCGAAGCGATCGGACGAGAGGCAGAGGGACACGGCTGAGTCGAAGTCGCCCAGGACAAGTGCCTTCGTGACCAGGCGGTCAGTCTCCGACTCCTCGGGCGGGTAGATCTTGAACGTGTTGCTCTGCAGCGCCTCGTCCACTACGGACGACGGTCCAGAGCCGATCGTTGCTGCAACCGAGGAGTCCAGGCCGTAGTTCCGGTGCGGAATCTGTATCTGGTCCTCATTTCCCTGCCCAGTGCCGATGCTTCCGAAGAAGTCAGCAGCAGCGTCCATCTGAGGCGTACCAAGCGGCTCGTCCCCGAAGAGGCTGGGCGCGGTCGTCGTTGACTCGGTATCGGCCACGGGGATGTTCGTGTTGTCCGACGCAGCACTCGCACTGACTTCCGACGGCGTGGCCTCTGCAGCCGCAGACCCAGTCTCATCAGCATCCTCGCCGGCGGTTTCTTCGCCTCCGCTGTCGGAGCGGGCCTCGCTCTCGGGCTCTGCAAACGAGACGATTGGCGGCTTGTACCCCGCATCCGAGGCCGCTTCGGTGACATCATCCTCGATGGGAGTAGCAGACGCCTCAGCGGAAGCTTTGAGTTTCTGGACGGCCTCCGCGACGCGTGCAGCAACCTCCTCCTTCGAGAAGCCCAGAAGCGTGATGAGTTCGTCCCTCGAGTCCGCCTTGAACAGGCTGAGCAGCGCCCTCCAGCCGGCAGACGCCTCAGGTACTTTCACCTCGGATGTCTTCTCCTCCGCAAACGCACCCAGTGCCTCGCCCTCAACCGCGGCTTGCAATCTCGCGGCACGCTCCGCAATTGTTGGCTCCGCGACGACCTTCCGGACGTGCACCACACTGCTCTGCGTCTTGCCCTGGGCAGAGGGGAGGTTCGACACGCTCACGAGCTTGCCACCGTAGCCAAAGGAGCTGGAGACAGGGCGGCGCAGCCACTTCGGCGGGTGTTTAAGGGACAACGTGGCCTGCGATGCACGAGAAAACCCTGGAGCATTGAAGATATCGGAGCCGTCGGGCTGCGGCGTGACGGCCGGCACATCCACCGCTTCGTTTGTCGACTGAATGGAATGGATACCGATGGTGCCATCGAACAACGCCGTCGCGAACAAGTCAGGGTTGCGAGGACACCACTGGACTTGGAACGCCCAGTTGTCTGCCGAGGGGAGCTGCGAGGGTTGTTAAGGCCAGTCACGTGTGCAGATCATGTTGCGCACCTCGCCGATGATCTCAGACGTCTGCGGATTCCAGCAGAGCGCGCGGTTATCCTTGCCGCAAGACAGCAGCAAGTCCGGGTCTTGCTTGCACCATGACAGCGAGAGCACACCTTTCTCATGACCGGTAAGAATCTGGATGTGAGGTCAACAAACGTATTCCGTAACAGTCTTCCACTGCATAACACGTCACCTTCTCGGGAGCACGAGCATTCCGCAGGTCCCAGACCATAATAATGGGCGACGTGTCATCCTCAGATGCGGTGACCAGACGCGTTGCCTGTGGGCAAGTGTCAGACACGAGCTAGACAACGAACGCGGCACACGTACGTTGTCGGGATGCCACGCAACGTCGCTCATGCCGCGCCTGCCACCCATAGCCATCCCGCTACCGAAGCCTTGCATACTACCTCCCATGGTGCCTGCACCACCGCCGTACGTCAACGCTGCGACCTCACGCTTGCCTCGGAGATCCCAGACGACGGTGTAGCCGGTACTGCTAGACGCAGCCAACGCATACTGAACGTGATGGTTCCAAGCGAGGGCTGTGATCTCATCTAGCTTCGTGCTGCGCGTCCCCGGCGAGTACGGTTTGCTTGGGTCTCTGAGGTCCCAGATGTAGATCTCCCCGTTGACTGCGCCAGACGAGAAGAGGTTGGTCTGAATCGGGTTAAAGTCGAGGCCGCGCACAGGACCGGTGTGGGTCGCGTTGCGGAGGATGAGCGATTCTGTGGGACTGCCGGACGCATTACGACTGGACAGACGCGTCGCGATAGCTGCAATCACTCACTCCGCATTCGCGACTATCTTGGCGGGGTCCCAGATATCGAGCTCGCCGTTCTCCATGCCGGCGACGAGCACACCGCGCGGACGACTTGCGTCTGTGTAGCCCCATGCCAAACGGTTGAACCTGCACGTCGCTGACGCGTAAACAGCGACCCGCGAGATAACTCCCGCTACACGCACCGAGAGGTTGTCGTAACCGACGCTTTGGGTCCCGCCTGGCCTTCCTCACCCAGGTCGTACTGCGTTTTGTCCAAAAAGTCTGGGGCCCATATCTCGAGCTGGCCGTTATTGCTGAAGGACTCATCGAGCGCGCCTGCGACCGTGCCCGTCGCCAGCAACGGCAGCGATGGCGACGGCGACCATGCGAAGGTCGACGTCCTGTGGATTTCTTTGAGCTTCATGAGGAGAAGGGAGGGGGAATGGAACTGCGTGTCCCTGCGATGACGAGCAGGTCTACGCTGCTGCACAGCGTTTCGCTGAAATTACGTGTCCTGCCATATACGGTAGTTGTAAACGCCATATTGGTTACATACTACACTACACTACTATGTGATCTCAGAACCACAGTATAAGTATCCACTGGCCGTCGCAGAGCTGCAGCCCGTCGACAACAACTCACTGGAACTGGCAGTGATACCAGCCCTCATTTTTGCCCGTCCTTCTGCATGGGTGAGGCAGCAGTGCACAGGTATCGGAGGCATGAGACGCAGTCATACGAGGACAGAGTTCCGTGCTCTAGCGCATAGGCTTCCAGTAGCTTCATCCAGACTCCGTTCCACAGGAAGTCCATTACAAGCACGAACCATACTCTACATCTTACCATGTATACAGATAGCAGTCGGACAGCAAGCAGTCTTACGGGCTTCTTCTCGTCTAGTCTGTCGCATCACCCGAAGGTTCACCTAGCCTTTTCTCTCCGGCAGCAGCAGCGACCCCAGCTTGATGCTATACGACGCCCTACTAGTGAGCTCGAAGCGAGACACTGGAGTAGCGTATGAGTACTCACCTGTCGCAACTTGGCGAGGTGGATTTTCAGTGTCTCCGCATAGTTCTCGAAGCCCAAAGTGACCATAGCGTAGAGGATGTCCTCCCCGCCTATCGTCTTGCGCTTCTCCATCTGACACTTCTCCGCCGCCTCCGACGTAATGAAGCTGATGAACTCGGAGACGCACTCTTGCACGCACTCCTTCGCCTCCTTCGATATCTTGGCTGTCCCAGGCACAGCAGCTTTCATGATACGCGCGACGTTCGCGATCTAAGGGATACAGTGGCTCATGCGTGAGGTAGCGTGGCCATGGAGACAAGTAGAGAGGGCGCACCGGAAGAAAGCGGTCCTGTTCGCGATACTCCCCAACCTCCTGGTCTGTGATTGGTGCGGGCTCCGGGGCACTCTCGACTGTGGCAGGGACGACGCCCGACCCGTCGTCCTGCGGTGCGATGTTGAGTGGTGGGAAGTCGGACATGCTACTGCCCACAGCGGGCTGGCCTCTAGCTCAGGCTGGTCGTCGTGAATACGGGTGACGTTGCCGTCGTTGCTGCGACGAGCACGGTCGCTTGTGAGCTAACGGAGGATGAAATGGTGGGAAGAGAGCGGTGGTGTAGCACGTGGCGCATGTCGTCGGACGACCTTCGAGCGCGGTGCGCGACGCGTCGAGTTCAGAAGCGCGCCACGATCGCGTGTCCTTACATACACCGCTCAGCCAATCATCTTCCGACTCTTTGCGATGAGGATGTATCATGTAATGCAAAGAATGATACATGATACATGCAGTAAGCAAGCAA
This sequence comes from Fomitopsis schrenkii, assembly GCA_000344655.2. Lineage (NCBI taxonomy): Eukaryota > Fungi > Basidiomycota > Agaricomycetes > Polyporales > Fomitopsidaceae > Fomitopsis > Fomitopsis schrenkii. Next base: position 1,297,522 of record KE504123.1, read on the forward strand.
GCGGCGACAACACGGCGGTCTTTCAGACAAGGCCTGGGGCAGGATGCTCATACTTCGCTCTCGGCCTAGTAAACACCTTGCGACTACTATATTATCCAGCACGTACTGATTTTCGCAACGGATCCTAATTCGCCAATTGGCAACCACTGACTGCTGATGGGACTGGACAAACAGGCTCAGCGATTCTTGTTGTCATATTGTACGACACATAGATATCCTCCCATTCAACTCCCTATCAATCGCCAGGATCGCTGCCACTTCCGTGACTTCCATTCATAGTCCGAATTCTGGTCCGTAATCAATGAACAACTCAGAACCTGCGGGTATGGCCTTCCCTGTGGCGACGCATGAGTTCACTCGATAAACTGCGACGTAGATTATCAGACGTACGTGCGAAGACGCCGATGCGATGGTCGCCGTTCACCAAGGGTACTAAAATACGGACCATCATCAAAATTGTGCTGTATCCCTGAATACTGTACGAGCTCACTGGTCACTTTGCCGTTCGCTTTCTGTTTTGGTGCATGGTTGATGAAGCGTGTCTCGTTCCCTACGTACGTGCCATCGACCGAAAATGACTGATTGAGGCCGTACACGTAGTTTCGTCCTCGATGCCTCTCGATAGCGCTGCAATGATCGAAGTATCCGTTAATTTGCTCTTTCTGGAAGTGTTGAGTGCGCAAGCTTACCCTCGGGTGAGGAAAGTAGGTTCGAAAATGAGTTCTCCGGTGTATTCTGTTCGATGGGTCGTGTGGCGAGGGCAGCATACCATAAGAGACGAAGACTGTACCTGCGATCAAATCCCCTTCTCTTGCAGGCTCTGTGAGAAAGACACCCATCCCGAACCCACTCTTCTTCACCTCTAGCTCCTGCGCGAAGCTCAGCGTCAGCCTCTCCGCACCGAAGTCAGATTTCGGCGTGCCTTTTGATAGCCCATCTGAACCTGACAGTTCCTGCAAGTATGCTTGACGCCTTTCGCTGAACGCGGCGGACGTCCCCGGGCCCGTCGTGTGTCATCACTGCCACTGGCATGCCCCGGTGCAAAACACGGTGCACACAGCTCCGGGTCGCATTCGCGGTTCGCGCTACGACAGGGGCACGCGGCGGTCGTACATCCTGCTGGGCGCTTGCCGCGCGAGGATTTGTGCCCACAGTCGCAGCCCCACCATCGCCTGCTGCCTGTCACCGGATCGGCACTCATCAGCCTGGGGGTGCATGGATAGCGGACAGGGTGACGCACACTGGAAGCCGCATCTGCAGCTTTGGGTGCAGTATGTTTTGTTCAAAGTGCACGCGCACTGCTTATCTGCGGTGCATGGGCCATCGTGGTCACATGGGTCGTTCCTGGTGCTGGAGTTCAGACTTGTCGCATTCACCGGCAAAGACGTCTCACGACTGACGGGGTGAATTCAGCAGTGACTGTGTCGGCTAAGTAGCGTGAATTAGTCGTTCTATACCCGATTATTATCTGGAAGCAAATACCAAACTCCATCTTGTGTGCTAATGAGATCGAGTTTGCGCGAGTATTTGGACGGGCGATGTCTTGACCAGCCTTTGAATCTAGAACCTTACGCATGAAGGGTATCTGGGGATCACTTATTGTGAGTGAAGGTTCATAGAACTGGATCCAACCAACAGCAACGCACATCTCGACACGGTTTTCGGCACAATGCGGCAATATCACACGGTGGAAGCCCATACACTGCTTGAAGCAGTACCCGCAACTCAGCTCTGTCGGACGCTGACCAAGAAACATCCTGCACGACAAGAAGCAGATGGCTCAGCCGTGATCGAGCACTGCTCAGGGAACAAGCCCACCAATTCCGAGTCGGGGATTTCTTCTGCCTGGAGAAGATAGCACAAATCGCTGCATGGTTGTTTTCCTACGGTGGGTTCTTTCGCATCGGAAGCCCCTAGGCGGAAGCGATCATCGTCCAGTGCCCATAGCGCCGGGCGAAAGTCTGGCATGTAATATCACTACTTGTTCACGACCTACAACTGTAAACAGAACACTCACTGTGAGTAAAGCAGAGCGCCTGGTTGCAGGTCGACTTGGGGCAAATTATCGTCATGTTGTCTTGGAGACGCGAGCGCAGATCCCCCGCATCCGGTGCAGATAAACTGGGTAGTAGTGGTGGGTATTTGGAGCGTGAAGATGCGGGCCAGTCAACTATATCGCTGAGAGCCTTCGTCAGCAGCAATGAAGCCCAGGTGTAAGAAAGATATACTTCTGTGTGCTTATCCAGATTACACCACATGTGCCGTTGTAGTTATTGAGAGCCTTGGGAAGCACGGCTGCCTCATCTATATGAGCTATCGGAAGGTTGTATACGTAGTGCAGCCGAACAGCCGTCTCGAGTAATATAGCGTTCACTGGACGGGGAATAAGACAGAAGTTAGCTCATTACTACTGCTCGTCAGTGCTGTGCTCATTCCCTGACAGAAGACTCACAATCTGGATCCACGTTGTTGACTTGCCATGCAAATCTGTCGTACTCTGAGCAGTGCTCAGCAGCATCGAATTCGGGGTCGTCTGCAAATGGAATGAAGGGCATGTCGTCTGGATCGTCTCCCTGCAATATATTCGTAGGCATTGGCGTGCAGGCTTCATAAGCTGGACACGGAGCGAACTCCGGCAGCGTGAGCACTTCGGCTCCTACTATCACCTCCTGTAATGGCTGGTCCACGTCGTCAGAGAGTTGGTACAGGGTGAATGACTCTATATCATCCACAGTACAACCGTTGTTTGCGATGTCATCAGGCAAAGGCCACGATGAGCTGTCGCTGCTCGGCATAGTTGCGTGCAAGCAGAGAGTTGAGGGGCGGTTTGCCTTCTTTTCTTCCGTCTCGATCGTATTGAGTAAAAGCTTCGTGCTAGTGGATGCTGTTTCCCATTCGTAGTACTCCTTCCAGACCTGCTTGTATACTGCGCGAATTGTGGCCTCTGGCTGTGCTTCAACTTGCGATGACGTGTCGTGGCTATTAGTATCCCGTGCTGACATGACTCCGGCGACACAATATCCTGCAAGCAGGTCGACATCCAGCACCGTATTGAGTGGATAGTGAAGCGATCTACCATAATATCTCTGCGGTTGCTGAGATGCAATTGACAGGCCGCACTCAGTCAGATATCTTCCGACGTTCTGGCCCTACTAGTAGTTGATTGATCAACACGTGTATATATTAGAGTAGCCTATACTCACTGAAGTATACAATCCACCGAAGTAGAACTTGCTTTTCGAGTTTCGCGCCCAACAATACGGTGTCAACGACCTCGGCGCTGATGAAGGTTCACTTCAACCCGAGACGAAGCAGTTGGTCTACAGCACCTGCCTTTCTTGGAAGACGACCGCTTCCCATCAATCCCTGCCGCGATATCTCACCCAAGATCGCCTACCCCCGGCTGTCTGCCAGTGCCACGGTCCTGGCCTGCTCCCCTCTTCACACCCACACGACAATTCTCCTCAACAAACGCCATCACAATGCCAGCCCCCGAGAAATTCACCAGCTTCATCGATCAGCACGCCGACGACTTCATTCAGCGGCTCAAGGAAGCTGTGGCAATTCCAAGGTGCGTAATTCTCCTGCTCGCGCGTATACTATCCAGCGTGAACTCTTGTTGTTTCTTCAGCGTGAGCGGCGACCCGAAGCATCGCCCTGATGTTTTCAAGATGGGAAGCTGGCTCCAGGGCCAGCTTGAGTCGCTCGGCGTACAGACGAAGCAGGTCGACCTCGGAAAGCACATCATGGACGGACAGGAGCTGCAGCTACCGCCAGCGATCCTTGGCCGGATTGGCAACGACTCCAGGAAGAAGACGATTCTTATCTATGGCCATTACGATGTACAGCCTGTGAGTTTCCGTTCTGGTGCGCGCTTCCGGCGGATACGCGAGAGGCCTCTGACCCACTCGATTACATCAGGCCAACAAGAGCGATGGCTGGGACACGGAGCCATTTACCCTCGTCGTAGACAACGAAACTGGGAGATTAATTGGCCGCGGGTCGACCGATGACAAGGGTCCCATCCTCGGCTGGCTGAACGTCCTCCAGGCTCACAAGGCGCTCGGCCTCGAGCTCCCCGTCAACCTACGCTTCTGCTTCGAAGGGATGGAGGAGAGTGGCAGTGAGGGACTGGATGAGCTCATCTCCTCCGAGGCAGCGAAGGGCAAGGCTGGTTGGTTCGGTGGCGTCGATGCAGTCTGCATTGTGAGCAACCCTCGCTTCCCATGCTTTATCTTGCTGACTGATACTTTCCAAGTCGGACAACTACTGGCTGAACACCCGTACCCCATGCTTGACTTACGGTCTCCGCGGGCTCGCCTACTTCAAGCTCACCGTCTCGGGTCCGGCGCGCGACCTCCACTCGGGTGCGTTTGGACGCGCGGTGCATGAGCCCATGACCGACCTCGTTATTCTCATGAGCAAACTCGTCGCTCCCGACGGCCGTATCCTTGTTCCCGGCGTCGACGAAATGGTCTCGGCTGCAAGCGACGAGGAGAAGTAAGCAGCCGCCGCTGACATGACTCATGCATGCGCTAACGTCATCCGATGATTAGAAAGCTCTACGACAAACTTGACTACAGCATCGCGGACATTGAAGAGGCCGTGGGCGCACCGATCGCTCTGTCATCAGACAAGTCAGCTGTTTTGATGGGGCGCATGCGTTACCCGTCACTCTCTCTGCACGGTATCGAGGGTGCGTTCTACGGCGCAGGTGCAAAAACGGTCATTCCTGCTAGTGTATCTGGAAAGTTTAGCATCCGGTAAGTTCTTCGGTAGGCCTGGTCGTACAGTAGTATTGATGAGTACGCAGGCTCGTACCTCCACAGACGCCTGAAGCGGTGGAGCCCCTTGTGCAGGCGTACCTGCTCGCAGAGTTCAAGAAGCTCAACTCGAAGAACAAGCTGAATGTGGAGAATCTGCACGGGGGAAAGCCGTGGATCGCGGATTACAAGCATTGGAACTACCAAGCGGGCATCAAGGCTACGGAGGTACGGTCGTCATTCTCATCACTTTTGTTACCCTCTAAGCCTGTGGAGTAGGCTGTCTACAAGCAGACTCCGGACCTTACGCGTGAGGGTGGTTCCATCCCCGTCACCCTCACATTCGCAGAGAGCTTGGGTGTAAATGTCCTCCTCCTTCCGATGGGCCGTGGTGACGATGGCGCTCAGTGAGTGTAGTCTCTGCCCCCCAATCACATTTGTAGATGCTGATGATGCACCCAGCTCGACGAACGAGAAGCTTGATAAGTCCAACTTCATCGAAGGAGTACGTGTCCGTCATCCCAGTATGCGGGTTTTCACTGACCGGTTTCCATCAGAGCAAATTACTCGGCACGTACTTGTACGAGGTTGGCGCAGCAACTGCGTGAAGAATACGAGAATCTGTAGAATGTAGCTGTAGGCCAAACGGGCGAGCGTGTATTAATGCATGTTACTTGCTGTTTGTATGTGTAGGGACGACGTACTGATGCACAAACGCGTTGTATTGCTATATGGCATTCTTGGACTACGTGTCCGCAATTCCCCTCCAGGTGGAGAAGAGAAAGTGCGAATGATCTATCCCATAATTCTATCGCTGTGCGAGCTCGAGACGAGAAGCCTTGCACAATGCAGTGTTGATGATGTCCGACGTACGTACTGTGGCGCTCCCTCTCAGGCCTGCATACCTATAGATCTCTGGTTCGCCCGCAGAGTAGTCATACCCCGCTTGATCCATATATATTTTCCAGAGGAAATATCTATCAAAGGTCACTGGTTTCACCCGCTGGTGTACCTGGGGGCTCTAGAGGAGACTCTACTGCCAAGCCTGCGGCATGTGGACCGATCAACATGCATTAATAAGTCTGATGATGGTTCGATTACGTCTGCGATAGGAGGAGGAGGAGGAGGAGGAGAAGGAAGGTCAATCTAGCCATCGATCGAGCAAGTATATAAGGAGCTAGTCAAGGTGTCGACCGGCCGATCGACGACCAACTTGTAGCATGACTGACATCGAAGGTGCGGTTACAACGCGAGTATTTCGGCGTGTCGACCGACTGTGAAGGCAGGAAGCTGCCACTGCGGAGCCATCAAGCTGCGCGTAGTCGGTGGGTTTGGGGAGGGCGCAAGGGCAGGTATCTGTCATTGCAATAGCTGCCAAACCTTGGCCGGGAGTCGTGCGTCGTCCCTAGTCACTATCCACGCAATATAGATACTCACCGCTCACCACCTATCGCGTTCTACTTTGTAGTCTTCGCCTACATCGCGTTCGTCCCGCGCGACAAGCTCCTGATCCTCCAAGGAGAGCCCAAAGGTTACAAGCAGCCTATCGACGCAGCGGCGTCGGGTAAACAGGTTATCAGATACTTCTGCGGTGATTGCGGGACACCGCTATGGGCCGCGGCGGAATCGGCGCCGCATGCGTACACCGTCAAACTTGCGCTGTTCGGGAACAACATCCCTCCCGGGAATGAGATCTACTGGAAATATGCACAACGTGAGTCTTCTGAAAGTACATACCGCGATGTACAGAGGATGAACCACATTCTTTTCAGCCTGGGAGAAGCCATTGGCATCGCCGGATAATGTATTCGAGGGATGGCCCCACTCATGATCGCATGGCGCATTGCCGTTGAACGCATGTGCGCGGGCAATCTAACAATCCAATGCAACGAACGTGGATCAATTCCCGTGCTCTTGCGTGTGGCATGCGGCGTGACGCACTGGTAGTCGTTGGCTTCGTAGCCTCTTCGCAGTTGAAAGATGAGTATGTAGAACAGGTAATGAATACAACAGAGGGTATAGCACAATCCGTCAAGAGAGCGAAAGCCTATACTAGCGACTCCAACCGGCTTGAATGAGGAGGTTGTTCGTCTCGCGTTCAGCGGGGGGAGGCATCCCGTCTCGCTCGCTAAACAAAAGCGCAAGTTATCGGCACGCATCTCTAGTACGCGAAAGACAGAACGTACAGGTAGAAGCTCTTGATAAGGGCCTCAACTTCGTCCGCTGACATCTTGATATCTATGAACGCGGTCGAATGAGGAGGGCGCGTATACGGATATTGCTCGACTTACATTTCTTTGGATCTAGGAGGGGTCCGGTCAGTAGACAGCGATGCACATGGTTGACCGAGTACTCACTCTTGCTGAACTCTTTCCCGAGGTTCTTCTGGATGAACTTCTGCAATGACGGAACGACTAGCTTCACCGCCTCCTCGCTGACTTGCATGCGTGCCCCATCATCGTCATGTAATACGCGTGCCAACTGGTGTCGTTCCGTGGTCTCGTCAAAGAGATCAAAGAACCGAGTGAACTTCTCCTTGATCGCACTTTTGCTCTTGTTGCCGTCGTCCGTCAGCGTCTGCAGCATCGGGCTGAAGTTCGAGTCGAAGTATGCAGCCTTCGCAGTGCGGAAGTTGGACCGGAGGATGTCCTGTGATGGCTTCGACAGCAATACAGGTATTGCCGAAGAAGTAGGCCGCGTCAACAGCTGAGTGACTAAGTATGCGACATTGTTGAGCAAGAAGATTGAACCAAAGGCAGGGCGCCGATTCGAGTCTGCGAGCGTCTGCAACGTATTGATTGTTGTGTGGATGAGGTCGACTGACTCTGCGCGTTAGCTGTTGTCAAGAGGCCAGCGCAGGCACGCACAAGTGAAATGCTCGAGGATCGTCTTCTCGTCGACATCTTGGCGCGCGCTCTTCGCAACGCGCGCGCCTTCGCCCATCTTCCAGTTGCCGTCGCCGAGGCTGAGCAGCATCGCACAAGCTGCTTCGCGCACATCTGGCAGTCGCTCGATATACTCGACCGTCTAACAACCCTAGTCAGCAGACTTGAAGGTACACTGGAGACCTCTGCTACGCACCGACATTGTAGTGTCGATGACACCCGTGCTCAGCTCGCCGCGACTGCTGTTTGCCGCGAGCTTGATGTCGGCTAGGAACTCTGGGAAGCTCCTCTGACACGTTGCCTTCATGCTTTGCAGGCCGTCCTTCAGCTCGTTCTCGCGCCGGCCCGCGCGTCGAACCATTGTCTGGTCCCATCGCTCTTGCTCAGCACTCAATTGTGAGTACAGCGAGAGGGCCATGGGGGTGTATTTACTGAGATCGCGCTTGATCAGCGAGGAAAGTGATGATAGTGTCGACGAGAAAAGTGTACAGAGTGGATTTAAGAGCGTAGTGTAGGTGCTGTTGATGGAGGCAGGTGTCGTGAGGGGTGCAAGGGTGAGAAGGAGAGCATACTCTGCCTGTTGCATAGAATGTGTGAGACAGCGAAAGCTATGGCGACTTAAATTCGCGTTACTCACGTCGGCAACATTCAAGATGTTATCCATGAACGTCGTAAACTCCCGCCCGGTCACGACTCCGTCAATGGTCCCCGCACGCTCTACAACCCTCTTCCCGTACACCTCAAGACATTTTCTGCCCCATGCGCCGCGCATGTCGCCGTACCCCTTCTGCGCTTCCTTCAAAGCCGCTTGAATGGCCGGGGCCGCAGGATGGGTTGGATGAGTCGGTGGTAGGGGTAGGGTACGAAGGAAGTCAACGAGGGAATGAAGCGTATCTAGGATATCAGGAGGGAAGGGCATGGGCTCGAAGTCGGGGCCGTTGATGGGTGTGCCAGAGGAGGCTTCAGCGACAAGCTTCGTGTAGAGTTGGATCAGTTTCTTAGCACCAGTCTCAACGAGACGTGCCTGCGCGACGGGTCAGTGGGGATTTCCAGCCATGGAGCTGTAGCGTACTGTCTCGACCGCACCCATTTCCAAACTCCCGAAGGCGATGGTCTGGTTCATGCGCGTAACGACCTCGATATAATCCTGCAACTGGCCGGGCTGCGGACTATTCGGCACCTCATTAGTGAGCACCCGTCATTCAGTGCGTGTGGACGTACCCGCGAAGCACTAGTGCCTCTTCAGCAGCGATACCCTCCTGGTACGCATGAATTTCATCAATCTTGTTCAGAGCGCTCTCAATATCTGCACTGCTCTGAGCCAGGTTTGAGAGAGCGTTCCAAAAAGGACGTACTCTTCGCTCGGCGGGTTAGGATCTGCGACGAGTTGTATAGCGGAAGGATAGACTTCTCAAGCTTGACCAATCGCGTATCGAAACTAGACAATATCGCTGGCGAGGTCTATCACTTGGTAGCCCACTTCGCAAGACGATTGCCTACAAGTCATTCGTTGCGCTATCTGCCTGGTTTTGTTCAGATTCTGCTCAAGCTAGGAGGGCCATAGTTTGAGACTGTCCGACACTTTGGAGGGATTCGACCATACCAGCTCGATCTCAGCGGTCTCGTCATCCATGCTATGTCAGTTTCAGGCGAGGGCGAGGAGTGATACAAGTAGACGAGGAACCAAGGAGGTCGCGTACAGAAGGAGACGAGCGCAAGTAGGCGTAGCGCTGTCCTTATTACTCCGCCACTGGCATCAATCACCTCGGATCACTCGTTGCCTTGCTCCTCGTTCTACGTCTTGTCCACTCTACCTCTAAGTCGTCTATCCCAATTCTTGACTATGGATGTCTCCGCAGATGAGGCCTATGACGAGGCCGAGCAGCAAGTAGCGCGGCGTATGCAAGACATTGAAGACAGGCTGCTAGCGGAGGAACAGGAACGCGATACGATCAGAGAGACCTACAGCAATGCGTGGAACAAGTTCTATGAATGGGAGCCTCAATACTGTCGTTCGCTGTTGATGAGCCTTCAGTGTGTTCTTTCTGATCGAGTCAACGACGACACAGTCACTCCGCTGAGTGGGTCGAATAAGGATGCCATGGAAGTCGATGGTTGTCCCTTCGAGGTCCTGGACACGCAAACGGGACTTTTGACTGCGCTGGATGTCGAGGAGGTCGACACCGAGACGATATTCGTACCTCATCCGAAATATGAGGCATGTACCCCTGCCTCGCAGATCATCGCCACTGATGATGGTCCCAAATGGTTGGCGTCCATCCCTTATGCCGATGAGCCTGGTTTTCCTTGGCGCGAGTTGCTTCGTTGTTACAGGCACTGGCACTGGCAGGACTGCATTCGTGACCCAGATGGTAGGTTGATCGCATATGGATTAAGCGGGGCGTAATATCACTGATGAAGTTGGTCTCATTGCACTCGAGGCTCTGCACAAGCTAGAGGCAGGGTCGATGTCTCACAATACGATCAATGCGCACGGCGTACTCGCCAGCCTCTTTCCGAACAATGAGCAGAAGGGGCTGGTATCAAGGTTGTACAATAGGTAATGTTTCGTTTTTATACCTGCGGTAATAGCTGATGTGTGATGGTAGGGATTTGGTATGGGGCTGGCCAGATAACTCTGAGCTGCCAGCCAGGCAGTTCAGTCATTATGAAAGAACAGGAAATCACATACACGAGTATGTTGACAAGCTCTGCCAACATACAGGCTGCCTGTATCACATGTGCTTGCCACATAGTGTGTTAACCATACTTCTCATGTGTATTGACACTCACTGTCTATGCTTAGAGGAGGTGGCCCAGCGTTTCCCCGATAAACAAGCATTTATCAAGAATGAGAACATAAAAAAGAGCATAAAGAAACCTTGTGAATATGCATGCTGTCTCAAGGACATGGTCAGTTGCCTCTTTTCGGAAGATTATGGTCTGCTGCTCAAATAAGGACAGGATGTCATCGAGGAGCCAACTGAGCAAGATGCTCGTGTCATAAAGGCTGTCCTTGTGCTCATGCCAGATGAATCACCCTGCAATGTGGCTGCCATTGTGAAAGCGCCATGCTATCAGGTCTGTAGCACATCCATGCAATCATTCTTCATTCATTAAGTCTTTCAGGTTTTCAATCTGAGATGCCAACTCTTCCCTGATTTAGATGACAGCATTGAACCTGAAAGTACTATGGTACATGCTGCACCAGGCATTACATTCCTTGGTGTGTTGGATAATCTCATTTGTTTGTACTGCTTTCTCATATTGCATATATAGATGAGACACTGAGTGGCCCTGAATCACCAGGGTTGGTGGATTACATGTCTTTCATGAAGACCATTCACATGTTCTTGCAGTGTTGATTTTTGCTATCATCAAGGGCCATGTGGACATCAATGCATCTGCTTCAAGGCCAAAACACACTGTAAAAGGGGCTGCAGGTGTGGTTTGGAATGTAAGTATCAAGTGTCAAGATGTTGCACTTTAGAACTGAGCTATCACATTGTACTCAGGCAATCTCAGGCAGCAAGGTTGCAAGTGCCTGGGAGAAGAATGCAAGAAGCCTCATAAATGTGACTGCAAAAAAGCAGGCAAGGAATGTGATCCTGAACTCTGTGGGCCTTCTAAGCTTAGAAAGTATGTCAATTTATATATGATGTCCTACACAAGCTAACAATCATGTAGGAAAGGTGTGCCAAAATGTATAATGTTAGGTCATAAAGCTACTCATCAGTATCATACAGGGAGACTTCACTCCTGCCAGAATTCATCTTTCCAGAAAAGTGCATTTCCTGTGAGTTCTGGGATTATTGTAGCACTCAATCTCCTTACTTGACTTCCTTCTCCAGCTACTTGTGGTCAGGAATGGACAATATGGGCAAGGGACATTTGCTACTCAGGCTATATCCAAGAACACAGTAGTGGGAGGTAAGCACTTGATATTGTCAGCTTGTCAGATCCCATGCAACTGAATACACAATAAGAATATGTAGCCGAACTCTTTCCTGCGGGATTTGAAGCCTCCCTGGAGTACTTGTACCAGCTGTATGATTTGTGGATGTCACTCACCTTGGAATCATTAGCATACTCCACAAGCACCGTGGCTTGAATTACTCATTTACTCTCAACAAGACACAGACCCTAGATGCAGCTTGGATTGGCAATGACACAAGGTATCTCAACCATTCCAAAGACAATTCGAACATTGATGCTGCTAGTATGTCATCAATATGCTACTCTATCCTCTCCAACAATAACATCTACATCTGTACTAGTCATATGGATAGATGGTGAACACAGGATTGCTTTTACTGCTGGTGAGTTATTTGGCGGGGTTTTGTTGTGATATCCTCACATTCCAGATAGCCAAGCACATACGGGATGGACAGGAGCTCCTATTCAATTATGGCGAGCAGTACTGGCATTGCATAGCATAACAGAGTCGAGCAGAGCATTATCAATGCTATCTTCCAGTATTTTTCACAAGACGAGATCCATCTCATGTGACGGCCAACCTAAGCCCAGATATACCATACTGTATGCACAAGACTCGACAACTAGGGGAAGCATAGTATACAACGTCCCGGATGCTTCCAATCAATCAGTCATGAGGCGGTCGTAACAATAGGTACTCATCACTGGTCGAGAATAATGCCTCCAGCATCCGCGCAACGGCCTACACTGCATCAGGACAAGTCCCCACCAGCTACATTCAATCGCTGCTTTCGTCGCTGGAGTCAAGAAGACTAGACACAGATGTCGTCCATCAGCTTGCGCGTAGGGACCACGATGAATGACGTACTTGTACTGTTTCATCAGCGAACACTCTCCGCCGTTCTCCAGATCGATGCTATAAGAGTAGAAGTAGCCTTCGGACGAGATGACCATGACCTGAGGCATCGTGCTATCCAGGGGTTATCGTATTCAGTCCGTTCGTGAAGCAAGGGCACAAGAGGAGCTTACCCGCTCAAAGCCACAACACATCGCGCACCACTGGTCGGTAGCCGGAGGAATGCGAAGTCGCGCGAGGGCTCCCACATCTCCGTCAAGGTATTCGGAAGGTAGCCGCCGACGGAGGACGTAAGGTTCTTGGTCAGGCGCGCCGATCCGCGACGCAGACTTGATCTAGGCTGACGTCAGGCGCGGAAGGGCTTAGAGAGCAGGGACATACGAAACACCCCCGTTCCTTTTCTTGTCAACGTACGCATCGTACCCGCCATCCAATTGCCCTTCCCGGCTATCCACCGATTCCGAGGGGCTCGAAGGCGTCTTCAAACTGCCCGCGCTGCTCTTCTGCTGCTGCCCGAGCTTGAATATGTGCACGGTATCGTGCGCCGAACTGACCGCGAGGAGTGTCGAGACAAGGTTGAAGCTCATCGAGTATATTCGCGCCTCTCGCGTGCCCCTGCGGAACTGGTACAACTTCTCCGCTCCGGGGATGCTCCACACGCGGATGACGGTGCCCTTGTCTGACGCGGTCGCGAGCAGCGTGCCCGTTGAGTTGATCGCGAGGAAGGAGATCGGTGCTTTGTGCGCTTGGATGACATTTGCTACTGTCAGCGAGCGGGTCGAGAACAACAGGACGTCGCCCGTCTGCTGCCCCGCTTGTGGAGGGGACGTAGGTTGTGCGGATGGTTGTGCGAGAGGTGATGTGGGCGATGGGACAGGGGACGGATATGCGAGGTAGGAGTTGTCCGATGACGGTGAGAGCGCAATGATGGCTGGTTGGGCCAGATTGGTGGTTAGCAGTCGGATGCGCTTGTGAGATTGCTACTGACCGTCTGGGTTTGGTGTCGTCTCTATAACGTGCATAAGCCGCATATTCGAGATGTCGTAAATGTAGATTTCTACTTCGAGGACGATGACGAGGGTTTTGCGGTTCATCTTCACGGCAAGGATAGAGGAGGGGAAGAGGAGTTCACAGATCATGGATTGTCTCTACCACAAACAGTATGAGTTGGGTCGTGGTGCGCAGGTGAAATGTAGGATGAGCAATGCCCGCACACCACGTCTAACAAGCACAAGTTAGACTGTCAGAAGTGACTTACCTTGGTGTTCACGATCTGCAGCTTGCGAGGACTTGACTGCGGGTGGTCCGCCGCGCCGACCAACGCGAGTAACGACGTGCAGAACAACATCTCCACTATCCCCCTTGCTCCATCATCTGCATGAACTAAGCTTCATGCATTCTTTCATCGTAGTGGATACGGACTCATCGTGTAGACACGGCCGAATGGGTCGACGTTCGTGATGCTGTAACCTTTCCGCGTCCCGACGGAGACGCATCTGGGCACATAAGCCAGGCTCAGCACTGACGTTCCAGGGTACTCACGTAAAGTCCTGGTTGAAATTAGCGAATAGCATGTTCGTGTTCACGCGTTCAGCCATGTTTGAGGCCGGAAACTCGGTGGAAGTGGGCAAGTGCAACGACCGCGTGTGGAGGTTCGCAACGAAGGAGTAGACAGAGAGTCGTAGGGCATACAACAACTGTAACGCGTGTCAGTTAACTCTCAGAAGTCGTTGTATAGAGGTTAATTATACACGGCTTATGCTGACTAGTGTAACTCATAAGAAGTTACTGAAAGCCTGCTTAGTACAGGGAAATACAATTCAACTTCAAGTGCTCCGAGACCGTGGTTTCGATAAACACGGACTTGGCATATTTCGTCCGGATAGGTCGCCACGGGTCTTCCCCTCAGTCCCGGTCACCCTCTCCCACTTCCGTCGCAACCAAGTCAGTCCTTTCGCGGTCTGGGAGCAGTTGGCTTGCTGCCCAGAACCGTTACGACCTTGTCGTTTCTCAAGAATGGCAAACTTGCACTTCTCATGGTCCGACAGCATCCATGCCGCATTATCCTCCTGTCTTCCATGTCTCCAATCTTCTGACGACCATCACGATAACGACCAGCAAGAACAGTTCGGGGCGCGTCAGCGAAATGGATTGAGCTTCGTCGTTCCGCCGCCACGCGCGAGACCAGATGAACTCGAAGGTCTCCTTGCCGATTCCGACTCGCCTGATGCAGAGACCCTCTCCCTCCACTCCAATATAGGGGATGAACGACGACGCAAGAAACGTCGCAAACCACGAAAGGGCATCACCCTCTTTGGATACAACCTGTTTGGCAAGCCTCCCATCCACTTGCCCGACTCTGACGACGAAGACACCGCATCGAGTAGGCGGTCGAGGACGATATCAACGTCTACACTAGACTCAGATGCGGCGCCTCTTGATGCGTCTGTATTGGATGAGCAGGCGGTCGCTCGACTCGCTGCGGCGACCGCAGCTGCTGAAGAGGAGCAGAGGAAGGCGAAGGAGGAGCGGCGGAGATTGAGGCGGGAAAGGAGGGAGCTGAAGCGTATGGCACTGGCTATGGCCATGAATATGCACCAGCAACACGGGGAAGGAGAATTTGAAGGCTTTCCGGTACGTTTGTCGCCAGCGTGTTGTTCGACTTGTTAAGCCAAGAATGCGTGCAGGGAAGTGGACCTTCACTCAGCGATCCCTCGGTGGGTCCTGGTTCTGGGTCCCTCTCAACGGCTTCCCCATTTGAGGAAGAGTTTGGCCCGTTCGCTCAAGGTGAAGACGCCTTGGAGGACGATGCTGATTTCGGTGCGGAAACTTACGTTAGACGAGCAACCACTGGTGCATCAGCCAGCGGCAGCGACTCTCAGTCGCGCACATCTGCGTCTCTGTCGAACGTGGACAACTCGCGTTATCATCACCACTACCTCTCCCAGGTCTCCCCGCTCCACTCCCCCCTTCCCGCTACTGCCGACGCCGGAGCGGCGCCGAAGAAGAAAAAGCGGTCGCGGGGCAAGTCTCTGTCGTCCAAGCAGTCCGACGAACACTCCAATTCGGCATCCTCCCTTCTCACCTCTCAGTCGCCCTCCCTTCCGTCGCCGCCGCCGACTCAGATTGCCTTCGAGCAGTCTACCATTGCGCCTATCGCAGAGTCCGGCAGCCAGTTCGAGGGTTTCCCCGGTGGCACACTGGGCCTCGCCCGCGAGCAGGCGCTCGCACAGGAAGCCACGAAGGCGACTGACGCTTTCCCCAGTACGGGCCTTCCTAGCGTCGGATTGCGTGGGGTGCAGCGAACGAAGAGCGATATGGGCGTGTTTTTGGCGAACCGCGGCGAACAGTGAGATCCTCATGCTCCCGGAGTGAAACCCGCTAGTATGGGGGTTTTGTGTCGACCATAGAGGCTCTCAGTGATTTCAGTGTAAGAGCGTTTGGTGCACATTCCATCTGTTACGTGCTTCCACCCTTCTGTGGAATTTAGCATAGCACCCTTTTGTATCCGGAGGTACATCATTATTCATGTATACCCGTACGAGTTCGCTGTAGTAGATTCATGTATTCCAGCGAGACCGTTCTCCAGCGACTATGAGTTCGTGCATCACTGCTGTTCGCCGTGCCTAAACTCTGTCTTTCTTTCTCGCACATTGACGTCTTCGCCTGCGACTTGCAGAGCAGCATCACGGACAAGCTCCATTCGTCGTACGGTGCCTTTGTGGTGAGCGCATCACTCCTTGAAGAACTGTTCTGATAACATTTCCTCTCGCTTTCAGCGGCAATTCCGTGACATTACAACATGAGAAAGTTGGAGTCGGGATACACTGAGCTCTTCTGTCAAGAAGTATACGTATACAAGGGATGAGTTGAAAACTACTGGTGCGTAGATCATCGCAAGAAAACATGCCGCATATTGCGGCTATGTGTACATGAACTTGTCCAGCTCCTTCTGGACGCTTTCAAGCCTGTCTTTCTTACCCATCAACTCATCACGAGCTGCGACGACCCCGGGGTCCTCTGACAGGTAAGCTGCACAACGTTCCGTCGACCTCACAGACCCGAGCCCGAGCTTCTCAATCAGAGTGTCTTGCAGGCGCTCGCTCAAGCCATACAGGAAGAGGTGGTCAATGGACAAGGGGACGTAGTCGATGATCCGCTGAAGCAGAGAACCACTCAGCTATGATTACTACCCTGGAGGAGACTCGCGGCCGACTTACCTTGTATGCAACATGGAAGTAGGCCCGCACCTCCGCCATCACTTGCAGCTCTTCCTCGAACTCGTCGGGCGGGTTCAGCTTGCCGAGGTCCTCTACCTTCAGACCCGTGTAGCCTAGCTTTGTCAAGATTGCGAGGGCTTCAGTCTCGAGCATCTCGCGCTCGGCCGCGGCTTCCTCCTCTGCAAGTGATGGAGCAGCTGACGCAACTTGAGGGTGTACAGTGCTAGCAAGAGAGGACGCTACCGGTCGTACAGCTGCCGCCGAGTTTGATAGAAGAGCCCCCCATTGTGCGGCTGACGAACTCGAGGGTACAGAGGCCTCTCCCTGTGCGATGTTCGGTTTCGATAGCGATGGCTGGCTAAACGCACTTTGAGGTGTCTTCTGCGCGGATGTAGTAGGGCTCGTCAACGTCTGTCGAGCCGCAGTACTGGAGGACCAAGTCCCGCTGAATCCAGCGAACGAGTTCACGGTGCTGAAGTTGAACGGGTTCGCACTAGCACTGGTTGCATCCTGCCGCCGCTTGCTCGGTGCGCCGGTCTGCTTGCGCGCCTTGAAGCGGCGGATCTCGTCCATCATCACGTCCTTGCCTGAGCGCGCGTCCTTGAACCGTGCGAGGGTCTTGGCCGTCTTCTCGGAGAGGTAGTGGCTGTTCTGCGTGAACGGCGTCGACTCGAGCTTGAGGAGGCTCTGCAAATGGAGTAGCGCCGCGTCCTTGCATGCCTTGACTAGTTCCTGGAGCGCCGCACTCGAAGCCAATCAGCGAGGTGACACCCGGCGGAACAGAATGCAGGCTTACTTCACTCGCGAATGCAAGAGGGTGTACCGCTGGAACCTCTCACGCATCAGTTCCGTGAGCATAACGTCGAAGTCCTTGCCGACGTGGTCAAAGACTTCTTGGCACAGCTGCCCCCACGAGCTCTGGAAGCCCTTGATGAGTGCGACCTTCGCCGGGTACGGCACGTTGTTCGGTAGCTCGCGAGTCAAAGACTTTAAACACACTTGTCTGTCACGACGAACCACAAAACGGCACGCGAAACGGATTAACCTAGCGATGAACTTCTTCACGTCTCGCAAGTACATGACGCGCGCCTCCGGCGTGTCCGCCCCGCCCCCGACCTGGAACACGTCTCCTTCCTCCTCCTCCTCCTCGAGGTCGAGCGCGAGGTACGCGTGCGCGTGCCCAGGGGCCTCCGCCGCGGACGGGAACGGGAGGAACGGCGGGGCGGTCCCACGCACGGCGCGCTTGAACGCGGCGTAGGAGACGCGGTTCCGCTGCACGAGACTCGCGGTGCTCGGGCCGCCCTCGACGTGTGCGTGCACGGCGGCACAGAAGCTTGTGACGAGGCTGAGCACGTACGAGGCGGGGTCCGCGGTGATGGCGGGCGGGAGCGCCGCGAGCTCTGCGCGGCAGGCCGCGAGCTGGCGCACAACTTCTTTCTGGAGCTTCGGGACCCTGTCAGATGCGCATCGGAAGGTCAGTCAGATATGGGCCCCGGGCTAAGGACGCGGACTCACGCGTCGTCGATGATGTTGGTGAGCAGCGAGCTCAACGTCTTCACGACATTGGGCGTGCCGAAGCGGTGCTGGTGGCTCGACTTGGACCATGGTGCTGTCTTTGCGAAGAATGCGGCCTCGGATGCGCGCGCCTGCGTTGAGCTCACGCCCGCAGAGCGCTCAGCGTCGTCGGGCTGCCGCGTGCAGAAGTATCCGTGGTGGAGTCTGTGATGTACGTTGCGGCCTTCTAGCACATCGAGCCAATTCTCTTGCTGCTTGATGGCACCGGATGTCAGAGTGTCGGGCTTGGTGAGAACACCTAGGTAGTTATGAGAATTAAGTTTGACACGGAAGAGACGCGGCAAACCAATGGTTCGAAGGCCTGACGGGTCCACGTCTCTCGCTAAACGTAAGGCTTTTTGGTTGTCAATATCGTCTGGAGAACGAGGGTCAGAACGGTGGGATGCACGCAACCACAGAAGGCGAATACCGCTCATAGGACATGTCACTAGGATGAGACAGTTGCCCTTGATGTGTGACAATACTAAATCCTCAACGAGTTGAACAGTCGCAGGTTCGGCGTTCTGAATGATGCCTAGATGTCATACCCAAACCTTAGATATGCTGTCATCATACTCGCCGTATGCACACACCAGGGAGGTCCACGAAGGACAGATCCGTTAGATCAGGACCCGCAAGGTCTATGCAGACCACATTCCTCGAGAACAATAACCGTTTTGGCTGAAGTGGGTTCTCCTTGGTCAGCTCGCTGGCGCCCATAGTAACGAACTTCGCAGCAGGGATGTCGGGGTTCAGCACAGCGGCTTGTGCTCGGCGCAGCATTAGCTCTACGTCCTCCTTGTTTTTGATGACGCCCCCGAAGGTCGTCTCTTGGACCTCTTTGCGACGCTTGCCACTCGAATCGAACTCCCATCGAATAGACACTTGGCAGCGCCATGGTTCAGATGACGATGATAGGCGGCACTCCATTGGGCAACGGGTACATGTTCCCGCATCTCGCGGGACGGTAATCTAGACAAATTATTCATTACATAGACAGCATGAAACAAAGGCAAGACTCACTCCGGAGATGGCTTCGACGAGACTGGACTTCCCTGCGCTCTGGTTGCCAATGACAGCTATGCGCGGGAGGTCCAAGTCTGCTTGTGCTCTTTCAAGTTGAGCGAGCCACACATGGGGATGTGAGACATTGTTTGACAAGACTGAAATGCGACTCACCCAGATGCACGCAACTTCTTCACTAGGGCAAGGAGCTCTTTTCTCCGCAAAGCATATCCACTCTCGGCCGATAGTACAACATCCGGGGTCGCCTGTGGCATCATAGTCAAGAGTAAATTCTCCAAGTTATCGTGGCCTCGGGGTCAGGGACTTCTGTGGTCACCCCTCTGACGCGATTGGTGGTTGACTCTGCTGAGGCGTATGATACGCAAAGGCAATATTCTCAGCAGGCTGATGCTAACTCGTTGAGTCGAGCGAAGTGTGGCGTGTGGCGACGACGCGCAGCGGCCCGCATGGCTTGGCTTGGGCGCTTTTCAGCCTCGTGAAACTCGCGTCTATCAAACTGCGTCAGGTGATCGTGTGGTCGTTTCCCGCCCACCGTCTTCCAGGTTCTACAGCCACGCCCCCGGCCCAAGGCATATATCCACGGACAACGCATATTTGTCCTGGCTCTCAAAAAGACTTACCAAGTGCGTCAGATTTATGTACATATTCTCTTGCAAGGCTATCTTGCGTGGTTGGTCAACCCGCTCGAAGCGAAGTAGTAAATGATCATATAGCCTACTAGTACTGTCTGGTACTACATCATAGATAGGCATATGCCAATCGACGTGAGCCGTCGTCTATGCTCTCAGACTTGAATAGCTCCCGTCTGTACTCACTGTGAGTGTTCTTCGAGAAGAACTCGGCGTGTTGCCGAAGGGCGCACTTCACGTACCCTGCGCGGCCCATCCCAGTGTAAATATGAACCTGCAGCTGACATAGTGCCGATTCAAGCCGGGTGGATGGCCGCTCAGCATCGCCCGGGCACGCGCCACAATATTCGCTCAAACTTCCTGCAGGAACCGCACGTGGCACACGAGGAGAGCGAGGAGTAATTGTTACAGCTACACTTACGTATACACAGCGGTACAAATGCAATCTATGTTATGTGGGTGTGATCGGACTTGAGTGGTGTGTTTTCTCCAGTCGTCAGCAGGCCTAGCCTAGCCCAAAAAACATTCGTCCTGGAGGCAAGGTGGATTAGTTGAAGAGGCCCTTCACCTTCCCTTTCACCCAGACGTCCTTGAGCTCTACCGAACCTACGCCCTTTCCTGCAGCGTCACCTTTTTGCTTCCAGTCCCAGACGAACGACCTCGCCTCCACAGGAGGCACTGACCCATCCCGAGTCCCCACTGTGATGTGCAACCGGTCTCTGACCTCAGCGGGGAGCTTCAGCACGAAGTCAAGGCCTCTCTCTTGTGCCGCAGCATCGGCGTCATCGAGGGACACAGCGAGGTCGACGACTGTCGCGGCCATGATCCGCGGATTCCACACGACGTGACCCAGTCGGAAGACGAACGTCGGCACATGCGATGGGCTGCCCTCCCCGCCCTGTAGGCCGCGGCAGAGGTCCCACAGAGCCGTCTGCTCAGGCAGTGACTTGGAGTGCACAATCGTGATATGCGGCCGAGGCGTCACCCGCTTATCCGCCAGCAGTTTCTCCCAAAAGGCCTGGCCCGCCGGGGGGACGTCCACCTCGCCGAAACGCTTCTTCAGCACGCTTCCAAGGTCAGCCTCCGCAAGAATACCGTAGTATCTCGGCTCACGCTCCTTCTTCTCTTTCTTCTTCCCCTGCTCTGCCGCCGCCGGTTTCTTCGCGGTCATCTTCGCCCTATACGCCCGCGCGACAGCGAGCGCCTCCCCGAACTGCTCCGTGGTCGGTTTCTGCACACCTACAATACGCACGCACGCGTCCACCGCGCGGGCGAGCGAGTCCTCGAGGCTCGCCTCCCACTCCATCTCCGCGGCTACGTCGACTTCGTCGTCTGAAAGCTCCTCTGCTCTCTTGATGAACTGCCAGACGACATCCTCGTGCGCGCCCGCGACGAGGCTCTGGTGGTTCTCGCCGCGCTCCTCGATGCGGTCGGCGCACACGCGATGGATCGTGCTCAGCGGGACGTCGAAAGACCAGTTGAGGGCCATAAGCCGTACGGGCGGGTCCATGTGCGCCGTAGCGTCGCGCAGCTGCTGACGATGCTGCCTGAGGTGGTTGTTTCTGCGACACAGCTATGAGTGAGATCTCGGCGCCCAGTCCGAGAGACGGCGTACTTGTCTGCGATCACGACATCATGGTTCTTGAGGAGCTCGACGACGTTCTTTATGAATATTGGTGCGGGCTTCTTTGCCTTGACGTCGTCGCTTTGTGTATGGCCAAAGCTGAATAGATGGCTCAACGCTACCGCGATGCTCGTCTTTCCCACACCGGGTACGGCTACAGGAATAATGATAGTCTTCCCGAACTTTTTGCTGTCGTCAGGGTTAACGCTCTCGTCGTTCTTTCCCTCAGCTTTCTGCTCCACGGACTGTGCTTCCTTACTCTCAAGCCACTTTAGGAACCGCTCCCGGGTGGCGATGATGCCCTTTCCCTGCGTGTACGTCGTGAACTGGCTCCGATCGCGCTGGATCTCGGCGATAACCCAGTTCACGTACACCTTCGTCTCCGGCCGGCGTAGCTTGCCCTTCGGCACATTCGAAATCGCAGGGCCCTTCGACAGTAGCGCCTTCGTCACCTCGCGCCAGTCGCGGTACATCATGTACGGCTCGTCGAACTTGACCTTGAAGAAGAACGACGAGCCCGGCTCATACGGGGACATGCTCGCCGGCTTCCCGCCCCTTGTCGGCGGCTCGACCACCCGCGTGCGCACGACGAAGCCCTCGAGCGGCTCCCCGTTCCATTTGCCCGACTTGCCGACGCTCTCTGTGAACTCCTTCACTTCCGGGATCGACTTCAAAACAGCGGACTTGGTGACTATGAACCCCCATTCGCGTGCGAACGCGTCGACAGTGGGCTGGTCCATCGTCTTGAAGTGTTTGGAACATTTGTTCAGCCCGTGTAAGTGGAGGCCCGTCTGATCAGCGCCGTAAGGCAACACGTGCTCCTCAAAGGAGTCGTCACAGAGCTGAAGATGCATCAATCAGTATCTACAACAGCACTACCGAAGCCTGACTTACCTCTGCAACGGCAGTCCAGTTCCGGCTCCAGAGAGTTTTCGCAAGTTGCTCTTCCGTCTTGCCTGCGTCAGAGAGATGTTTTCGCAGCCATCGCTCGCCGACCTGCGCATGACTTGCGGGACCGTTGCTGGAGGGACCCAGAGCGTGTTTTGATGTGACGACAAGTTTGGTGGGTGTCAGTGCAGCTATGAAGATGATACAGCCATTCGATTTGAGGGTGAGAGTGTACGGAGCTCCAGTGTGACTCTCGAGGGAGGCCCACTGGGTTGTGCATCAGTGTGGTGGTGTACACCGCGTGCGGTTACGATGTTTGCGTACATGTGTCCACGGCACCTCGCCGATGTTGAAGAACTTGTCGTATCCCCGAGCGACGATGCGGTGTTTGACCTGATTTCCTTGTTTGATTTCTTGAGTGAATAAGCCCCTTGCGAGCGTCGGAAACGGTGATGGCACGTCATAGTACTTGAACTCGTTCATCTTCCAGCTGCGAAGAGTGATGCTAGGGTCTGCCGGCGCAACATACGCTGTTGATCGTATGAGCTTCGGACTCTTCTTGGAGACTCGAAAGAGTTCGTCGATGAGCTGCGCATCCTCTGGGTCCGAGTCAATGTGAACGTCATGCTTCTCGCCCGCATCGATGGCAGGAATCGGATCGACCACGGACCCTGATTCCTCTTTAGCCCAGTTGGCACTCGGGTCGGTGCGTTGGGACGGAACGGCTGCGCTCATGCTACGGATACTTGGTAGATGCCTGCGTCGTTTCGGTACTGAGCCTCGGGCAGTCGACGTGTAGAAATACAACGGTGGTTTCAACACCTGTGGGATTATGTGGATGCGAATATGAGACGAAATGGTGGCAGTTGTAGCAGGGAGACCGCCTGCTTCGAGTCGAACAGTGCCAGTGGTTGTTCGTGTGCAGTTGTGCCACGGCACCGGCGATCGGATCGTGGCTGATCCTGATGGTCTTTCACACGCCTCAAATTCGAAGGCTCGCTCCGAGTCCGATGACTCGATGACTCTTGTCTTCAAAACCGCTTCGTCGTCGACTGGCGGTCGTTGCGCTCTCAGTCCTCTCAATTGCAAGTCTACGAATTTATCGCCTGTTATCATGGGCATCCATGGTCACGAAAAGGATGGATAGTCGAACACCGACCGGGCCACGTCTCCGTCACCGCTACCTATAAGTACGGCTTCATGAGCTTGAAGACGTTGCTCAATCCATCTTGCGACTACCTACCTTTCATGAAAAGGTATCGCCTTCCAGTATCCGGCATAGGGTATAATGAGATCCATTCTGGTCAGTGGTGGGTGTATTCTTGCCTGACTCGGCGCTGGTCCCCGCTGACTACCAATGTGTCTGCAGCGCCCTGCACCATTCTCCCTCATGTTGTTCATATCAACCAAGCACAGAGCGCACCTGGCGATATTCGCCCTGTCTTCCGAGCGGGTAGCGCTCAAGCAGCTCTCGCACCGTCACCGCGTCGGAAATAGACCGGTAATGGCGACCTGCTTCCCGACTTCGCAGTTCGCAGACGGCTTGGATGTCCACAAACGTTCTACGCGTATACTTGAAACCCCGGATGATCTCGCACAGCGGTTCCAATACTTTTGTTGGCTCGCCTACAGTGCACATGCGGATCGCGCCACAACTAGCCGCCCAACGTTGTGTAGCTAAGACATACACATTTCTTAGTCGGCATCAACGGGTCCTCGACCAGCGTGTATTGAAGCCCGGGTAGCGGTTATTCTACGGGCTGCGCGTGGGACGTGAGTTTGTGCGACGCTGCGCTGCCCGCTCCCCTCTCCTATATATGATGGATGGTCTATAGCTTCACTCAGAAGCATATGTCTCGCCACCGAGATGCTAGGCGCAGTAGCAATTTTCAACGTAGCTCGCCCCCATTCATCTCCCTTCGTGGGTGCTGCTGCTCAGCGAGCCTTCCTCCGCTCGGTCAATCAAGGAGTGTTCATGGGGACGGTGGCTTTTGGTGGGTCCTATCCACCCCTTCCTCTTCACAGCTTTTAGGCCACTAATGTCAGCGAACTTAGGTCTCCACGCTATCGCATTTGCAAAAGCATTACGAGCAATGCGGAGAGACATGCGTGGTCGTCGCACGAAAAGCCTGCGAACACGGTCAAGCAAGCTGTGGTTTCTCTTCGTGGGTCTCCTGTGGACAACGGCACTGGCGAACGGGATCTGTCACATCATGATGAATTCAAAGGCGCGTATCCACTACGACATGTCACCACACTTGTCTTTCGACTACTTTGCTTCGCACCAAACGTCAACAGTGAACACAGTATCCATCGTCTCTCAGATACTCTGCCTTGTTCTTACGGACGTATTCTTAGTGCGTCATGCCATGTCTGAGGGCCGTTCCGCAGTTGAAATAACAGAACATACAGCTTGTTCGATGTTGCCATTGCTGGATGAGTAAACTGGGGCTTGCGTCACTATGTCTGTCTGCCCTTATAACTATCGGTAAGCATTGTGTCTTATTGAGCATTCTGCTGGGTTGAAGGCAGAAGTCTGCATATGCTCGGCGCTAGTACGCAGTGTCTCTGCCCCGGCCATTCAGACCAGTGGTCTATGGATCATGCCATTCTCTACCAATTGGCCAGTACAAGTCGGTCTCTCAGGTGCCCTTCATGCCCTCTTTACGCTGCTACTCGCCATTCGCACTCTCGGGAGGCGGAGAAATGGAGGCTTCCTGGTGCTAGTGGTCGAGTCCGCCCTCACGTACGGCGTCGTCTCTATTGTCTTTGCCGGATTATACTGCGTCGGAACACTGGGCGCTAACGTGCTGCTTCCATCCATGGCACAACTCCAGGTAGGTCATCCTGGGAGTTCTCATTGAATGGCTCAACTCTTCTCATCTTGTTAATTTCAGGGTATCGCCGTCGAATTGATCGTTGTTCGCATCTTCACTCCTGAGGGACATTCATCTTTCCCGAAGCCCCCCCTCCGGCTACTTCGCACCAGGAGCTATACCAAGCTCGCCGCTACGTCGTCCTGGTATAGCGCTACGCACTGGCGCACGTCTCTCGGCAGGCTAGAAGTCATTTACGAAGACGACGAACCAGCGCTATCTGATGCTTAGGTTGGACAGACTGTCAGACTCGGTAGCTCAAGGCTGGACCTAGACGTATAATTGCCTTTATAACGGAGGTAGCCGCTATCTTTGGTATAGATTGTAGCCGTTCCATAAACTGGTCGTCGCCAGCTTCAATCAATCGGTAGCGAGCGTAGTATTGTTGCGCGCGCTTCTTAGTTGCTTCTTACAGTTCGGGACATTCTCACTATGTGGCGACTTCAAGAGAGCCGGTCAGGCGTATATCAAGAGGTCAGAATATCACCACCTCACTTTGCGAGCTCACAGACATCCAGGACAAGGGGACAACGAGACGTCTCTGATGTATCAAGCGATTGCTTACATGCGATATTCCGTCAAAGTCGGGCACCCCAGTGCATGACGTGAGTGGTCGACTCCAGAAACCTCCGTAATACCTTCCGCTAACGGAGACGTCTACCACAATCATCCTACATCTTACCAGACGAGAAGTTGTCAGATGCAAGACTCGTCAATGCACTAATGT
The DNA here is from genome assembly GCA_000344655.2 of Fomitopsis schrenkii. Classification (NCBI taxonomy): domain Eukaryota; kingdom Fungi; phylum Basidiomycota; class Agaricomycetes; order Polyporales; family Fomitopsidaceae; genus Fomitopsis; species Fomitopsis schrenkii. The sequence goes on from KE504123.1 coordinate 1,323,506, forward strand.
AGCTGGGAGACGAAGATGGTTACACGAAGATGGCTACTCAATGTGTATCATAGCCCACCGCAGGCTGTCATGCGTCACGGCGACAGCATCTGCGCGCCATTGCGGCTCGTTGAATTACCAAGGACCCCGCACTGCCGGGCTGTATGAAGCATAACGCGTTTACGGTACGAGCGCAATCAGGGCCTGCCTTTGCATTCATACTGATGGCGGTCGTTACCTTTCCCTTCAACGATACAATGAGCTCCCTATCACACCTATCTCCTGCACTCGCTTTCGCTTCTACTACAATCTCTACTTTCAGTCCAGGCTCCGTGACCTTAGTTGCGACAGCCACCGTGCTGGCCACTGCAGTCGTATCTGAATACAATTTCTATAACGACCTCCGTGCCCTCTCACGACGCCTCTGGTGATAGCTACTACGAAGGCCAAACCTTCTTGCAGTCGGTGAATGCTGGCGTATACATCGGGGCCATTGTCCTCGGTTTGTTTGGTTGCCTATGGTCTCTACGTTGCGTTGTACGACGTTCACTGACTATCTACTGGTAGGCCTCCATACATTTTCTGCTGCACGCGCCATTGCCACCGTAAGGCCGAAGAACGAGAAACAGAGTTGCCGCTATGGCTGGCTTTTCACGATAGGCCTGCTGTGGCTGTTGGCCATAACTAATGAAGCCCGCAACATCACCTCCAACTCTGATGCGTGGCTCAATTACGACGGGCAACTCGAGACCTCTTTCGATTACTTCTCTCAAGGCCAAGGGTCCCCGTTGAACGGTGTTATCGTGTCAAGCGCGTTCTTTGTCTCTGTGCTTGCCGACGGCTTCCTGGTACGCCCCATTGTGATCTAGCTCTGTCTCCTGTTCATCAGCTCACGGTACCTTCAGCTTTCTCGGTGTTATCAGCCGCGCAACAGGCTATGGATCCACATCTCACTGACCGTGATCGCGATGCCCTCACTCCGTATGTCACAAACCACTGCATACTACGTAGAGGCTCTGATAGACTCTGCGCGAAGTCTGGAATATCATGGTGGTAGTCTTCGCACTCACGCATGCAAACAACGGTACCATCAATGGCTGGATAGTACCCTCCGCGGACACTCAAGGTGGTCCCGCTACACTCAGTCTTCCTGTCGCTGTCGGTCTTCCCAGCGTCCCTTCGCATCATCTTCGTCGTAATGCTGTCGTGGCGCACCATCAAGGCTACAAATACACAGCCAGAGTCCCTCCGTGTCGGTGCAATCGTTGTCGAATTTGCCCTGCCTTACGGGTGCATCTCCCTTGCACTTCTTATCCTATGGGCTACGGAGAGCATTGCCGCGAACGGCTTCATCCCCATGCTGGTCCAGGTTCAGGTGGGTCCGAAGCACTGCAGGGCCCTCCCAGGCTGACACGGATTTGTAGGGCATAACGGTTGACCTCATTACCGTGCGTGCTTGGGCTGCTGCAGATCAGGCTGCCATCTTGCCACAGTCGTCGGTACCCGCAACGAAGACTGCACCAACGCGTGCCGCCACTGTGCCTAATGCACCCCTGGCCGCAGCTACAACAAGATAATCTGCACAGGATACGGATGACGAGAAGATAAAGTTGGCGGGTCGTTGTATACGCCCTGGGACTCAACATCCGACCATGAACATGAGGAGGTAGCACCCCCTCGGTACGATGCGTGATATATATACTGTCAGTAGACTGTACGAGTCGACGAGAACTTGCCGACATTGCACCCCGGGATGGCACACGAAATTACCGTCCAATTCAACGAGTCACTGTTGGCACTCGTTGAAGGTAGTGGCATGTCCTGAACTGAATATATTGCTTGTTCACAACATTCAATCCGCATCTCGATGAACGGTGTTGCGCTGTATTAATCACTGCAGCTAGCTCATCATCATGTATCCCCCGCCTACATTGTGTCCTATCCACACGACGGGATACCCCACACGACGGGATACCCGCAGCCGAGTACTCGACTTTGAGCGCGACGATGGCCGTGACGCTGATCCCTGTCGGAAAGTTGGTCCTCTTCCGAATGTTGTGCTCTGCCCCGCGGATGCGACTTCCTAACCTCCGTACGCCTGCTCGTGACAGCGACGTCCGACATGTTCATGGTCTGCCGCCGGGCACCTTCCTACGTGAGGTAGTACTTGACCGACAGCGACCCGCTGCCCAGCGAGATAGGCTGTGCTCGCCGACGCGAAGTTTGTGTGCACACTATCAACCTCGACGGACGGCGCCAGCCGGTGGGAAGGCTGGACCTTGTAAAGGCCCGTGAAGAAACCCCCGACCCCACTGTCGGGCTGCCGATATCTGCGACGATGGCTGACGTGCGTAGACAGCGCTCGTCCAGGTATGCGGTCATGAGAAGTGCCGCGTGGCGCATCAAGTTCGTCAGTTCCAAAGGTGCAGGTGGAGAGTTGCCAGGGAGAGGCGACTGTCGTGTGCGTGCCGCCGTTCTTCGTGAGGAGGAAGGACGCGCATGAGAGCGTGAGCCCTTGCATCACGACTTCAAAGCCGCGAAGTAGGACACTGCTCTGTGTACGGCCTGAAGATGCGGACAATAGCGACTTTCGCCAGTCGATGGCCTGCCTTAAGCACCGCCGCGTTGATGATGCTGCTGTCCAAGTGTATCGCGAGATCTTCTCGCGCAAAACAGAGTCGGTAGCGGGGCCTGTCGCACAACACCATTCGCAGTGTTGGCCAACATATACGAGAAGCCCACGAAAGGTTCATAGAGACGGGGAACGTGGATGAGTACCGTACAATCAGCATTAGTAGTGAGGAGACGTACGGTCTAGACCCGGCACCGGAATGGCTATGATGGAGTTCGGTGCGACCAGAGAGGGTATGACAGTAGATGCTCTATGGCAGATGAATGTCGCAGACTTTGATGCCGTGCGCGATGCTGTGCATATCCGTTGTGAGTCGCCAACGACACTTGGAGCCAGGATAGCGCAATCCTAGTCCCCCGTAGATAGAGCCAAAATGAAAGAAGACGATGGAGAGAGAAGACGGACGGAAGACGGCCAACTCGGCGCCTATGACCGTGAGTCGGGTCCTGTGTGCGCGGCCAGCGTCCACCTCCGAGTCCACACAGAACGGATAGCCGTCAGTAGGACAGCACCTCATTGACCTGGCCACATCGGTGAGCGACCATCAGTCTCTAGTCTTGATTGATTGTACTAGTCTTGCAGTACTCTGGCAGATGGGCGCAGGTGGCCGCCGCTGTCCTTGCCTAGAGCGGCCTCAAATGGTAGCGGTGCTACTCTTGTCGTGAGCGCATTCCATGCCAATGTTCATAGCAGTGCTGAAAGACTTCGATGTGGCACGACAGGCTTATACGACCATGCTATGCGCACTTTGCGGAGCTGTGCGCTGGTACGACTATCCTTGAAGGCTCAGCGCTCGGCCACCAGATCAAGATGTGGTCCCAGCGTTGACTGCCATGTACCGCGTATCAGTCGCCCAAATACACCCAGAAGAGGCATTCGGCGTCGCACAGCCAAAAACCACGAGGCCTGAACCACACGCCGTGCGAGCTTAAGTCTGCCCGTCGCCTGTGCCCTTCTCCTCCGCACCTCCATCATCCGAGTACACAACAAGTGAGTGAATTCTACAATTTTTTGCGCTGGACGCTGTGGCTCACAGCGTGATGGATATCTAGTGGACAATGATCAACCAATGCTCCACGAACAAGTCGAAGATGGCCTACCAGGTCATCAGGAAGTCATCGATTCGTTCGACGGCGACGGCGACGCTGTGAGAGCTCAAGTCAGCACCACGTTGGACGAGGCTATGGAGAAGGCTGCCGCACTAGTTCCCCCAGATGCCGATCCGATGGCGCATGCATTCGCCCTTCGCGACGTCGCAGAGAACTTCATGTTCACCTCTGGCCCGCAGCCCGTAACTCGCGTGCATATCGAAGTCGCGATGACGCTGTATCAGTCGGCACTCGACTTCCTGCCAGCCGACAATCCAGCTCGCGTTCCCCTCCTCCACCGCCTCATCGAAGTCTTCAAAGCGCGATCTGCTCGCTCCGGAGATCGTGCTGGCGAAGATTTGGACCGCGCCATCGAATTGGGTTACAGCGCGTTGTCCTTGCTCCCAAAAGACGACCTTGGTGGTCGAGGACTTTCCCTCAGCATCCTCGCGGACTGTCATCAGGCCCACTTTGAGCTTCGCGGCGATCGTGATGACCTCGACCGTGCGATACAGCTGCATCGCGAGGCTCTAGACCTCTCTCAACCCGGGAACCCCCTCCGCGCTCACGTCCTCACGCGTCTTACTACTGCTCTCAGCGTCCGGTACGAGAAGTACAAAGACCACGCTGATTCTGGATGGATCGTCGCACGGAGCGCGGAGACCGTCCACACTCCTCCGTCGTCTCCCGGGTCAGCAAGTCGACCCGGGTTGGTGACGTCGCTCGACGGTCTCGGCGAAGCACTGACAACCATGACAGAGTCGGCTGCGGCTGTTCGCCAACTCGGTGCAACAGCTACGCGGTGGGCACCCGGCGACCAGACGGAAGAACGAGATGCCGGAGCGTTATTCGCACAATTAGGAGAGGCCGGCTACAATCGCTTCCGCCGCCTCGGTGACCGCGCCGATCTGGAGTTAGCTGTCGTGTCATGGCAGAGAGCCCTTGCCATTGGCCGCTTGGCCATCACCGTCATATCCATTGTGACAACCTTGCTATTGCGCTTGACTCGGTTCGAGCAGTCGGAGATCGCGCGGACCTGGAGCGCGATCACTCTGCACCGTGAGGCTCTCGAGCTCGTCCTGCTGGCGACCCAGATCGTAGCACGTCGCTCGGCAACCTTGCTGGTACCCTTCAGATCGTTCAAGCAGCTCGGAGATCGCGGGACCTGGACGCGCGATCACTCTGCACCGTGAGGCTCTCAGCTCTACCAGCTGCGCTTCCACTCGTAGTCGACGCTCGGCAGCCTTGCTGCTGCTCTTCATACGCGGTATGAAGCAGCTCGGAGATCGCGCGGACCTTGACAGCGCGATCACTCTGCATCGTGAGGCTCTCGAGCTCCGTCCTACTCGGTCACCCAGATCGCAGCTCGTCACTCAGCAACCTCGCTGTGCATCCTTCACACTCGGTTCGAGCAGCTCGGAGATCGCGCGGACCTGGACAGCGCGATCACACTGCATCGAGAGGCTCTCGAGCTCCGTCCTACCGGCCACCCAGATCGTAGCTCGTCGCTCAACAACCTCGCTATCGCCCTTCAGACTCGGTTCAAGCAGCTCGGAGATCGCGCGGACCTGGACAGCGCCATCACTCTGCATCGTGAGGCTCTCGAGCTCCGTCCTCTGGCCACCCAGATCGTAGCTCGTCACTCAACAATGTCGCTAATGCATGCTTGCATACTCGGTATGAGCAGCTCGGAGATCGCGCGGACCTTGACAGTGCCGATTACTCTCCATCGTGAGGCTCTCGAGCTCCGTCCTTCTGGTCACCCATATCATGGCGCATCACTCAGCAACCTTGCTGTTGTGTCCTCTATAGGTGGCACCACTTCAGAGATGATGCTGCATTAGATGAGTTCATTGCCTTATGTAAGAGAGCAGCCACAATTCCGCCTGGTACATATCCCTGTCACTGGGAACTGGTGTCCATCAAGTTGGATCCTGACACATTGCATTATTCTCCTGGGGAAGCTCTGGACCTACTCACACAACTCCTCCACAATCCTCTTGCTACTGTGCGAAACACACTGGGGCAGGCAGTTTCTAAGCTAGCAAGATTCTCCCAGATTGGTGACCTTACTCAGCCAACTCAGCAGAGGGTGGTTGAGGTTTACTCTGAAGTTATTACCCTGATGCCACAGGCTGCATACCTTGGCCTCAGCCCCAAGCAGCGTCTACAATCCATCACAGATGCTGAACCTGCAGCTATCATGGCAGCATCTCATGCTTTGGCCCTCCATGACATCCCGACTGCTATGGAACTCCTAGAGAAAGGCCGTGCAGTTTTCTGGCAACAAGCTACCCGCTTACGGACACGACTTGTCAGCTCCACAATACCTCTGAAGAATGAGATCAACCAACTCTTGCATTCCCTTGACAATCAGCCAATTCTCCTGGATCCTCAGGATAGAAAATCTGTTGAACAAGAAGAAGCAAAGAGATGGAGACAGACCCAAAGGCTGGAAAAGCTGCTGAAAGAGTTCAGGAAGCAGTTTGAGGCTGAGGCAAAAGAGCACTCCCTTTTCCCTCCTGAATACCCATCCCTCATCCAGGCTGCCAAGAAGGGGCCAATTGTGGTGCTACTCTCAACCCCTGTCTTCTCTGGTGCAGTCATCATCAGACAGGGAGGTGCCTCTGATCTTGTGCATCTCCCAGAGGCAAACCCCAACTGGCTTGGTGGCTGGGTTCAATCATGGAATAACTATGTTGAATCAGCAAGAGCACTTCCCAGGGATGCCAGGGCAGCCTACCTGGTGGGCCTAAGGAATATATCTCACAGTCAGCATGAGTTGCTGGAGGAACTGTGGGATAAAGTTGCCCTCCCAGTGATCCAAGCTCTTGGCCTTGCAAAGGTGTGTTTCTGTAAATACTAGAAGAATTGTAGTATGACTTATGAAATGTGTAACTTCAGCCACAATGCAAAAGCCAAAGATGCAGACTATGGTGGTGAGTTAACACATACTCTTTTAGCTTTGAAGATACTGACTGAACTTAGGTGCCCAACTGGCATCTTTTCACACATTCCTATCCATGCTGCAGGGCTGTATCCCAATGGCCCTTGCTCTTCTGACTACTTCATATCATCTTATACCTCAACACTCACAACACTCCTGAAATCTCAGGACTCATTCCAGCAATCCCTTCCTGCCCACACTGCCAAGGTGGTCTTAGCAGCTGTACCACATGCTGCCTATAGTGGTGCCTCATATATCTCTGGAACTACACAGGAGATCAGTGCCATCCATGATCTGTTGTGTGGTACACAGCCTCCTCTCCTGCAGGACACATCTAGGGTGGTGGTACTGCATGATGCTGATTCTACAGCCCTAAAAGAACAGCTCAGTGATGCAGCCATTCTCCACCTTGCATCTCATGGCATCCAGATGCAAGGAGACCCACTGCAGAGTAGATTCCTCATGGCTGATAGAATGCTCACAATGGAGGAGCTGATGAAGCTATCACTGCCCAATGCATTCCTGGCCATCCTCAGTGCATGCCAAACTGCAACTGGGGACAAGAGACAAGCAGACCAGGCAGTACACCTTGCAGCTACCATGCAGTTCCTTGGATTCAAGTCTGTGATTGCAACCATGTGGTATGTCCACATCTGTGTTGTGGTGGCTCTTTCTGACATTGTTCATAGGTCCATGGCTGACAGTGTGGGTGTTGACATTGCCAAGACAATATATCAGCACCTATACAAGGATCCAAGCAAGCCTTTGGATCCTGACCTTGTTGCCATTGCATTGGATGAAGCTGTGAAGAAGTTGCACACATCATCCAAGGATATATCTCCAAGCACTTGGGCCCCATTCATTCATATAGGGATTTGAAGTACAGACACTATACTTTCATTGTAAGCTATAGCCAATAACTCCTCGTCAATAGACGAATACTAATATTTCATTAGCAATCCTTGCTCAGCCTGTGTAAACTATGTATCAGCCCCGAGTCAAGTATCTTGTATGATGATTTTCCATGTAAACATGTAGAGGAAGCATGTCTCGAGTTTTTCTTTGAATTGATTCCTCAACATAGCATCGCCTGGTAGAGCTATGATAGATCAAAATGAGTATGTACAGGCAGCACTGCAGACATAGCTCATTGTCTGGATATGTTTGAGTATGCATATCTCATGAGTATTTGCCTTATGCTCTTGGATACCATGAATTTATGAGAAAGATGGACATGATGGCATTGAGCAACTATCAATACAGCCGACTCAGATGCAAATCACGGGAGCAATCAATATTCCTCCGTGCAACAGTCTTTGACTCACCTATTTGGACGAAATCCCGGCATGACACGTTCGATGGGCCCTCCGCTTTCGACTCCCGCGAATGACAAGTCTAGAGTCAACGCTTTCAGCTCACCGCAGCAAATTCACAACTGACCGTCCAGCCCATCATTCCTCCGTAGCTTGCATTGTATCCACCACGCCCGCGACGGGTCCTCCGCAGCCTGCACTGGCAGCGCCGCAGGGAGCGCCACAGGACTGGCGGGATGGGAGGCTTTCCTCGCGCGAGTGCGGGTCATGCACATCCGCCTTCTTCAGCACCCAGTCGACCGTGACGGCAACGTCGATGATGTTCGCGCTGATCCCGACTGGGAAGTCGAGCTCCTCGCACGTCAGCACAGGTGTCGTGCTCTGCCTGCCAGTCGTGTGTGGGTGGGGCACGTCGAATGCAAATGAGCCAGAACGGGTCGAGAAAGACCTATGGGCAAAATTGCCAAAGTGTAGTGTGAGCGGTGGAGCGAGCGCCGAGGAGGAGGACGGGCATACCTGGCCGTAGCTCACGGAATGGAGTTTTGGAGGACGTTGAATTGCTGCATGCCGAGTGAGACAATGAAGAGCATCACCTTGAAGCGTGACGATGCCCGGAGGTTCTTCCACCATTGGTAGCACCGTACTCGCTGGAGCCGGGGGAACGTTGGTCATCGTTGCGACGCACAGGCGTACAGGAGACCGTCCGCCGGGAGCATGGTGAGCAGGGTGCCAGCGATTGCAGGGCCGTTCAGTCGCGAGGGCCGGTTCAGCAAGAAGTAGTGGATAGAGTCGTCATAACTCTACGCAAGCGCGTGAAGGCGATGCTTCACGCCTCCCTGAAACTCCAGAGTAAGCTGACCAAGAACAGGAAGCCCATGCGAGTGTTCACCTGCTTGTCCTAGGCTCCTTCCTCGGGGTGAAGATGGCCTCGACGAACGAAACGACGTGCACAGCTGAACATGCGGGGAGCGTTGGTCAAATACGCGGACAGATGGAGTGAATATCGAGACGAACCTATACACGCCGCCCGAAATGACCTCCCATGAAGATATTCGGGACCTTGCGAAACATCCGCTGAGGCCACATCAAAGAGGTCGCTTGTCAAACCCGTCTGCAGGGCCAGGACGGAATGTTCAGTCATGACTGATCTGACAAACAGATGGGTGTGCAGATGTGACGGAGGCGGATCTGCATCGAGAAGAATGCTGCTAGGTGTATTCCTTAAGGCCTATATGATGGGTGGATCGCGAAGTATAGACGGCTTTCGACTCGTCTTCAACCAGCGCGGCGCGTAGCTATGGGCACTTTAAATCAAGCGCACCGAGCTCGTAGTAGTGTGACGGGCTATCCAGATGTATGCAGGAAATTAGGTAGCGCAGTCGCAGCTGCAGGACGATCTGGGTCGAGGCAAGCTGTTGAGGAGTGTTTATGGACAAGGAGGTCATACTGTTGTGGTCACGGCCTCTATGATATAGCGCCCGTGTCGGTGAGCAAGTTCATGTTCAAACGTCCAAATACCACAGTGCGAATATTGAGACGCTTTCGTCACTGCCATCACCACCAACGAGTTACAACAATTGCATGGATCTGGCTGCGGCGACTCGCTCTTCAGCGCAATATGCTCCTGTAGGCTCTCACTGGCAGGCCACGGGGACGCGCGTTAGTAGACAGCCTACTACCGTGACTTCCGACGCGATAGTATGTAGAAGGGTGGAACACAATGTAAGTACATGTGTAACTGACCAAAACGCAGGGACGCTATGCATCTAAAATATGCACGAACACTCGCAGGAAGAAGGCAGTAGCGGCGAAGAATAACATAAGACAGAACACGCATTCAATCTACGCCACTGACACAACAGCATATACCTGGTCCGCGGTGCACCATCCTCTCCACGTGTACCATTCTGATCATAAGCATTAGGCCCTGACTCTTCTGACTTCATACCTGACCTTATCGCCATCTCGGCTGAGGATGACGACGCGGCCCGCGCCCTCCTCCCAATGGTCCATCCTGCGCAGCTTCGGGCACTTCCACGCGAACGTCGCCGCCACCTCCTCGTTCTTGCGCATCCTGCTGCGGTCCGACGGCGTCACGGGCAGGCGCGTGCGCTCCGACGGCGCAGAGGGTATCGTCGCGCCGTGCAGCGGCGGGCCTGACGACGACGCGTGGACGGGCGCGGCGAGCACGGAAGGCGCGACCTCGTAGAAGAAGCGCACGCCATGGAACGTCCCGAGCTGAGGGAGGATCGCGAGCGTGTTTGCCCATTCCGTAAAGTTCGTCGTGATGGCGGGTGCAGGGCGCCCGGCTCTGTCGACGCCCATCGCTGCGCTCGCCCCGCCGTGCACGTCTATGCGCTTCCCGACGTCTAGCCAGGTGAGCTGTGGCGCAGCCTCTGCGAGCTTTCTGACCTCGTCGATATCCGTGTAGCTGAGCAGTTCGACGCGCCTCACCGTCTGTCCGTAAGCACGCAGGTTCGTGAGGAATGCATTGCCGCCTAGTCCGGAGAGCTTCAAACCCTTGAGAGTCTCCAACGGTCGGCAACACTCCGAGGACAGGACAGGGCAAGCAAGAATCGCGCTTGTCACATCCCGGTTAGCCTTCAGCTCCTTCAGCCTAGGCAGGGTATCATCATGTAAACAGAGCGGAGCCCTCGCTGTCCCGAAGGAGACGTCAAGATGCAAGGACTCGAGTTGCCCATGCGCCGAAAGGAACGACGCGATTGCGTCTGCACCAGCGATGGAGGAGCAACGCAGGTTAGTGAGAACCAGACTGCGAAGGGTTGACCAACGTGCGCAGAGCAGGAAGTCATCAGCCGCGGGTAGATGGAAGCCTGCCGCACGCCTCGGGTGATACGCAATGATCAAAGACTCGAGAACAGGACAGTTGGTCAACATCCCGGAGATGCGCGTCATCTCTGGGTACCTGGACGCGCCATAGGTATACTTCGTTGACTGCAGGCTGATCTTTTTTAGCGCAGGTAACTGGTAACCCGTGTGCGATTAGCCACCGCTGTACGTGCCCTGACGCGTCCTACTCACGATGTATTGACGCTTCTTGTTCTTGCCCTTGCCCTCCTGCTGCCCCTCCGCTGCGGACAACTCAACGGGGGCGAAGACGAGGTTGTCATTGATCTGGACGTCTTGCAGCGTCTGGCACTTGAGCAAGGTAGGCCATATATGATCGATCTCGATCGGAGAATGGCTGCACGACCACGTAAACGACGCCAGGGCGGTCATTTTCGTGAGCGCGGACGCGAGCATGCGCGCCTGCTTGTCGTGCATGCTCAGCTCGTCGTCCGTCGACTCCAGGTCTGAGTCAGTGGAAAGGATATCGGAGGGGACCAACTCGGGCTCGGAGCTGCGCTCGTCCATGACCTCCAGCCGGCGGACGTTGCGCGCAAGGCCGCGATGGACGGCGAGGTGACTCCACACCGCGATCCTGCTGATCTTGCACCGGACGAGGCGGTACTCGTAGTGGCGCGGGAAGACGACGGCGTGGAGCCGCTTGCACGCGAGCGCGAGGCTGAGGAGGTCGCGCCGCGCGTCGAGGTGGAAGACGATCGCGTCGAGGATCTCCGTCGGCTGGCGCGTGAGCGTGCGCCGCTGGGGTGCGAGCCCGACGAACGGCTCGACGAGCGTGAGGAGGTGCAGTGCGAGCCGGTGCTCGTCCGGCGCGAGCTTGTACGCGCACCCGCCGAGCCTGGCGGGCAGCGCTGCGAGCAGGGTGCGGAGGGCGTTGAGCGCGGCGAACGGGTCCGTCCGGTCGTACGACGCCGGGTTGGTGTTGAAGGAGGGGACGCCCTTCCGTGCGCGGCCCTTGCTGGCGGCGGGTGTGCCCCGCGCCTTGACCAGCATGGGGCGCGCAACGACGGTGGCCATGGTTGAGTGCAACTGACGAGGTGTGCCGCATCGCGGACGCCTCTCCAAGTTCGGTCCCGAGAACCACGGACTACTTACAATGACTCGGGCCTGGGATCATGGTCGGCCATTAGTGCATGATGGTGGGAAGGCTTGTTGCACATGTGTCTAGTACGATCCAGATGATTGGGGGGTGATAACGCGGAGTAACCAGGAGCGAAAGTGTCGGCACTGAGAAGACGCTGAACAGTCCCCCAGTGGACCTCATGCATCCTCATGACAATCCGTTCTTCAGTGTCATTATGTTCAAAGCAACATTACATGAAGCCGTCCGAGGGTACCAACCCAAGGCTGTACCCGAGATCCCGAAGTAAACTGATAAGGTGCGCTGCAAACACTACTACTACACTATCTGCATGTGTCCGTCTGCGCGTGAGAGGTGATGCCTCTATGAAGATGTCTCAGTCTGTACCGTATGTGCGCGCCGCCCGATCATGACTTGATCTCTTCCCCAGCGACACCCTCCTTCTCGATGGACGCGGCGTCGGGTGTGCCCTGCTCCAGCGCGCCCTGCTTGACGTCGTCGACGTACACGACCTCCTCTTGGTCGTAGTTCGTCTCCTTCACCGTGCGGAGCACGAGGAACGCGAGCGGGAACGAGAACAGCATCATGATCCAGCTCGCGAGCTGAGGGGACAGGTCAGTTGTGCACGAGGTACGGACGACACGAAGAAGACTTACGAGCTCGTTCAGCCATGGCGTGCTGACGGCATCCATACCGAAACTACCTGCCGCACCCGCACTCTGCACGGCCTTGTAGAGACCAGCGAAACGCGCCAGCGTCCACGGGTCGTTCGTCAGCGCAGACATGATCCAGTACACGAGTGCCTGGTAGCACGCGTCCGCGAAGTAATCTGCGAACTCTGTCAGCGCCCCGCCCCCACACACACAGAGGAGCGACTGCACCACGTACAGAAGAAGAACAGGGGGCCCTTGGTGCGGTACGCCGCGTCCTTGTAGTTGATCTTGTAGAGCACAAAGTCGGGGCTCCCGCGCTCGAACGTGGTCTGCCAGACGAGGCCGCACACCCAGACGGCGACGGTGACGATGAAGACGACGGTGAGGCCAAGGTAGCCGCGCGTGCGGCGGGGGATGCGCTCGCTGTCGAGCACGAAGAAGCCGATCATGAGCGCGCCGACGATCGCGCCCGCGCCCTCGAGCACCGCGTTCAGCGCGCGCGTCGGCCCGTCGAAGCGTGCGGTGTTGATCGAGCCCTGGTACGCGTAGAAGTAGTTCGACGCGAAGAACATCGGGAGCAGGGCTGCGGGCGCGCGTGAGCACACGTCACGCGGACCGGGAGGCGGACGTACCGATGATGCGCCAGTCCTTGAGCGTGTGCCACATGCCGATGAACTCCTCGTGCACCTTGGACGCGGCCTGCAGCTTGACGATCGTGCCGTCGCTCCGGATCACCTTGTTCGGCGGGAGGATGAGGAACGCGCTCGCGACACCGACGAAGATGATGACCAGGAACGCGATGTACGTGGACGTGGACACGGAGCCGAGGGAGCCTGAGCGGATGTTGATCGCCATCGCGATGAGCGCACCGATGAAGGATCCGAACTGGAAGATCGCCCAGAAGATACCGAATGCCTTGCCCTTGTCCTTCTCAAGCGGGTACGCCATCATGATCGCACCCTGCGCGGACCATAGGAGGGCGGCGGTGATGCCGAGGATGGCACCGGCGAAAATGAAGAACCACGACGTGCCCTGCGTCTGGTAGCACCAAAGCGACCCAACGTAGAGTGCATACCCAAGGGTGCCGAGGAAGAGCGTGATCTTCGGACCGAGGACTAGGAGGAACTATGAGCATCCGATGTGAAGTGTGAGGCGAGCCAACTAGTCTAAAATATCGCTCATCCGTGTTTACTTCGCTCGAAGGATCGGCAGTCTCTGCACGCTGCTCTGCACGCTGCAGCAGGGCTGCATGGTGATGCACTGCTCTGCCTGAAGCCCTTCAGCCCAGCCAGACAAGTTTGGGAAGTCTGTACCAGACGCGGTCACATGTAGCGCTCCTTGAGCGTCAGAGGAAAATGCCCAAATGCCGACTGGGTGCCGGCGGTGGAATTGCACCGCGAAGTAGCGAATCATATCTTGCATGACCGGCATGGAGAATGCCTGACGGGGTGATAGTCCCTGAGAGTAGCATGCGGGGGCCGTCACGAGAACGCTACGGAATTTGCAACGAACGGCGGCGAGTATGAAGAAACAGACCAAGTGACGGAAGGACGTACTATTCGCGATACCACCACTGATGAGACCGGTCAGGGCGAACATGCCGTAAAGAACGCCGTTTGCGGTGTCGGAGAGTGTGAGATTCTGGGTACCTCCCGCCCCGAGGTTACTGACGGCACTGAACATGCCCACTGTCGCGAAACTAAATGCATGTCAGTACAGTGTTCGCAGGACACGGGCATGTCAACATGGAGCACAAGAGCGACCGTCAGCTTGACGCGTGTGGCTATCGTACCAGCGTCCGTGTACCGCAGTAGACGCGTGAGTGACAGGCCGGCGTACACCACACCGCGCGTCCTGCCATGCCCCGTTCGTTCAGCGGAGACTCACCAGGTTATACCCACAAGCACAATTTGCGTCGTGGGTGTCCTGCATTTCGAACATGAGCAAGGTTATTGTCATTGAGAAGGATACGTACGTGTAGAAGCGAGGCCATTTGATGTCGACCATGATGACGGCGTTGGCTCAGGGGGCAAGAGCGCGTCGTGCAAGAGGAGGCTCACTCGCGGGGAGGCAGCAGCGCGGCAAGGGGAGGGCGGGGACAGCGTGAGGTATATATTGCCTCTGGCCGCATGGATGGAGCGGGATGGGGAGCGAAAGATAAGCTGGGAGATCGCGAACGCCCGATGGCCCTACTACGTACTAGGTACCCATCCAGCCCGGCCATCCTGTCAAACGAGCACACCGCGCGGTTCCTGGCCGTCAGTGCGATAGCGTGTCTCTCTGCTCTTCTCCCCAAATGGCCAGGGCTTGGCTCCAATGTCACCCGCGCAGCCAGAACTTTGCGCGCACGCAGGGCCGTCCTCCGGGCACGCATGGACTCCTTCGCCTCGAGACTACTCACGCGGGAGCCTATTCCTGGCCCACGCTGGCAGCGAAGGCGTGGGTAGCAGGGAAACTACCCAGAGCGTGTGGACATCGTCCAGGTCGTGTGCTCTCACTGGTAGGCGCCCGTCTACTGTCGTTTATGATCGTGCGACCTCCGCCTGACCAGACGGAACTACGCAGCCTCGGCTGTCTTTTGCTCTCCAAAACACTTGACGGCACAGCAAACGGTCGACCGTCACCGTCGTCCGGCCATGATTTCCGCATGGATGCTGCTCGGGTGGGCCATCGTACCCCGCAGAATTGGGTGATGCCGTCTGCCCATGGCCAGTGCCGAAGGATGGCAACCAAATGACAACCCCGCACAGCGGAAGCATTGAACCCTGCTCAGAAAAACCGAGGCAAGTACTCGCAATGCCTTTCAGACTCACTGGGGAATCTCGCTGAGTTTACAGAGGCTTTCTCTGCAATATGAGGCTCATGGATGCGACGATGACAATTTCTACAAGCTTCGTTTGATCCCGTCGCGGCAGAACGTACGCCACATCTAGCTGCCATGGTTGTGGAAGAGGCTAGTCGCTGACGTTTGATACATACCCTCACCACTCCCTCACGGGCCTCACCCTCACTGTCGACTCAATCCGAGTCTTAGAACTTGAAGGTTAGACGATCGGCGGCTGCAAGACAGGAGCCTCCGTACGCCGCATCAAAGTGCCTATTAATACTGAGGTAAGCAGCTCCGAGTCTCTGGTCGCAAAGGCTCGCCAAGTCGAACGGCCAGGACGTTCCTGTCCTCATCGTGATGCGGGGATCGGGATCTCACGCTACACTGTAGACGCGCTCGTCGCGTCGAGTTTCCGCCTGTTTCCGCCTTATCTGAGGCTTTGGTGCCTGAAAATGACATGGCAGGAATGCAGGAATGCAGGTTGAATGCAGTGTGTCGGCAGCTCGAGCCTCGCCGTGGCTCTCTGTTGGCATGAATACGCACAACCAAACCGGCTGTAATGATTCAGCCTGTACTCAGGAGCGGCGTAGAGTATCTTATTATTCCGTACCTCCCTATGTCATTTGGTAACTCGCTCTTTCACTTGTCGGCGTCAACCGTAGAGAGCGTCGAAGCCAACCGGGACAAGTATCAGTGAGCGGATCAATATGACAACAGGTACGTCCGAGATAGCCTATCCATTGAGGCGATTTCATTACTCATCATCAGTATGTAGAGTTGTCGCGTCGACCTCAGATATCATACTGTTGATAGCGAACGCGGCGGTTCCCAGGTGTCCGTTTACTAACAAGCGCACAAGGTTCCTACGATGCGCTGTCTTGTAACGCGTCTCCACACAACCCAGCATGCTGCACGCGAATACCCATGCGCAGCGCATCTTAGCGTCGGACATCTTCCAGACGCGCATGCGATACGGAGCTCCTCTGACTGCCAGCATGATGATGCAGAAGATTGCGCAGAACTCAGTCAACTGCATCCTACGAGTGCCCTGGATCCCAGAGCGTTATCACAGGTCATCTCCGAGCCCGCGAGGGTCTCCTGATAGACCACGTCGGCAGCCTATCCACATTTGCGGGTCGTCGAGATAAGTGCGCGAATCGATATAACACTCAACCTGTTCCTGTCGGTTCTGATAGACAGCCGTGTTCGTTATCAGGGTCGGCGCACTGGAGGGCTCGGCGACTAGTCCGCTGGCTCTCGACTGCAACAACGCCACACGCGCGCGGCGCATGGGGCGAGCCCCAACCTGCTCTGGCTCGGGGGCGCGGTTGTGCGGCGGTGGCGGTACCATCGAACACGCGCCTAGGGCGCCCCGCTCATCCCAGTGAGCGTGACCATAACTCTGATAGCCTCGAAGCCAGATCCACACCCGACACTGGCCAGGCTGCAAGAGAGATTAGGTCTTTGTCGCGCGGAGGTGCTTTCTCGGCCGCTTTCCGCCCGCAGAAGGAAAGAAGTCCCGAAGCAAGACGTGACAGGCTCTCTTGCTTTGACAGATCTTCGCTGGCCGGCTTTCAGATTGAGTTCGGGGTCATTAGCAAGCAGCGCTTCTGGACTTCGTGGCGCGGACGTGAGAGCAGCGGTATAGAGGTGGTGAGTGGAACTTGTAATGCGTCGGGGGAGGTGACGGATCGGTCGAGTAACTAGTGAGTACGGTTTTTGCGAAAGCTGTCAGATAAGCTTACTGGTAGAACACATACAGCAGGCTCTTGGTAGCCACCTGTTCCACTCTCGACCTCCCCCCGAGATACTGCAAAAAACTACAAGTGGTATGCATCCTACAATACAGAACAACAGTTACAATAGGTATCCTACAACAAGTGCTTTCAATCGGGCAAATGATAGCAATTGAATGCAAGTACAACACGAGAGGGATTATTACAGACTAACAACACAACAACATATCAAAACCTTCGTATCCGGCTTGACAGCGCGACAATCGATCTCATCCAAACAGTATTCTCATGCCCCAATGGCCACGGAAACCGTGAGCTCCTGGAATACGGCGCGCCCAGGCCGCTTCGTATTCGCATTTCCTACCCCGCTCACGGAGGTGCAGCGCTCTGTGGCTTTCGACCACCCAGCCGATCCGCACGGTGCGTTATGCAGCAACGACGAGAGGACATCATGGGAGAGGGCGACGTCCCGTCGGTGCTGCGCGCTCGCCTTCCACCCCGCCGCCTTGCGCTCGTCGCAGCCCATGTAGTCCAGGACGTTGCATATCTCCTACACCAGTGCGTGCCCGTCAGTTCTCCACCGCAAACCATACCTGCAGAGTTGATGCACTCACAATGAGCCAGCGACGCGTGACGTCGCGGACGGAGAAGACGCCCCACCCGCGGGCGAGGCACACGAGGTGCTCGCGCCACAGCCGGAGCAGGCTCACGGGGAGGGTCTGCTGCGCGCCGGTGCTCGCGCGGAGCAGCAGGAGGTGCAGTGCACGGGTATGTGTGAGTGTGCGGAGGTCGTACACCAGCAGCAGCGCCATCTGACACATGTCCGTGGCGGGGAGCACGCCGAGCGCGTATAGGTCGCCCGCCAGGGCGACAATGCTGAGCAGGTGCGAGCGCATGAGCTCGAACATCTGGTTGATAGGATCCAAGCCGGTGAACCCATCAAGAAGGTTCAGCTCTGTCTGTATACGGAGGTATGTTCGGACATTTGGCATGGCACAGGTGAGTAGAATAGTGCGTACCTGGTCCCAGCTACATCGGAATGCAGCGCTGACGATCTTCACCAGCGCCGCGCGCAGGTCGTCGCTCAGCTCCTCCGAAGTGGCCTTCACATCGTCGAGAAGCTCAACAATCAGGATCGCAACCGAGCGCGTATAGTACACCTGCGCGATCGCCGCGAAGACGAGCCGTTGCGCCCAGGCCTCTATGCCCATGTTCTCCTTGTTCTCGTCGAAGAAACAGCCGGATAGCGTCTGGGCCTCCTCGCGGATGCGGCGGGGGTCGCACGTACCCCGAGCGAGCATTCGCATTCGGAAGAAATACGCTTGCATCAGTGGATCGAGTGGGACAAGGGGGAGCGTTAGGGCTGGGCGCGGTGAGAAAGGAGGCGTGTGTCCCTTGAAAGAGGTGTGCAAGGTGTCGCTTGGCGGACACCACGAGCTTTCAGGGCGGGCCTCGCGATGTGGCCCGGACGCCGGCAAACCGAAGGCAGAGAATAGGGAGGATGTCGATGAAGACAGCGACGTTGCTGGACTTGGTCCCCAGATGTCGTGGTCAGTGGCGTCGCAGGACTTGGTCGACAGGGGTGCTTTCGCTTCACGAGCTGGGGCCGTCTTCTCAGCTTCTTGTGTACCAAAGACACGATGCACTGGTGATACAGTGTGCGTCATAACGTCCGTGTCTAAAAGTCGTAAAGTCGTTGTGCTAAGAGCAGGGTAGATGTTAGGGCGCAGAACGTCGAGGCGGAGGGGTTGAGCGCCGAGCGAACAGTGGGTGTTCGAGTTGAAGCCACACACGGATGGTTTATATTGTAGAAGTGCCACAACGTGCCTTCGGTGGCGGCGCTTTGTTCGGTGGCGACCATAGATTGATGCTTACGCGTTGCATTGTTTTGAAGTAACGTGAGGGAGAATCCACATAGATTTAATTCTGAAGTTTAAAATATGTAGTTGGGAGCCCAATGTTGGGCCAACCAGTCGTGAATCCGATGTGCCAGTGGTTTGAATCTTGTCACTGCGATTATAATCGCTGAGGCAGTCTTTACGGCTGCATAGAACAACATCACAGCCTAAGCTCTGGCGCGATGCTGCCCAAATGCATCTATCCTTTTCATGAAAAAATAATCGAACTCGACTGTTTTGTACACTGGGTCTCCCTTGAAAGGCCCGGGGCCACTGTGGCGGTTCGCAGCCACAGACGCGACGCGACCAAGGCTGAAACGCTGGCGCTAGATTACGGAGACACGGCCCGCGGAGGCGCTGCATTCGGCTTGTTCATATTGTTCATACTCACTATCAATTGCCCCAACACTCATTCACAGCTTCGAGTCCTCGACGCACATACTGCAGCCGCGACCATGCTACCTTTTTGCCTTCATATGCTTAAGCTGTCACACCACCCTAGACTAGCCCAGTGCGGTTAATGTCGCCGTAACTGCGCACTGTAAGAAGCCGTCCACATCTATCCACCCATTATGTAGGCCTAAGGATAACAGATATCAGCATTCTTCTCGACGCAGATACGACACCGCCATCTGCTCACCCACCTACTCGCCAGGTCAATCATGACTGACCCTTCCGTCGCGGCCTTGCAGACCAATTGGACAAGCAACCTATTCGATATGGCCGAAGCGGACGCCCTGCAAGGTGACTTTGTTGCGACTGTCTTCAACGGAGGGCATATCGGAGCGGCATTTCTCGGTTCGTCTCGTTACCCACTGCACCCGTCCACGTACTTGAACCAAGGCCCCGTGTGTTCAGGTGTACACGTCGCTACGTTCGCCGCGGCCGTCTTCGCCCTGAGGCAGGACATGCGGACGAGCACTCGCGTGGGCTTGCGAGTCTTAGTTAGCTTGCTATGTTGCCTCGCGTTCGTCAACGAAGCGTGCAACGTTGCCATCAACGCGCTCGCGCAGGATTATGACGACGGGACCCCCGACTCGACTTTCCACTACTTCATGTTGAACCAGCCGTCGCGCGTGAACGGCGCCGCGATCACAAGCGCTCTGCTCACTACGCTTCTGGCGGACGTCTTCCTGGTACGCCTGTGCATCGCAACTGCGGCAGTCGCGCTCTAACGTCACCACCATCTACTCCAGTTAGTGCGGTGCTACCAATGGTGGAAGAACCCCTGGGCAATCATCCCGCTTGTGATGCTCTTCATTGCCTCGTTTGGTACGCACTCCATCAATGTTCTCCAAAATCCCATTCCGCACCACTGACTCTCTGCGCCCAGTGTGGAACATCGTCGCGGGGGCGTATTCTGTCGGGCGCGCGACCGAACTGTACAGCATCTTGGTGATGCCCATCTACCTGGGCTGGCCCGTCACCGCGGGCCTCTTCGGTGCCATGCACGTCATCTACACCATACTGATCGCCGCCCGCACCATCGTCCTCGCCCGCGCCAGCGGCCGCCCACGCCCTACCCTGGGGTCGATCATCGTCGAGTCGGCCCTGCCGTACGGCATCGTCTCGCTCGTCTTCATGATCCTGTACTGCGCGGGCGTCATGGCGGCGAACTGTCTGATCCCATTGCTGGTGCAGCTCCAGGTAAGCTACGTGCGGCGATTGCATTCGCGTCTGCGTGCGACTCATCTCTCGTCGGTGCACACAGGGTATAGCCGTTGACCTCATCGTCATCCGCATTGCGCGCCAGCCCGAGGCACCGTTGACAGCTGTAATGCCACTACCCCTCGTGGTAGCACAAGGCTCTGCTGGCACGGCGGTGTCGGTGCAACTCTCGGCCAAGCATGCTGCCGCGAGCATTGCTAAGTCGGAGGCCTCGAAGGGCACGGATGTGTGGGGGTGGTCGCTCGATAGGAAGGTCACGCCTCCGCCCGAATACTCGCCCTGAGGCGACTGAGTCCGGGCGGTACGAGGTGAAATCATTGCGACGACGCGTTGTCGGAGACATGCTAGGTAAGTATGATTGGGTGGGTCATGTACTACGTGTGTAAGACTAGTATGTGGTAATGTATCTTTGAATACATTGTAGGCGGGGTGTATGCACTTCGTATTGTCTGTGCTCCCTTTCTATGATGTCCGAGTCCGTGTTTTGGCTGGCAGCCACTGACGCGATTCGAATGCGATTACTATTAGGTAAGCAGTTTGACTTCCTGGAATAAACCCGACACGTGCGCCAAGAGGCGCGGAGGACGAACACTCTCGGCGGGCGACGCGTTTTAATCGCGGCTTGCCAGTGCCACCAGGCTGAGGGCCGACTTGTCCTGTCACCCCCAGCCAGCCCCAGCCACTTTGCAATCAAAGGTCCGCAATGTCGAAGGTCTCTGGGGTCGGCTCGGAGAACTATCCTGCAAAGGTTCGCAGGGATATAGGGGACAAGCAGGCTGGTTATAGCCCAATATTCGGACTGGGCGATGGAAAGAAGGACCCAACGCCGCGGTGGCTCCCCATCTCTCTCGTGCGTCCAACCAATTCGTCGCAGTCTATACCCGAATGATTATTGTGTTAGCTAGCGTTGACTACGGCCGCCCTTGTGCTCCCGATTGTGCTTCTGAAACGCCAGCGGGCAGCGACTGCGCTCCAGAAGTCAGTAGGAGGCGCACCTCCGCCACCGCGGCGTACCGGGACAAGCGGGACATTGTCTGCATCCCCTCCCCCACCACGTAGAACGGTGCCGACATCTAGTGCGCCTCCACCGAGGTTTGCATCGAGCAGTCAGGTACCTCGTCCCAATGCACCCGCAAAGACATCTTCGGCACCAGCTGCTCCTGTCGTTATGTCTCAGCCTGCAACTACGTCAATAGCTACACCGGGAGCTGCGAGCGATGGCTTCAACGGCGCGTTCTACTCGGCGAAGGCCTTCGGGGTTGCTACGCTCCTGATCGGTGCCGGAGCGATCACCACTGTCTGGGGCGTGAAGCAGGCCTTTGGCATCCAAAATGTAGCCTGTCTCACTGGTCATTCGTCTCATTTTCGTGCTTACAACTGCCTTCGTAGACACAGGAATTCGCACATCGTATGCGCTATTTCATTCTGCACCGGATGCCCTTCCTATCGTCTCGGATACACCGCCCGCCGGACACTGGGGACGCAAGTGAAGACCCCGATATTCCCCGGCTGTACGTAGAAAAGAGCTCTGGTGTCGTTGAGTGGTCATGGCCGGATGCAGAACATCGACTCAAGACGGCGTACGAAGAGAGTGGGATCATGGGCTGGGCGGAGGCTGCTCTCCGAGAGGTGGAGATGGAAGGGGAGCTGGAGCGCAGTAAACGAGGCCACACATAGCGTACGCAACGCGAGGGTTCGTTACCATGACGCGCTGAATCTTTGCTTCTGCCAACGGGCCGGTCAATGCTGATCAAATTTACTGAAACGCGTCGCCACTATGACTACAGGGCACATACTTGCACAGTGGACTTGGCCAACGTCGATCCGCAGCATCAAGATCCACTCACATCCTACACGATCCTTTACGGATGCTCACAAGGAACATACAGCCGAGCACTATATAACAGCTGGCGACGAGTGAACGTGACGACAACGCCACAGCCTCGCCAAGTCGCTACGGCGGCTGCATGTGACGAGGGGTGCGACACCACTGGCATATGCACCCCGGTACGACGCTCTACGTCATCCTGAGTACACCTGCCCTCCGGTTAATCTTGCCTCTGATATGGTCCAATGCTCAGTCCTCTCAACGTACTGGCTTACACTGTTGCTACAGGCCTGTGCGACTGTTCTGGTTTGGCGTTGCTGCAGGCGATCAGGCTAGCATTCAAGTTGGCCCCGATCAACGTATTGCACCAGCGGGACAGCTCCATGAGTCTCAATGAAATCCATGAAACATGGCGATGCGTGTTCGCCTCACTATGATAGCACTCTGTATGCGGTAGGGGATGTTACACCGCCACCCCAAATCCCAGAGATGGTGACTTGGCGAACGGTAAGCTTTATGTATAGCGAGACAGCATCCTCTTAGGCCACCCCTATCTCTTCTAGCTTCCTTGGGCATAAGGCCTTTCACGACCTGGACGCCCCACGACGAGCATGTCTAACCCCATCACCTCGTTATCGTACGGCTCTGTGCCTGCGAGCAGCGCGTCCGCCGCGCCCGCTACCACCTCCTCGATCAGCTACGATCCCGCACTGTATTTCGCAGCCAGGGCAGCCAGGGAGCGCTCCTTCCTGCGCTCGGTCGACGCAGGCTTGTACATCGGTGCCGTCCTCCTAGGTGGACCCATCCTTCGATCACCTAATACCGCCCACTGACAAACCTCGTTTCCGTGCAGGTATACATACCATCACCCTCGTCTTTGCGCTCATCGGCGCACAGCGCCACAAGCAGACGAGGCAGCGTGTGCTGTTCTCCGCCATCCCCGTCGTGCTCTGGGCCACGGCGCTCGTCTTCGACGTCTGCAGCTTCGTGTTTTCGGCGCGCGCCCTGGATGCCGGTGAGGACACCCGCTCCCAGCATACGTATTGGGAGATGCACCTGGACGCGGGTCTGAACGTCGCGGCGGGCGCCGCGTTCTTCGTGAGCACGGTCGTCACGGATGGGTTCCTGGTGAGTACGTCCCCGTGACATAGGGTCTGTCGCTGAGTGGGGAGCCTGCGCAATGTAGTACGGTCGGTGCGTAGCCTTGTGGTCGTCGAAGTGGTGCACCGTCCTGCTCGGACTAGTTTTATTGGCCTCATACGGTACGCATGCCACCCGCCCGATCCTGCACGCTTGTGCTGAACAGAGCTTCCACAGCCCTCGACATACTGCAAGCGTACTGGATCGGCGCCTGGGGAGACGAGAGCTTGTGGGTCGTCCCCGGCTTCTCTTACACGGGCGTCATCTCCGCCGTGCTCGCCCAGGCGCTGGACGTCCTCTTCGTCGTGCTCCTGCTCGCGCGCTTAGCAACGACGCACCGGAAGACCGGCGAGCCGCGTGTTGGCGCGATCGGGCTGGTCGTCGAGTCCGCGCTGCTGTACGGCGCCGTGTCGGTGGTCTGGCTCGGGACGTTCAGTGCGCAAAGCGTCGTCGCGAACGCGGTCCTCCCGATGTACGTGCAGCTCCAGGTAAGTCGATCGTTGTGGTTCTTCCCTGACGCGAGTTTGATGGACGACTTGCTAGGGTATCACGGTCGACCTCTTCGTTGGGGAAGCCTCGAGTACCACTACATCGGTGGAGACGCGAAGCTTGAACTGGCTATGACGGCGGGCAAAGCAGTGTAGGGGCTTGGCGGGAGAGGGCCCGCGCCCTGCTTCCTCTGTGTGAACCCTGTACTGAAGGGGCTTACGCGGACAGAGGACTTGGGAGCGAGCTGGAGGGATGCATGTACCACGAAGGCGCGACACGAAGCGGACAACACTAGTGTACTCACATGGACTAGCATGGACTAGCCTACTTATGCCATAGTATTTGGCGAAATGACGCACGTACACCTGCAGTCGGCTTAGCTGTCGCTGCCACAGAACAAGGCAGCATCTGGAATGTTGTTTTGCATGTTGCATGTCATAAACCGTGTAGAAAGCATAGACGACAATGCAAAGAGATGCTAGGGACGCACGCCCCAGCCCGTTTTGGTCCCATGCTGCCCGTCAGGGCCAGGAAAGCCAGCGCATCATACATACACACCGCCGCACCCCGCGTCGCACGACCCTCCCTCCACACAGGCTCATGCCGACGCCTTCTTGACCACCTTGCGGACGGTGTCCCTCCGCTGCTTCTTCGCGAGCATGACGGCGAACCGCTCAAAGTCGTTCAGCTTCCGACGCTTCTCGATCGCCTCCCGCTTCTGTGCCCATGAGGACTTGTTCCACTTCTCGATGGTGCCCTCCTTCTCGAGCTGTTTGCGGATCACGCCGGTGCCGGCGGCGCGGGGGAGCTTGGTGAGGACGAAGGGGGTGAGGGTGAGATGACGGTAGGGGAAGGATTGGCGGGGCACGCCAGTTGTGGGGCCGTCAATGATGGCCTGAGGCACGAGAGACGCTGAGTGTTAGAGAGGCGAATGCGAATGAGTGTGCAGGAGGTGCGTACGCGGTTGTGGTCAATGATCTCTGCGATCACTGCAATGTGGCCTGTTTGAGGGCCAGACTTGAGGAGCACGACTGTGCCACTGTCAGCGTATAGGTTTCGCTAGAATGGCCTCTTAGACGTACCACGGCCGACCTCGACGAAGCGCTTGAAGTTTGAGGGCTGGTCCTGGAAACAAACAGCAGATTAGTACTCACACTCGCATCTAACATCCCTGCCCGGCTCTCGCATGCTCTGAGTCTCTCGCCCTGGCCAACTCCCACAACGCTGCTGCAGCCCAGCCCCGCCGCACACCCGTCCCGAACCCAGTGCATCCGACCCAGCCGACCTCAATCCACCCACTTCCCGGCCCATCTCTCCAGATTTCCTCGGTCCGTAGGAGCATACGAGGGCCATACAGTAGTCCCGCAGCAGGAGAGACTCACAGGCATGGTGGATTCTTGAGGATGTCGTTTGTCGTCGTGCTCTGGCGGCGTTGATAGAGTCCCTTGGCCTTTCCGGGAATTTGCGCCTGAGGTCACACGTGACAGTCAAATCGAGAGGGTGTGACTAGAATCGTGACAGTGCGTGACAGAGCGCGTCGAACGCGGCGCGCTGAGCGCTTGCCGCTTTGTGCCATCCTCTCCTCGCTCCGACTTCATGCCGCTGCAATGAGTGTACCACCACCTACAGTACCATCCGTTCTTCTCCCGGAACTAATTGGGTTCATACCCCAATTTCTCCTCGATGATGTCATCAACTCTGCCAATGAGGCGACGCAGCAAGCCGTCGACGCGATGGAGGCCTTCCTCGAGCGGCGGGACGCCACAAAGCAAGACCCCGCCGACACCTGGAAGAGCGCAGAGGAGCTTGAGAAGGGGCTGAACGCGTTTCAAACGCTGCTCGAGTCGCACGTCGACATCGCCTTTGACTTCTTCGAGGCGTGGTCCTTGCGGAACATCTTCGCCATCCCCGCCGACCTGCCCATCGTCGCGCCGCACCAGAAGGGGCTGAACCTGAGCGAACCAGAGGAGAGGGAGACGGAGCTGGTGCAGGAGATTAAGGACCTGCGGAGGCAGATCCAGGCCGTGCGTGGCGCGTCGTTGCCTCAGACCTCGTGTATTTACTACCCCACAATCGTAGCAACGAAAGCTTCGGCGATTGTACACCCACGCCGTGCGTGCATCCTCCGCACAGCTCGCACACTCCAAAGCCCGCTTGGAGCACCTCTCGTTCCTGCGCGCGCCCCAGCTGCAGGCTCTCTCCGCGCTCTCCGGCGAGTTTCAGACCATGTATAACAACGTCGCGTCCCTCCCACCCCTCGACGCGTCATTCACCGCACCCGAACCGACCGGCTCGTCTGAGCCCGGAAAGCGTCCGTGGGAGACGAGCAAGACCGGCTACCTCAACTGGGCCGTGGAACAGCTCATGCTACGTGCCAAGGAAAAGGCGAAAGGAGAGGGCGGCTTCGGCGAGGGGAGCTCCGCGGTCGGCGCTGTCGCTGCCTCAGCATACGGCGTCGGGGGCGCAGACGATGTGAAGGCTGTTCTCGAGCAAACGGCGGGTAAGGAGGCGGTCGCGAACCTGGAAGGGCGCCAGACGCAGGAGGACCGGATGGACATGCAGTAATGTATCGGTGGGTGGGAACACTCTTGTATTTTGCACTGTAAGCACTTTGTATGATAGGGTGTGGGCAGTGAGGTGCGTCGTCCGCTCGTCGCGCTGGGAAGGAGAATCTGACCCCTTCAAAACAGATACATAATTAGCTTATGTGAGAGACTTCGAGGTACTATGTAAGTATTCTAAGCTCAGGCTCAGGTCATTGTTATTATGTTCCGTTGTTCCGTTGCAGTGCACCCATCATTGTGTGTGAGATCGTGCATAGTAGAGTGGTGTAACTGCGATAGCTCAACTCTGCATAGGACGCCATGAGTCTACATGTCACGTTTGCGAGACTAAGACGGCTGTCCCCCGTTTGTGAGCTTGCGGTATGTAGCACAGCTGGATGTGTAAAGAATGTGCTGTTCGGGACAAAGCTCACACGTCAAGGAGAACCTTACGCATTGACATGCAATGGTGGTTCGCCGCGGACGAAACGGCACAGGAGGGCCCGCCCACCCTAACCACGGCCACAATCCTGATTGATATGGTATGTGGAGCGCGAGGTGCGGTAGCGTCATGGTCCATGGCATTGTCATGGCTCCAAGCTATGCACCGCGACACAGGCGTGAGCCCCAGTGAAAATCGCACCTGCCCGGAGCTACCCCGAGCTACCGCCAGGTGCTCGCTTCCACCAAAACTGCCCGAGTCACCTCTGAGCTACCCGGCAATTCACTTGGGGGCCGGTACCCTCTGACGTTAAGCTAACTGTCTTATCTCTTACTGCCTTAAGGTGTTCGCGCGCGACATTGAGTGAGTGCAGTAGCTATGATCATCTAAAGCCTATCGAGCCGCCTGAGCTTTGTGGCATTATGTAAGCAGATGTCGTCACTGTTGCCGCCGTCCCTTGCGATGTCATCACAGCCCGGCCGTCTTTTGTCTTAACCTCTCATCTTGCCTGTGCATCCCTACGGGCCACCATCGTTTCCCCTCACCTAGTACAGGAGACAGCACCGCCCAAGGAGCTAATGAAGAAGATCAAGGTACACATACATTGAGGTTTTCTACGCATATATGCAGCTGCTGACCATCATTCACTATGCAATCTTCTCAGGATACAAGGCGGGCAGGCGGCGAGTCGAGTGAGCGGACATTGCCCTCACGAGCTCTCCTTGCGAGCATCGCCCCTCGAACCGCGCGAAGCTTTTGACCGTCTCGGATCCCTCCACCGCTCCATCAACGTCGACCAGCCCCGCCTCATCTGAGTCCGAGTCACCGTCAATACCGCCCGGGTTCGTTGACGCGAACATCTGCATCGCCTCGCACAGCACCCATGGGATTACGCAACCGAGACGAGCCCGTCATTGCCGTCGTGCTGCCCGCGGCCGCAGAAGGTGATGTACAAGTCAATTCAGCTGCGTGGAAGTCATCATCACTACTGGAGCGGCCATCGGCTGAGGCGCAGCCGGAGGGCTGGTACGCGCACGCGACGCCGTGCGTATGGTAGCTCCGAGTCTGCAGTGGCGGTCTTCTATGTGCTTACATGTTTAGTTGCTGTGCAGTGCGGCCCTCGTCGCTCCTTTCTTGACTGTTTGCTCTGCACCAGGGCCCTCTTGCTGCATATCCCTGCATTACTCTCGTCGCCCATCTGTCTTGCATAACCCCTTGCCTAGCCCTAGCCCTGCCGCCGCCGCCACGCGCCGCTTCACGTGCATGTTTCTTTGGTCAGTGTCTTGCAGGTCCGTCTGTCCGACTCTCGGTCTCGGTCTCGCTCGTCAAGAACATTTCATACATCGACTCACTGTATTTCTAGCTTCGGCCCGCCAATCCGCTGCCACGCCCAGCAATGCTGTTGGCTCATCAAGGAACACGACTCGCGCGCTGGCTCACCAATCCCGAGCTTCAGCAGCTTTGTACAAGCACAGTGCAAGCAAAGTAGAGTGAGTCATACACGCGTCTGTCACCAGATCTCATTCACTTCATTCGGGCAGATACGGCGAGGAATGTGGTCGGGCTTGAGTGCATAAGGAGTGGATGGAGACGGCGGGCTGGTTGATGCAGGCGGCGGTATATGCGGGAGAGTGTGGGCGAAGCGAGAAATATGTACAATATACCACTAGACAACGAAAGCGGTATATCCAGGCATACCGGCGCATTTGCGCGATATTTCTAGGCATATATATAAACATTGGAGCATTTTGACAGCATATACAGGCATCTGAGAACATATCAAGTGGGTAAGCGGGTAAGCCGGTGTGCTCGGAAATGCTCCCAACTCCCCTCGACATGGAGGGGTATACCGCGGTAGCTCTGGGGAGCTGGCCATATGCCCAAAGTCCAAAATATCTGCCCCGGGGCACTCTGAGCTGCCCCGGTATACCTCCTTGACAGCGGCTCCACTGAGCATCTGGGAGGAGCTCCGGGTAGATGCGGGTAGGTCCGATTTTCATTGGGCGTGAGCAACTGCCGTTCCAAATGAGTTGCAAGACTATCTGCGTTCATATCGGAGCCGCTCGAGGGTGTCATCGCGTTATTACGCAACCGAAGCGAGGATCGACTCACTATCCGCGATAAACGCAAATGAGGTCGATCGCACGCTCCCGCCAGCTATAGGTACTTATAAACGTCGCAAGTCTACCGTGTACTGATGTACACTCACTCGCCCACCAGTCGAGGCGGACAAGTCATTGTAGCAAACGCTGGAATCGTATCCACTGGGAGGCCACCTGCCGAGAGGCAATGCGGAACGCAGCGAGCCAGACGTACATGAGCTATAGAATAGTGATGGTGGCGCGCGAAGGTGGCCAAGAGTGGCTGAGTGCGAGTGGCCAATCCAGTACGCGTCCCCCCGTTCTGGCCCCCCATTGGCTGAGGAACGCCCAACACGCGCGCCACGACAATGCTCTGACGGCTGTTGTAAGGCGCTCACACTGCTCTTCCCTCGTCGCCCTGACTCTGTCCATTCCTGGTCCTCCCGACTCCCCTAGCTCCCTGCATTGCTCTCCGTCATTAACTTCGCCATCGCTATCACCGAGGCAGACATACCTCTCCCCCCTGCGCCTCCCATCGTACCGCCATGCCCTCGAGGACATTTTCTTCCAACGAAGACCCTCTTGATGTCGTCCTCCGTCCTCCTCCAGACGAGACACCGCAAGCACGCGCTGAGAGGCTGCATAAGGAGGCGGAGGCCAAAAAGGTCAGCGATGCCATAGACGAGAGCATCCGCCAGGAGAAAGTCGCGTGGAAGAAGAACAAGACCCTCCTCCGTTTACTGCTGCTCGGCCAAAGTGAAAGCGGTGAGTATCGATTCATGATGCTGTTTCTGCATGCTGCTGCAATGAGCGCGGCGCTGTGGCCGTCGCCGACACGACCACCACGATCACCTCCCCTGTACAACGGATGTTTCACTGCCGCGCAACGTTGGTTGTACCATGCCCTTGCGCTTAGCACGGCCCACTCCCGCCCAGGTCGCCGCTACTCTGCGCGCTTTGTGCAGGCAGCCATGCAGTCCCCCAGAGAATCCTCTTCTTGGCTCTGTCGACAATGATGGCCGGTGGTCCTGGGCAGTTTGCCGGACGAGGTGATCCGGCCTCGCACGACTCTAGCCCCTTCTCGGTAGTTGGCCTTCCGTGTCCTCTGCGGTAGGCCGGCCACCTTCTGAAGATGGAACACGCACCGCAGGGCTATGTGCGCAGCCCGGGTAGCCTGAAGATGGGTCCGGGTATGCTGCCTGCTGGATGGCAGACTATCCGGGTTACATCTCGTTTTCGGGGCATCATGACCATCATGCCCCCAATGGCGCCCGGTTTCTTCAGCTAGCTCGCTAGTTCTATTCCCATAGGAGACAGTGTTGGAGTCCGGTTGTTCGGACATTACCAAACCTGTGTTCTCATGCAGAGCAAGACACTAGTGAGGGCAGTGTAATGTTTGCCTGAGTACGGTTTGGGGGCGTCACCTCTGAGTAGAGTTCGTGTCTGGCGCACAGCCAGGCTTCTCGACCTGTCTCTAGACTGCTTCGGGAGGCGCTTCCCGTGGGCCAAACTGAATGCAACTATGCTAGGGCCGCGCTGTTCGATGTACGACTAAGCACTGCAATTGCGCATGAAGCATGTTTTGCGCGCCATTTCTAGTCATCGTGCAGCGCGATGCATACCGTAGAAAGCCACGCATGGTGCCAGTCCTGCTATCCAACGTGCATTGTTCACGTCCCATCCCTACTCTTCTTCCTGGTATTGTGATTAAGGAACTAATACCTTTCTCTTCGTGCCAGGCAAGTCTACAACACTCAAGAGTACGTAACCCACCATTGTGTGACGCATATAGTGCCTTACGCTACCCTCTTCAGATTTCCAGTTGACATTCGCTCCGCAAGCATGGGTTGCTGAGCGCGCCTCCTGGCGCGCCGTCGTCCAGCTCAACCTCGTGCGCTCCATCAACCTCATCCTCGACTCTCTCGCACAAGAGCTCGCCGCGAATCCACCCGGGCGGCCCCGCACCGCCACCTCTCCCTTCGCCGCTCCGGTCTCGCTGCCCAGCTCCTCCACCTCGAATACGCCCCCGGACTCGCCGGACTCCGCGACAGGCCCGAGCTTCGCGGGGGAGCCCGGCCCGCCCCTCGCGCTCACGGACAAGCACGCACTGCTGCGGCTCAGGCTCGCACCGCTCCGACAGGTGGAGAACGAGCTGCGGCGGCTGCTCGGCGCGGCGTCGTCTGAGGCGGGCGCGGCGGACGGGGGCGCGATGCGCGCGACGCCGTTCGATGAGCCGTACACGGCGGGGGCGCAGGCTGGGGGGACCATGCGCAGCCGGAGCAGCGCGGACCGCGACCTGTGTTTGCGGTCAAATCGCTCGTGGAAGGACGCGCTGAACGCGCGCAGGGTGTCGATGGGCAGCGGGCCCGGCTCGCGCGCGGTGTCGCCGGGCCCGGGGTCGAGGGAGGGCCCGGAGCGGGACGATGCGACGGAGGTGATCGCGGGGTGTCGGGACGATATGCGCGCGCTGTGGGAGGACGGGGTCGTCCGGGAGATGCTGGCGCGGCAGCGGATGCGGCTGGCGGACAGTGCGAGCTTGTGAGTGTGCACGAATATGCGGCTGCGCGTGGTACGGCTCGGTCTGACGTCCGTGGTTCTCAGCTTCTTGGATGACATCGACCGGATCGCGACGAGGACGTACGAGCCGTCGGACGATGACGTCGTGCGGGCACGCTTGCGCACCGTCGGCGTGCAGGAGTACAGCTTGAAGTTCGAGAGCACCGGTGCGTGCTGGCGTTGCTCTTCATAGGTCAGGCACTGATCGCCCGCCTTCATCGTAGTCGGCGTGGACCGCTCGATCGCGCGCGAATGGATCATCTACGACGTCGGCGGTGCGCGCTCAGCCGTACGTAGCGCTCCCTGCCGCCTCCTACCCACACTGACGCGTTCGATAGCGCGCCGCATGGGTGCCGTTCTTCGAGGACGCGAACGCGCTGCTCTTCCTCGCGCCGATCAACTGCTTCGACGAGTCGCTCGAGGAGGATCGGCACGTGAACCGTCTTGAGGACTCGTTCATCCTCTGGAAGAGCGTCGTCGGGAGCAAGCTCCTCCGCAAGTGCATCATCGTCCGTGAGTCGCGCGTCCCACCTATGCACACTCCTGCGTCCCCGCTGATACGAGGCGCGCAGTGTTCTTGAACAAGTATGATCTGCTGTCGAAGAAGCTTAAGGCGGGCGTGGCGATCAAGAAGCACCTTTCGAGCTATGGTGATCGCGAGAACACCGCACCGGTGTTCGCGAAGTGTGCGTAGTACCCCCGCGCCGGCGTCTTCTGTCGATGGCTGACGACCCATGCACGCAGACCTGCACTCCAAGTTCCGCGAGCAGCACAAAGAGTATTCTCCAGAGCCACGATCGTTCTATGGATACGTCACCTGTGTGGTCGTACGTCGCCGCGCGTGCATCTGTGTAGTATCGAAAGCTGACTGTCTTGGTCTTGCAGGATACGAAGGCGACGGCGTCGACTCTCTCGTCGGGTGCGTGTTTCGTCTGTTATCCCCGCGTCTTTTTTTGCTGACCCACATACCCCAGTACGAGACGGTCTCCTGCAGCAGCATCTACAAAAAGCGGACCTCGTCGCATGAGCAGCCGCGTCCACCGCTCCCGCAATGATTGATCTATATACCGGTGCGGATTGACCCGCCATGAGTTGAGGATGGAGGTGTATATCTAATCTATCAGTATTTTTTCGGGCATTTATTATCTTCGTTCTCGCGCATACATTATGATTCCTGCCTAGCATATGACGGAACTGCTTGCCATCGAAGTGTACATGATGCATATCTCACTTTTCTGTGTGTACGTAATTATTCTAATAGACCCATTTGTTTCTGATTTCATTGCCGCAGTCTGGTAGCTTCACTTGAGTGTGTGAGAGCTGCTTGTGTCTCAGTATATGCATAGACGGTTATCCTTACTCGGGCTGACTCAGACTTCCTCGGACTTCCCGAGATCGGGATCGACGCAGGGAGTACAGGCGTTAGCGCCGGATCCTCCCTCCGTCCGCAGCCGCAGTCCGCGGCGGCTCCTCGCGATGCTTTGTCTTAGTGGCCGCCTCTCATATGCAAAGTCTGCAAGGACGAGTCTTTCTCACTTCGGGCTATACCTTCCTGTGAATTGGCGCAGTCGCCCCGCCCGCAAAAATTGATTTACGTCTAGTCAGTGATCAAGACAGGAAACAGCCCCATGGTAACGGCGGTACGTTATGCCATGTCATTCGACGATTCGGTTTGTGGCTGAACACGCGTATATTTGCACCTAGTTTTTCTCCCATGCCACTGTCTTCTCTAAACCAGTTCTCACCGCGAATAGAGAACAGTGGGGCCGCTAGTCAGGGTGGTGGCAACACGGCACACAGCGGGCTCCCCAAGTTCATAGGGGGTAAGTTGCAACTTTTCAGTTTTCATTTCCAAAACGTCAATCATCGGGACACCCAGTGGCAGCAGTGCGCCTGTTGCATCCTGTGTCTTGGGTTGGTGGCAACCCCCCAACGGTGATAGCTGCTCTCATCAGGAAATCCTCGGGATATGTAGGATATCGCAGGGGCCTAACGTTATTTTGCTTTCCGTTCGTGGTCGGGAGAGCGGAGCGGCCCACGACGGCGCCTGTCGGACGCGATGAATGGCGCAAACGCGATCTTACGGCACTTTGGCTAGTCTGCCCTGACCCTCAGCCTGCGAAGGTAGGGAAGGTGGCGAAGTACTCTACTTAATATCGGCACCTGTGAGGCGGCGAGACTAGCTCTATGAAGCTTCGCGGCTCGACGTGTCTGTTCAGGATCAAAATTACAATAGACCGGTTCCGCTGCGGATGAAGCGCTTCTAAACCCTAATCCAGTGGGCTTTCGACCCTCGTTCGTCCTGATATTCAATTCACTCCTTTCGCTTGACCACAGATGGTCACTTTGCAGACATTGACGCTCCGGCTATCCCAGTCAGTGCATCTCAGTTCCCTCTAGGAGGGGGTGGGCCCGGCGATTTCAAGTCCGAGCGCGTCAATTCCACTCATCAAGGTTTTACACTCTTCCGATAGCACTTGCATTCCTTCACAAAGTCGGACCCACGAGAAGCATATGGCGGGAGAACGCTGCACCAGCTGCAATGGCGATATTGGCTCAAGGCGCTGGAGCGAGTTGGAGCATTCGCCCCGACGCCATGGATTCACGGACGTGAAAGTCTGGGCTGCTGCTGTTCCTGCTAGCCAAGCGCCTTGAGGACCAGGTATATCATACCCAACGGTGCCTACACACTAGCGGGTCTCTCTCTCCTCGCAGTGCGCCTCGTCAGAATGAACACCCGCTCCGCCGCAGACGTGTGTCGCTCGCAGACTGTGCACAGCGACTATGGCGTTCAGATCAGGTGAAAACTGCATTCCTGATGTGTACTGACCATCGCCAACCTACGTCTCGCTACAGTTACCGCACGCTGTCCATCCGTATCGACGAGACGCAAGAGAAGCTACCCCCTACCCCCAAGGACACGCCCACCAACCCAGAAGCCGCCATAGGCCAGGTTGACGTGCACACGATATCCATAGACGATGTGTTCACTCGGTACTCGACCTCGCCGACGATAGGGCTCGAGCGCGCCGCCGTCCAGCGTAGGGCGAAGACGGGCGGTAAGAACGTTATCTCGCCGCCGAAGACACAATATAGAAAGAAGATTGCGAATTACATCTTCGGTGGCTTCAACTTCCTGATGTGGATTGCGTTCATCTTCTCACTTGCAAGTCGATTCATGTCGCTGCATTAATGCCCAGCTGACTGAGCGGACGATAGCTCTCCTACCAGCCTTTCGGAGCGCCTAATCCTCCGGCCTTCAACCTTGGTATTGCCATTTTGCTCGTACGTCTGCTCCAGTATCCACGACTACTTCTCTCTCATTTTTTAAATAGCTACTCGTCATCATCGTCTCAGCAGCTTTCTACGCTGTAGTCGACTGGAGTGCGTCGCGCATCATGAGCTCGGTCAAGACGCTTATCGCAGCAAACGCGACCGTTATCCGTGATGGAGAGCAACAGACCATTTCTGCCAGAGATGTCGTAGTCGGCGATGTCCTCCTCTTGTCAATGGGTGACCGTGTTCCCGCCGATATTCGCATAGTAAAGGCTTCATCAGACTTGCGGTTCGACCGGTCTCTTCTCACGGGGGAAAGGTACGTTCCTAAATATACGAGGACCGATTCTAGGCACTGACGCATGCCATCGTAGCGACATGATCCCAGGCGCGCTAGACATGACCTCGCCAAACGCGCTGGAGACCCGGAACTTAGCCCTCACCTCCACGTTCGTCGTCCAAGGCACCTGCACCGGCGTCGTATATGCCATCGGCGACAAGTCAGCCATGGGGCGCATCGTAGCGATGTCCGGCGAGACGAAGTTCAAGCTGACCACCGTGCAGCGGGAAGTTTGGTTCCTCACCAAGATCGTGTCCGCTATGGCACTCACCGTCTTCTGCACGGCGATCATCATTTGGGCGGCGTGGCTGAGGACGAGCTATCCCGGTTACGAGACGGCTAGCCAGGCCATGGTCAACTCGATCGGCTGCTTGACCTCCTTCGCCCCGGGGGTACGTCTGTTCGTCGCGCAAGTCATACACGGACATTGAATTCTAGTCTAGGGACTCCCGGTGGCCGTTGCGCTGTCCCTTACTATCGTGGCGAAGAAGATGGCGAAACGGCATGTACTAGTGAAGAATCTGGCGACGGTCGAAACGCTAGGTTGCATGTCAGTGCTCTGCTCCGACAAAACCGGCACGCTCACGGTCGGGAAGATGGTGAGTCGTCTACTCATTGTTAGATCTGTTGATGCTCATGTCTCCCACAGTCGGTACAGAACGTCGCATTCGTTGATAGCGAGCACCGAGTGGATGACCTCTTGCAAGCAGAGGCCCAGTCCTCGAGCCCTTCGGCTCTCCAGGCCCTCCACATGATCGCTCGGCTCTGCAATGGGGCGAGATTTGAGATCAGCTCAGAAGACGTAGATGCTGAGCGCAAGATCAAGGGTGATGCCACTGACAGTGCAGTCCTGGCGTTCGCGGAGAGCATCCGCATTCCATCTCTTCAAGTCGATTCGGCCACCCTCCTCAGCACCCACGAGAAGCTGTTCGAGATTCCGTTCAACTCGCGCAACAAATGGATGCTCTCCGTCGTTCGGGCCTCCTCGAAAGAACAAGAGAGTACCGCATCGCATACCTGGATGCTCGTGAAAGGCGCCCCCGACGTCCTCTTTCCCGCCTGCACGAACGTGATGCGCTCCGACGGATCCGTGGCACCCATGGACATCTCCTTCCGCCGCCAGCTCTTCGAGCTCCAGGAAGCGTGGAGCAGCCAGGGGCAGCGCGTACTAGCACTGTGCCGCCGCTCTCTCGATGACGTCAAGTGGGACGTCCGGAGCATGCCCGCGAACGACGTGGAGGAGCTGATGTACTCCGAGCTGCAGGGCTTAACGCTTGTCGGGTTGCTTGGTATCCGGGACCCGCCGCGGGCGGACGTTCCTGGTGCGGTGGCGACGATTCGCAGAGCCGGGGTGAGGGTCTTCATGGTGACGGGCGACTTCAAGGCGACGGCTCTGGCGATTGCGAGACAGGTGCGCAGAGCAGATCGCCCGGTCGTTTAGGTACTCACTGCGTGTGATTAGGTCGGGATCACGACACAAGATCACGTTGACACCATCGACCACGTCCGGTTTGTTGAGATCGAGAAGGCGTACGCGAATGTCTCGAAATCGCAGATCAAGCCGTCGGAAGATGACCCCATCCGCTCGCTGGTTCTGACGGGAGACGATCTCCTAACCCTCGAGGATTGCGACTGGGATGTCATCGTCGGACGGTACACCGAGGTCGTCTTCGCACGGACGACCCCCGAGCAGAAGCTGCGCATCGTCGAAGAGATCAAGGCACGCGGAGACAACACGGTAGCCGTCACCGGCGATGGCGTGAACGACGCGCCGGCGCTGAAGGCGAGCGACATCGGCGTGGCTATGGGCAGTGGTAGCGACGTAGCTAAGGAGGCAGGTGAGCCATCGTGCTATCACATAGTCTGTCATTGGTAGCTGATCCCTATGTAGCGGACATGGTCCTGCTCAACAACGACTTCTCGTCCATCGTGGTTGCTATCCAGATGGGTCGTCTAGTGTTCGACAACCTCAGGAAGGTTTTGATATACCTGATGCCGGTACGCCCTTCGCGCACACACACACTCTCTCGTTTCTGACTTCAATGTGCTCACGTAGGCTGGCTCCTACACCGAAGCTGCAGCTGTGTTCACGAATGTCTTCTTCGGGATGCAGCTCCCGTTGAGTTCGTACCTTCAAGTCTGCTTCGATGTTCTGAACGACGTCGTCATGTCCATAACGCTGATGTATGAGAAGCCCGAAGCCGGTGCGTCCGCTCTAGCAACAGCCGGTGATCTCTTGGTGATCTCATAGACTACCAGATCTCATGCAACGCAAGCCACGCAATGCGCGTACCGATCGATTGGCCAATTGGCGTTTCTTCATCCAGGTGTATCTGGTACGTGATTGCTTAGACCCCCCGCCGGCAAAATGGTCTCACTAAGGTCATGCGTTGCGCAGTTCATAGGGCTCATGATGTGGCCGTGCTGCATGAGCATGTGGTTCCTATACATGCACCAACAAGGCCTCGGCTTCTACGATGTGCTCCTGGTGTACAACAAGTGGACCGACGGCTACAAGGGCTTCAGCATCGACCAGCTCACACACTTCGTCTCCGTCGGCCAGTGCATCTTGTCTGCACGCCTTCCCCCTTTTCAATTTCCAAATGGCTACTGACTGCATGCGCTCTCGACAGCTACGTGTCGATGGTTATTTCCCAGTACGGCGGCTTGCTGGCGGTGCGCAAC
This sequence comes from Fomitopsis schrenkii, assembly GCA_000344655.2. NCBI lineage: Eukaryota > Fungi > Basidiomycota > Agaricomycetes > Polyporales > Fomitopsidaceae > Fomitopsis > Fomitopsis schrenkii. Next base: position 1,361,573 of record KE504123.1, read on the forward strand.
CGACGCGTGTCGATCCTCCAGTCGAATCCGCTCTGGGGTCCGCGTCAGAATCTGAGCGTCTTCGCCGGGATGGCGGGGACGGCGCTCGTCGCCATCGTGAGCCTCTACGGGCCCGGCCTTCAACGTGTCTTTGGTACCGCCCCGATCCCTGCGATGTTCTGGGGAATACCCTTCGCGTTCGCAGCCGGCATCTTGCTGATGGACGAGATACGCAAATTGCTCGTGCGCGCATACCCCAAGGTTGGTCGTTGCTGATCTCTCGTGTCCACCATACTGAGACACTTTCTTACAGTCAATCATAGCGAAGATGGCGTGGTAACATAAGTATCTTTCGAGCAGCAGTGTACACTACACAAGTATAAATATAACCATAGCGCGTTGATGTGACGATGCTCGTAGACCAAACGCTTTTAGAGATACATCCCGTACCCAAGAATCGTACAGATACAGAACACCGTACTTAACCTGTCCAAGAAGTGGAAATCAGGGATATCACGTACGAACGAGTCACGCAGACTCCCCCTTTCCGACACGCTGCAGGTTCCACTTCCCGCCTTCGTAACCCCGCAGAAGCCGGTAATCAGCCGTCAGTTGCACATCGCGCAGCGCGGAGCAGTAGCGGTTCCACGGGATGACGAGCTCGCGCAGCTCGTCCTCGAGCGTGTCGAACGTATCGTCAAACAGGCACAGCGGGTGCCTCAGCGCGCGCTCGACCTCCTCGTCGCTGTCGTAGTCGACGACTTGCCCGGCCGCCGCCACGCGGGGGCGCGCGTAGATGTGCAGCGTCTTCAAGTGCGCGAGGCGGTCCAGCAGATCCGGGCCCATCGCCACGAGCTTGGTCTGCCACGCGCGGAGTCAGTCAACACGGCCCTCACAAGCTAAACGGCGCGACGATCCTCACCTCGGACGGCCCGCCGACTTCATATGTGACTTTCAGCGAGCGCAGCTTGGGGAAGAAACCAACAATTGCATGCATGATCTCGTCGTCCCATGCGACGAACTCTAGGTCGAGCTCCTCCAGATCCTCCAGCACGCCCGCCACCGACGCCAGCGCGGGCAGGCCCTCTCTTTGGCCCGTGACTGTATTCGGCAGCGCCGCACCCCCGGCCCCACCGCCGCCGCCGTTGTTCACGCGCTCTTGCAGGCCCGCCGCCTCCTGGCCCGTGCAGTTCGTGAGGCGCAGCGCCCTGATCGGGCGCCCATTCCCGACGACGCCCAGCAGCGTGCCGACAGGGCCCGCGTACGCGCGCAGCGCGGGGAGCACGCCCGCAGGGAGCTGCGTGTTTTGCGTTGCGCAGTGGTACGTGCCGTACGCCGTCAGCGTCGTGCAGCGCTGCAGGAACGAGAACAGCGCCGCCTCCGGGAACCCGTCCCCGCCGTGCCCGTGCGGGTGCGCGTGGACGTGCCCCCAGAGGTGCACGCCCGCCGGCAGCGCCCACCCGTTGTAGTGCGCGGGCGCCGGCGGCGCCTGCGGCAGCGTGCGCAGCGGCTGGTACTTGCGCTCGATGTAGAGGCACTGGAGGCGAGGCGGCGGCGGGTGGGCTGGCGGGAAGAGGAGCTGGCCGCCCGCCCATACCGCAGCAGCCGCGGGGATGGCAGGCGCGTCGCCTGGGCCGAAGACGTATTTGAACACCTCCGCGGATGGGTCGACGATGAGCGTGTGGAGGTCGGGCGCGCGTGCGAGGCTGAGGAGCGCATAGGCGTTGTCGCCCGCACCGCCGTCCCCGAGAAACTCGTGTTCCAGACGGCGAAGGTTGCGCATCGTTAGATGCGTGATCGGCAAGGTCGACGGGTCGAAGACGTTCAGAAACCTGCCGAACTGTACGCCGCATTTCTCGATGCGAAGCGTGCGGAGCAGCGGCAGGTTGTAGATGAGCTCGAAGTGCCTGTACCCCAGCTGCAGCTCGGTGAAGGTCACCGATGACAGCTGCTTGAAAGACAGCATGCGGGCGACCACGTCGTTGTACACCGCAGGCGTGAGGTGTCTCCGCCAGCGCCCCGAACCGTCGTCTGGCGTTGTGAAGTCTACTCCACGACTCGGCGAATTGGAGGGCAATGGCGTGGGGACGGAGCATACGAGGCTCTCTACGGCCAAGTGCATGCCTGGGTGATCTCTCCAGAACGGCATGCTCTGGGTAACGTCGGCGGGATTGCGCCAGACGATGGTGTGGTGCAGTGCACGTAGAGCGAGCATGTAGAATCGCTTAGAGGCGCACATGACATTGAGGATGTCGGCCGAGCGCGACACCAGGGAGAAGATCTCTTGCCAGACCTCGGCGGGGACGTCATCCGGGTCCATGGCCGTCCGCGCAATGCTGAACGCTGCGAAGGGGGGTCCATCGAGGTGATCGTGACTGGATAATGTTGCAGTGTTCATGACTGCCTACGTGCAGGTGTTAGGCCTGCTCGGTGGTGCAAAGAGTTATATAGAGAAAAGACGTATTGCGTGGGTGACATGATGCATAGCAACTCGGCACAGCAGACAATAACGCGCGCCAGACTCAAGCCACAGAGTATAATAGCATTGGCAACCGCAGCATTGCAGGACCCCTAGCATTTGCTGGGGATGCCTGATCCTCATCCGGATGAAGATCGCGCGAATGTGAGCTTCAGGCCTCATCCCGTCCCGACAAAAGTGGGCGTCGGGCAGGCGTCCGGACAACCCGCGGCGCGTACATGGCCATAGGCCTGTTGCCACCCGGACAAGGCGGGGGCTGGCGCGCCCGGACAAAAAGCCGAGCTCAGGATCAGGGCCCCCCACCCACTAGCATCGCACATTCAACGTCGATTGAGCCACATCCAACACGCGGTAGATAGAAGACGGTGATGACGGAATGCAGTACCGCGACCTGTGGTGATTGGTGTAGCGCATCCCACTGGCGCAGAGCATCACCAAGCCATACGGCACCGGCGAAAGACAGCATGCATGCCACTCCAGCGTGTAAAACCCCTGGACCGTACCGCAATCGCACACCGCCCATACATAAGCGATATCGGATTGCCTGCTAGCTCGCGTATTCGGAGCGAGCAAGACGGGCAGTGCACCCATGTGGTCTATACACTCACTGGCGGCGGTGAAGGTGGGCGCGGCTTGCTCTGGCGAGTGCGGGCTGGCCGCGGAAGAGGGGGAGGTCTTGCTCTCGACATGGCAGACAGACGGGGACGAGGGAGTGGGAGAGAGGAGGAGAAGGGGGGCTCGGTGGGAGTGGGAGGCAAGGACGTCGCGGGCTGCGAAGCTTCAAGCTTCAAGCGTCTATCCCCCGTACTCTGGGGTATCCCGATCACGTGTTGACCACAGTCTAACCTGAAATCGCACGAATGAAGATTCTATTCTTGCTACCAGTTCTCTCGGGATTTTCACGAATGATGTGCAAAGACCAGAACGACCCGGCCAGCGATGATGTTCAATACGGCACCTGCAAATGTTAATATTAATGTCCTCGTACATACTTACGTCATTTGCCGAGATCGAAATCGACGCAAACACCCTCGGCACAACGGCCCCTCGTGCTGAACTCAGTGCGATTTCAGTGCATACATCGATGGGGGACAGTCGGAAATTTTGTCCCCCAAAAATTGATTTACAACCTGTCTGGTCTAAAATCCTGTTACGAGCAAAGCAGACAACAGAGCAAACACTAGTGGATGGGAATAATCTCGCCCCTCGTACTTACATGCCCCTCGCTTCAAAGCCACATCTACATAGGGCTCCGTCCTCGCGTAAGAAGTTAAAGGGGTATTTTTGAAGAAAAGTAAAGAATCAATACCGTAGGAGATTTCCCCAGATATACTATCTTCACTCACTGTGTTCAGTTTTCACCCCGAAAAGGCTCTCAGGCCGTACGAGTGTGATGAGCAATCTTTGTCGACGGCAAACGACTGTGTACCCGTCATGCATGCACCTCCTGTCCGTGTCAACTCCTTGGTCACCACACAGGCTGACAATATGTAACTACACAGATACGAAATATGAACATTGGGTCTATAGCTCTATGTGATACAGCATCCAGCCAATACGATATGCTACAGGGTGCATGCGAGACGATCTTTAAGCAATCCCGACGACGGTTCCTTACCTCCTAACGGGAAATATAACATCCGTTCCATTATAAGCCTAATCCGCCTCGACAAGATCCCACCCGTCCTCCTCCTCCTCCACGATCCGCTCCGTCCTGCGCTCGCGCCCGCTCGTGCCCCGCGCCTTCGGCCTCGTCGGGTTCGCCGCAGTCGCCTGCAGGAGCTGCGCAAAGTCGAGCGGGAAGCTCGGCGGGGTCGGGGGCGGCAGCAGCGGCCACGTCGCATGCGACTTCCTACACACACACGCACATCAACCTCTCCGGCACTGAGAAGAAAGGGGAGAACGCACCTGCCGAGCTCCGGGCTGCAGCACACCGCCCAGAGGTTGCCGAGCACTTCGCCAGCCTGCGCGAGCGGCACCTCGACCGCCTGCGTGTGCGCGAGGAAGCACACGTCGTACACCAGCATCGCGAGCGCCGTCGTGAACGCCCCGCCCGGCGCCGCCGGCTCAGCGACGTCCGCCTCGAGCTGCGAGTCCGCGAGCGACGCGGAGAGCGAGCCCGTCCGTACGCGGGGGGTGGAGGACGTGCTCGCGCGGCGGGTGTGAGAGGACGGGCGGGAGGATGACGCGCTGGTCGCGGGTGGTGGGGAGGACGAGACGTGCAGGGGGTACTTCGTTGACCACCTGTCGCATAGAGTAAGTGCGACGTGAGTGACGTACGAGCGCGGCAGCGTACCTTGCCCAGCCTCCGCTCTCTCCTCCCTTGATCGCGCCTATCCAAGGCACGCCCACCCCAAGCAAGCCGGCCGAGCCCGAAGCCGGCGGCGTGCTCGACTGGCCCCAGACGACCTCGAATGGGAGCTTGATCCCGAGGTAGAACGCGAGCAGCGTGAGGAAATGCACTGTATGCGTGATCACCGCGTTGACATGGTCCGGGGGATATCCTACGCATCTCGTCAGTTCCCAATGCTACGCATGGCAGCCACGGAACACGCACGCCGCATATCCCCGGGCACCGGCAGCACCAGCCCGCCGACGGTCCACTCGCCCTTCGTGCCCGCCTTGCCGCCAATCGGTGGGCGGCCGCCGACCTCGACGACGCTGAACACCTCGACGAGCTCCTGTACGAGCCCCGCGCGCGCCCGGGCGACCGTATCCGCGAGGGCCGCGAGCCTGTGCGTCGCCTCGTCGATCTGGCGCACGAGCAGGTCTGCGCGCGGCGGCGCACTGCGCCCTGTTTGCGGCGATGAGACCGCACGCACGGCGGTCGGGGCACGCGAAATGGGCGTGGCAATGGGCGGGGTGGCTGACAGGGGGGATGTGGAGTACGAGGATGAGCCGCGTCGGTGGGACGCTGGACGTGCGGCTTGGGGCGATGAGGAGAGTGGTGAGGACGCGTGGGGGAAAGATCCTGGAGGGGTTGGCGAGTGTCCATGCGATGGTGAAGATGGCACAGGTGAAGGGGAGGGGAAGTACGCGTGCGTCGAGTTATGGAACGTGGAGGCGGCGATGGACAGTGTCCTCCGTCTTGTAGATAGAGCCGTGCGCAGAGCCCGTATCCGTTCTCGACCTGCATGTAGCCGCGTGAGTGAGACCACGAGAGCGGTAGTCTGACTCACTCTTTTCGTTCGTTTTCCTCGTCTCGTCTACGGCGGTCCAGATGTCCTGCACGCGCTCCTCCCCTCCTCGCAGATCTGCGCGCCGCTGGCGAGCCGGTTCGACGAGCGTCGCGAGGGCTTTCTGCGCGGATGCTATGTGAGTGTCGCGGTCAGCGGCAGCATGTTTGGTCTGCAATCGCAGTGAGAGCAAGCTATGCGCTGATCAGCCAGGTCGCGTGCAGTCAGAAGGCATTCAAAGTATACTGACTGCTGCCTCAAGCAATTCTCGCAGTAGAACTGACGCTGCTTCAGTTCGCAATTCTGGCATTCCATCCACAGTGTTCGTGGTCTCTACTGATAGCACTGGTAGCGGTGAGGGTGTTTTGTGTAGGTGATTTGATTGCTAGCGACAAGGTATCGTCGGTGGAGATGATGGCGGAGAGCAAGTCCAACAAGCCCGATCAGGATGGGTCTCCAGAATCTGAGCCTGCAGGGGTTCGCTCTGACTGACGCGTCCCACGTGATGGGTGGCTGTTAGTGCGTGTCGTGCGCGGCGGCGTCACGGTGGCGCGCCTCTCCTTCTGATACTAATATGAACTACTACGAACATCACAAATCTCTACAGTGTACCACAACTGATTTGAGACGCAAGTACTGCAATGAGCCACTATCCTTTCAGCTCGAAGAGGGCAAGACAATCAGTGCATCCGTGGAGCTTCCCAGCTCTTAGAACTTGAAGCTCCGGTCCCCAGGTCCGAAGCCATCTGAATCGTAGCGGCGAAAACTCCGTGCGAGCCATGTTTTTACGAGAATTCAGTATGAGACATCAACTCTAACACCACGAAATTGTAAGTTCTCTAAGGCTCTAACTAGCATCACCGACGATGATATACCCACGTTTCTCGCTGCTCGGCGCACGACATTGAGTCTAATATTCATTGGAGTTGTACTCAACATATAATGCTGGGCTTTCCGATTCGCCCACTTCAAGCGCATCATATCACATAGGCAGATTTCCGGACAAATTACATTGATACGTATAATGGTGATTAAAAGCGATGCTCTAGTAGACTCAGATCATCGGGAAAAACACCCCCGGCTAATGAGCGGTGAATAGTTGCTAATCGCTCTAATCATCATATATAGTTGAATAGCATACTTAGCAAGGTCCCGAGCTATTTAGATCCTTCATAGTTGTGGTATCGTGTCTGAGATGCTTGTAGCTGAAGATTATGAGCTCACGAGTGTCATAATTTTACGATTTCGTGTGCGGTGAACGGCTGAATATCACACAAATGAAGCGATAATGGCAAAATCGAGTGACATTAGACGTCTAGTCAAGATATTACGATACGAGTCATCCTCCTCTGGCAGCAATTATAGTGAGAGTATTCTAATTATCCATATCCGAGTCTGCCATAGCGTCAATATCCAAGATCTGCAACGCCCTCTCGACCGCCGATGATTTGCCCTTCTGGCGGATATCGACTTGGCCACTGTGCGAGTACGTGGAGATCAGCAGATGTCCCTGAACAAAAGAGTATAGATACTATACCTGGCCTTCTTATAGAGCCCGTGCATGAGAGTGTGGTACTTCTTCACCGACTTGTTCTTGATCGCCTCGAGAAGTGCGATGTTTGTCTTATATGCGTTGCAGACTAGGTTCATCTCGAACTCGGTCGTCTTGCAAGTCCCATCTGCCCAGTTGTTCAAGGATGCATAGACCTAGCATACGGCTGTAGTTAGATCCGGAAGACATTACAGTCCTCGGCACGACGTACCGCTGTTGCAACGAGAGCAACCATAGCCATGGGCCCAGGGCAACTCCTTCTCGTCGGGCTTATCCGGAAGCGAAGACTCGGCATCTGGAAAAGTGCTCCAGTGTAATTATTGTCCGTGGCACGCACATTGACACGAATGAGAATAATTTGAGAGAATGAGATACAAGATTGTTTAAAGTCTACAATTCGTGACCACATCCTCGCAACCTACGATAAACACTCCCCATTATTGTAAATTGTAGAAAGTAAGTACATCTTTGCATGGACTGAAGTAAAATGCTGTGCATTCGTCCAAAACATTCTCACTTGTCCAGTGAACCGGAGCTCGTCCACCCCACTTGGGAAGTAGATGTACACTACGTTCAACAAGTGAAAGTGGCACTACTGAGGCTATCTTGTTACTCGTCAATGGCATAACCTTATACATACCGTACAGCTTGTCTGGTGCCGCAGAAAAACCTGAATACCACTCAACATATACCAGGTGTCGTAATGACAACAGTCGATCACGAGCTTGTGGAATCGAAGTCAGGAGGGGGATGTACCTCTCTGGAATTGAGAAGATAGCCCGCACGCGTCCAATGCGCATATCTGAAGCACGTGCGTTAGTTCGATACACCCAGTAAGAAATGCAAACAGACAGACATACCACTCAGTTGCCGTTTTCCTGCCGCGACCTCTAAACGATTTATTGTCTCCAAATCCTGCTGTACACGTACAAGCACAGTGTCGAACCGTGCTGGTACAACCTCTGACTGTGCACCACGGCCGGCGCGTCTTGGCCGAGCGTGAACTGAGTCCAGAGTGTCCTTCCCATGCTGTTCGAGGTTGCGGTACCGTATCTTGTGAAATACCGGGAGGGAGGCGAAGGGGAACCGGATACCGAGTGCCCGTGTCTCTATCGCATTCCGTGGCAGGCCAGGCTCGTTGGTCTCAACAATGAAGCGAGCGAGGGCAGGCATCAGGTACGTAGCACCATAGCCCTGTGGAGATACTAACTCAGATATCGGGATGGCCTTGCACGTCGGATGTTTCGTCATGAGATGGTGAAGAGAATACGCCATATCTGGAGGTCGCCAGTTCCGAGCCGTCGTCATCGCCTGTCCTGTAGCAGACGCGCTATTGATACCAGATTCCATGCAGCGAAGGCGCCACTCCACATAACTGGCATGGTGTAGGACCTTCTCGCGGCGCTCGAGCCATCTCGTCATCTGCGGAAACTCGTCCTTATGGTTCGTTGCTCGATACGCCTGCTTTGCAAAATCGATATGAAGGCGTTCAGTCGCTTCGGTGTTGTAGTTATCAGTTGTCCCAAAGAGCTTGATCGCCGGGACGTAATGGAGCAGCATATGGAGTTTCGGGATTAGGAAGTGACCTCGCGACCCAAGCCGTACGAAGACATCCTTCTTCTCATGAAAGTCGCAGAGCGACTGTTCGAGAGCATTCAGGCTAGTGGTCGAGTGTACAGAGTACTGGGCCATGTAGAGGAAATCGAGGAGAGCCTTCGTTGCGGCGACCAGATCTGTGTGCTCGTCTCGCGGTAGGGGAATATCAATGAGAAGGCTGAGAATGAACCGCGCGATCTGTTTGTGCTCGGTGCCAGTGACGCGCGACAGCCCACTGATGCCTTTATGGAACACTCGAATGCTATGATTGGGTGGTAGCCGTCTAACGCGTGCATCGACCTCGTCCTTGCCAACGATGTCCGTGATCCATGAGAGAAGGTGTTTGATGACACCCTGGTGTAACTGGTGTAGAATGTCCGGTGTAATCGACCGGAAGATGTCGACGTAGGGGAGCTTCTCCCAGAATGGATGCTGGATGGGCTTGATACCGGCAGCACCGCACGCCCTGTTGTACTCGGCTGTACCACAGAGCTTCAGGGCCCTCCGTACTTCGGCAATGTCACGACGCTTGGACGTACAGGGGTACATCCCAAGCTCATCGTGCGGGCACTCGCAAATGGGGCAGTCACCCGTGTATGTCCCAGTTACGAGCACCTGTTCTGGGTAGTCCCCAACGTAGACCGCCAGAATCGGATGGCAGCGGCGCTCAACACCGTCGCCGCTTACCATATTCACGCCATCGATTCCGGCTTTGCGCAGTGGCTCGACGATGAGCGACATGCATGCGTGGAACACGTTGGCCAGTGTACGGCGGCGTGCAGCCTTGTTTTTGATGTGTTCAAGGCGACTTGTCGGAAGGTAAGCTAAGAGGATCTGACCACGACGTGACGGCTTGCGACGAATCTCTTTAGGCAAGTTACCAATCGTCAGATACACGGGGTATGCGGTTTTGTTTCGAAATGAGGTAAGCTGGGTTTTGTCCGAAGATATGATGACCGGAATGATCGTTGCACCAGGTTTCTTCTTCTCAAGAACGGCCTAGTATATCTGCACGTCAGTTCAATTGACCTCGGGCTCCGGGAGTTTCAACACATACCTGAGTGGCCCACCACCATTTGCCTGTGTTCAAGTCATGGTAAAGTCGTATAGTATGATCTGCGTCGGCATAGTGCCGCTCAGGGACGATACAGAGAATATTGGTGTGTTCAGGATCCCCGTATTGCGCGCGAATGCATTCAAGAATGTCGCGCTTGAACATATCAAAGCGCTCACCGCCGACGACAACCTCTAGGCGTTCAAATGCGGGACGTTGATTTGAGAGATTTTCGTCAATGATCGTGTTGAGCTCGTTGGTGTTCTTGTACGATAGGCCGAGCTTTTCAAGAACCTAGGAATAGACAAGCCATGAGTAAAGCCAGCTGAATGCTCATGTACAATACGAACCTCAGGAATTGCAAGCAGATCGGAGAACGCCGTCGATCCGGAGCCGCGCAGTTTAGCCCACCGAGCGATCTCCCAGTCAATGCGTGAGGAGAACGGCGCATACGGATTCTGGTTAGTCGGATCAACCTTCTGCGCGTATGGCGCATATCCGCTAGATCTCGCTTTCGGAAGTGTTGATCGTTCAGCTGGCACGGGAGCACCAGCAAGACCACCAAATGCGACCTTGTGGATGGGTGGCTCACGCAGCTGTGCATGTGCCCTAGCATCAAGCTGTCGTGGTGGAGCTGCACCGCTCTGTTCCTGAAGACTATCGTCAGGATCAACGGCCATATCAGCGTGATCCTGACGTGAGTCTGCATCGAGATGGTGCCCATCGCGCTCGATCTCATAGCTTGGTTCAATAACATCAAGGCCCACCACTTCGTCCTCAGACCCTTCGTCATCACTCGACTCATCTACGTTTTGTGTAGGGTCTTCCTCGGCGGGACGAGCTATCCCAGGCTCCTCATCCTCGCCAAAGGGGAGATCCTCAGTGTGATAGTCCTCGGCTGTGCCAAAGTAGTCGCCCTCAAAAGGGAGAGGCTCGGCTTCCTCCTCATCAGGAGCGTGCGACGAGGATCCGGTCGGTGGCGATCGTGTCCGCGAACGCAATGCACGAAGGTGGCTGGCCTGCCGGGTTGGACACCGTGCGTCCTCTTCATGTCGCTGCCGTGCAAGCTTGCACGCAGGCTTCTGGCTTCGTAGGAGGTGCTGAAGGTAGCTTCCGTGGTCTGTAAACGTACTGACGCAGCCTTGACAAGTGTAGATCATTACAGACAAGTACTAAGCTACAAAACCTTAGTCAGTACATCTACCGGCGATTCAGGTAATGGGACTTACATCTAGGTTGCCTGTAGGTGCGGCTGGCTGGGTAGAGTAGATCTAGAGGATCTGAGGGTCGCAGGTGAGTGTGGAGGCAGAGAGAGGTGGATGCAAAAGTTTATCTCACGCTTTCGGCCGGAGGAGCATCCGCTGTAAACCTCATGGTATCCACGTAGCGAATACCTGTTCTCATGTCACATGCCCCCGCCAGCGCACATCTCTAGTTCGACCTGCGGACACCTTTCTTTGACTGTGCACACTGACAGTGACTCGTCCTATTGTGTGTCCTGGTTCAGTACTCCCAACGTGTTCTCCGCAGCAGCATCTTACCTGACCTATTCAAACATCCAACAATCCTTGAAGTAGCTTGTAGCCCTTGCTCCCGGAAACATTAATACGTCAGTTCGTACACTTCATTTTCTGGAACTCACCTTGAGTTTGGCATTCCTCATGACACTGAAGTCTAAGAAACCCCCAGCTCATTCTCGTGTCATGCCATCACTCGCACGATCAAACATACGGCGGAGACAGTCCACGGTTGGTGCTGCAGATGACGTGGATGAAGGTTCGGATCACCAAGAGCATATGAATGTCACGGCGGAGCCACAAGCCGCCTCTAGTACTGGTTCGTTCAATATCATCTGCTGACTTGTGAGCTTCAACTTACTGTTGTTCGTGGACTAGGACGTCCACAGCGCCCAGCATCGCAGAAGGCTAGTCAAGGTGAGCCGGATATACTTTGGTTTCGATATCATGGACTTACGGTTGTGCATCCTTGCGCTTTCGTCACACTTGAAGCATGGGCCACGTATATGAAGAAGCCCCGGAAGGTTAGTCAGGCAGAGGCTGTACCCCTACTTCAGGAGCAAGCGAGGAACAACGGCAGTGAGCCTCAGGACTTCTCCTCAGACATCGATGTTTGCGTACTGATTGTCGGACTACTCAATATGGTAGGTAAAGCTGAACAGGCCAAGTCGCAGGAGAGTCGCAAGCGAGCACGCTCCGTCGGTACAGATAAGGCGAAGCAGCAAGACAAGGGGAGAGCTGCAGCATCGAAGAAGAACAGAACCAGGAGCAACGCAGACGCCTTGAGCGTCAGCGACACAGAGCCTCGTGCAAAGAAGGCGAAGGTTGGAACTTCGGCGCCCGCACCGGTGGCAAGTCGGAAGTCTAATGATAGTGAGTCCTGCTTGTAACCCTCACAACTGATGAACAGCAATGCAACATACGAAACTTTCAGATGACGAATTTGCACCTGCGTTCATTTCCGACAATGATTCCGATCTCGACGAGGTTCTGGCGCCGCCGCCTGCCAGGCCCAAAGTACTGCCTCATGCATCCAAGTCATACGGCCGCAGTGCGACAACAGCAAGCCCTGCCAATCTCTCCCTTTCTGAGGATCAGTACGACGATGATGGCGAAGAAAATGAAGATGAGGACGCACTAGACGAGGATGCTGGCGAGGAACCTGAGTCGCGCGATATGTGCACTGACTTCGAGGCAGAGGTACGTATGCAGCATCCAGGCTCAATCATTTGGTATACTGACCGTAGTGGTTCTTTTGTTGCGTAGAGTGTCAGGCTTATCTCTAGTATGTTTCCCATCTTCATGGTCACAGGACACACATTGACGTGAGCCAGGCTCAGGCTCATCCATGACGACTCAGGATGCCGGCGACAAGTCGGACCTCGATGAAGAAGTCTGCCCCCCGAAGTTTCGGCTGAGGGGACAACACTCGCGCTCTTCTAGTACCACCTCATCTCATCCCTCGGAACCGCCTGCGACTGACGACACCAGCTCAACTGCAGGCTCGTTTATGGATCCTGCTCACGTCAGTGATGAGCAGGATCGTTCTGATAGTGAGATCGAAGGGGCTGCATCCAAGTCTCGTGGCAAGTCTACAGTGTATGCGATTAGGTCTAAGGCCAGCAACCGGGTTCGCATTGATTCGGACGAGTCGGCGGATGAAGAGTGCGACATACCTGTTGTCCCTGTCACCAAGCCGCGTAATGTGAGTTGTAACAATGGTCCTATGTTGTGCGAGGTCACTGAAAGTCGTGGCCTGTTTGTTCAAGCTCACAAAGCATCAGCAAGAGAAACTTCGGCACGAGGTGAGTGTTGTAGTCTGCCACCCGTTCCGTGATACTCATTTCTAGATGCCTGAGATTCGTTCATTGGCACCGCGCCCGTCCAAAGCGCACCGTGAGAGTGTCGTGCAAGACAACAAGACGAGACGTGCGCGCGGCGCGTGGCTTGCGCACACTTATCTCAAATTGAAGACCGGTTACACGTACGCGAAGATTGACCTTAAGCCACAGACGGCGAAGGTGTACTCTGTTGTCGAGCATGCAATAGAGGTTGCGTCCCAGCTTCTCGTGTTTGGATACGACGAGCATAGGGACCTCTCGCTTGATACGGATACCCTCAGGTCTATGACCACGCCCATGGAGATGCCTGGCATGCAACAGATGGCAATAGACAGTCTCCACGAGTCTGCGGAGCAGCTGAAGTTCACTGGTAAGTATGATATCCTTGATCGTCTTACGCGAGACGAATATAAGGACTATGCAAAGCCACTGGCTGCTGTGGTGAGTCTCTGAAACACCTTTTCTTTTTACGACGCTCGGACTCATCTGTGCCAGGTTGCCCATCGCATGGGCATTATACGGATGCACATGAAGAAAGCAGTCACGTCGACCGTTCAGCAAACCTTCATGTTCGCAAATGGTGGCGCGGCTAAACCAACACCGGCTATGCTACTCCAGCATCGTAGCTATATCTTCCCCTGGACTTCGGCGGTACGTCCTTAGCTGGCCCTCTTGAAGCTTGACTCGTACTCATTATCTCCGAAGCGTGGCTTCGATCACACTTCGCCTTATGAAGGGCCGATTGTCGCGCGTGCCGTTCAGGCTTCATTCTTCGACATGCAACTACACCGCAATCTCGGGCTCAAATTCGGCGGATTACTCAAGTCGTCTGATGAGGACGCACCCACGGAGCTTGAAGTTGCCCCGGCGATGGTGGCTCTAGCCCTGACAGCCGTAGGTAAACACCTCAGGCCGCAATTCCCAGTCTCACCAGTGCTTGTGGCTTCCTTTCAGGTTGAATCCGTGCTCGCAGATTACAATCTTGGACTATCACAGCCCTCGGAGTTCAATCATGTCGGCGCAGCCGCATTCCGTGAACATATGGTTCAACTCACTGAGTTTCGTCACAAGCTGGCAACGCGATACCATCGTGTCATGCACGAGATGTTCAAGTTTGCTTCGTGAGTGATGTAGATCCTTTTGCTATCTGACAGTCGAAAACTGATTGCTTCAAGATTCGGCCATGTTGTATCCACGGACAAGCAGGGAGGGACATCAAGCATCATGTGGGAAGGAGTGGCTAACAAGTAGTGGCAGAGGGTGTCGTATTTGGGTATAATTGGAGGGATGGACTACTTGTGCAGAGACAAGTATACGGACTGGCATACTTACGGACCTTGACTTCGTATGCGAGTATCAGCATGGACTACTCATACTTTACTTGAACACATTTTAATGTTGATGAACCTATAACTCATACGAATGGTGTGCCTATGATGAGAAAATGAAGGATCATTCACTACAACTTATTGCGAACTTGATCTATAGGGGAGCAGATTATGCCATATTAGAGCGAATTGTAACAAAGTAATGAGGTGACGGGACAATGACCCATTTTCGAGCTAAACAAAGAATTCGTGTGATTACTGACAATTCTTCGTAAACAAGAAAGTATTGCTACCAATTACAATGGAGGGGTTTTCCAGATGTCACACAGGTCAATGCAGTGTAAGAAGCCGAAGCTTGAAGGCTTCTGGAAGAGAATCTGCTTGAATGCTGACTCCATGATCGGGTGCTGAAAGGGCTTGTTGGCTTCGACAGTTCGCAGCTATGGCTCCTTCCCGGTCAAGATGAATCGAAACACAAATGAAGTAGCATTACATACCTTCGCATCGCATCACCAAAAAGTGAAAGACCATGTATAGCCATAGATTAGATGACTAGACATGTATTAGTATACAATCTTGGCAGGGCAAGGGCAAGCCTTGGAGGCTTGTCCCCTCCCTCTGCAATAGAATATATTAAACCATCTTAGCCTAGCTATCACTACCTATAAGTGTCAGATTGCTCTGTATGATAGAGGCTGCCCAATGATAGCCAATTGCGAGTGCCAGCTCTTACCTTTGCAGATGATGTCAGATACATGCCAGGCACTTGCAAGGCACATATGTCATCTGGCCGGGGATCAGTTGTGAGTTTACCTTGTCAGCAACCACCTCAGCATGCCTCAAATGATTACATGTGGTAAGGAAAGAGGGACTATGGCGTGTACCGGGTGTTCAGTCGCCATGGACCTCAGTCACAATTATGTAGAAAATTGTTTTTTATCCGGATAATGATACAGTCAGAGTACTATGTCTGCCTGCCCGCTCGTTTGCTCCCTCGCCAGCCCGCGTTCGCCAGCCCATTTGTCGGCCCACTCGCCTGGTTGGACTTGAGCATCATCCGTCCAGACCGGTTGCTGATATGATACATTTTGCGGTGAGATTGACAATATTGATGAGTGGGCCACCTACCTCCGCACTTCGCTGTGCCCAATCAGATTGACGCCGGGTGCCTGCCTTGGCCTGAGCAGTTTTGCGGACAATCTTCGAGGGAAGATGTGAGCCCCCCTGGTCAACATCATTTGAAGGTGTCTCAGTGGTCTCGTCCGTCCAAATTGCTCGCTAAAGTGCAGATGTCAGTATGAAAGGAGCTCTGATATTGTAAACAGCATGCTTACTTCGTTGGCTAGCACATTTTCCAATGCTTTGGGTCCATTGTTGAGGAGGCAACTCAGGTCGTCATCGTCGCTCTCTGATAGTTCGGAAGAGTCGTCGCCGGACTGTTTGTCGGAGTCATTGGACTCTTCAGTGGAGGCATCTGCGTTGGCTGGCACTACGGCCATCAACATGAGCATATACATCAGGGAAAACCACCCGTCCAGCTCAAGACTTCTTCAACAGTCTTCAACACTTTAAGAGCGTTAAAAAGTGCCGAAGAGCAACATGTTAGTGCCCAACTGGCCCAAGACAAGTCCGCCACTTTGAAGAAGCGCTAACCGTTGTCAAGTGAGCTGTTTGCTCTTCAAGCATCTATTCATTTAAGAAACCGTCGGAAGAGCATATGAAACCAAACTCAATTGGATGGGGCCTGCCCCCCCAGCTGCAGTTTACTAGGCTCTTTCAATGCTCGTCAAGTGCTCTCAACCCGGTCAATTCCCGGGATCCCTGGGGCTTTTGGGCTGCGGGTGCAGGGGCAGGCAGCATATTGATAACCAGCAATGATACATATACATTGTACATCAGCAGATACAGACAAGGCAGCAGGAGATACAGGGGATGCAGTAGTACTTTACAGGCAATACAATGTGTTGTTCCACCGTTGAGATAACAGTAGAGTCGCGATAGTGGGTATGAGGTGTACAACACACGTACAGTAGTAGAGCACGAACAGCCGGCAGCGAAGGAGACCAATGTGCAAGAACAAGCGGCATTATGCTCGCACCTGGGGGGGTTCAGAGTCAGAAAACAATTCAAGCACAAGGAATGTTGATCCCCTGCCTGAACAACCCCAAATCCGAA